>PPKH03000010.1:0-305151 GCA_003709205.3 Ogataea zsoltii
GGGGCATCTAAAAAACCCGTAAATTGGCAGTTTGTATTAGCTTTTTGCCGAAATTGCTCGTATTATGTACCTCTTAACAGATCTGATAAAAAAGAAGCTCCTCCCCAAATTTCTGGCCCTTTTTCGACGCGTCGATAGACGGCACATCCGTCAAGCACAATTTTAATTGGTTATGTCGCTCCTCGGCCAATCACGTCCATTTGTTCGCGACCTGTTTTCTATCGGGTATAGTTTTTGCGTGTCAGAGAAAAGAACAAATTTATTCACCACCGCTACTACAATCACCTCTCTCACCAGACATCATCTATCAAATATGTTCAGACAATCCTTGAGATCCCTGGCAAGAACCACCAGACTCGCAGGCATTAGAGGCTACGCCGAGGCTTCCAACCCGGACGTGCTTAAGTTGTCCCTGGCCGCTCCACATCAGGTATGTGACAAGCACAAACTATGAGAATCGATAGTCAATTACCACGGACAACAGCAATCACAGTCCAATGTTGCTGGATTCCAGCAATTTGGCATCCAATCCGATTATTTGGTGATTCTCTGCCGATTTTCTCGTCTAATCGACCTATTTTCAACGATTTACTAACAGTCCTAGGCTTTCTTCACAAACAAAGAAGTGTATGTTTAACGCTCAACACCATACTTTTCACCCCTGTTTCCATTACTAACATTTTTAGCACTCAAGTGAACCTTCCAGCTGCTTCCGGAGAGATGGGTGTTCTGGCCAACCACGTTCCGGCCGTTGAACAACTGTCCCCAGGTGTCGTTGAAGTGATCGAGACGAGCGGAACTTCTTCGAAATACTTTGTCTCCGGTGGTTTTGCAACCATCCTCCCAGGCTCCAAATTGAACATCTCCACTGTCGAGGCATACACATTGGACTCGTTCTCTCCAGAAACCATCAAGTCGCTCTTGGCTGAGGCCCAGAAGAACGTTGCCTCTGCCGACGAAGCTGTCGCCGCCGAGGCTGCCATCGAGGTCGAAGTCCTCGAAGCATTGCAAGCCGCTGTCCACTGAATATGAAGAAAACGATAGACCTTAACATTATGTTATAGTATTCTCCCTACAATGTTTATGATATGTTTGACAACTTTCGAGCATACAAAACAGTAAAAATACATTTAACCAGACCAATATCTATAGATCTGCGGAGACTCGATGCTCACCGGCTTGAGCTGGTCCTCCTCGTTGACAAAACCTTCCTCTTTGGCCTCGAAGCCAAGAACGTTGAGGGATCTCTTTGTAGGTTTTCTCATCAGATCCTTGGCGTCCAGGATCAGTTTTCTGATCCGCTCCTTGTTCTCTGGGGAAACGGACAAAAGTGATGCCGTGTCGACGGCTGCTGGACTCTTTTTTGCAGGACTACTCGTCTCGTTCTTGGCAGGCTCCTCCGCCTCTGACATCACCACGTCGTCCTCCTTGCTCTCAGTGGCCCCCTCTTCTTCCTCTTCCTCCTCCTCCTTCACGTCCTTAATCTCGTCCTTCTTGATGTCCACTTTCTCTTCCAGAAGCTCAATGGCTTGCATCAGCTTGGACGAAATCGCAGTAGTCGCCTTAAACAGCGACAGACGGTCCAAAAACAGCTCCTCGTTCTTTGTCACCAGCTGTTTTCTCTGATATTCAAACTCTTTCTCTAGAGTTGACAGTTTTTTCAACTTGAGGTTCACAATCTTGAGCTGGTTCTCTATCACACTCACCAGAGATTTGTTCATCTCCCTCTCCTCATAGGTAGCAAAAACATGCGATCTCGCACCAATTATTCCAAATGAGTTGATTGCAGCGTCTTTAACATCTTCCAATGCATCCTCTCTCCCCTCCTCTTTCTCCTCGGGAACAGGCTTTCCTTTGTTCAGCTTCTCCTCCAGCTTCTCATCCATGATTTTGATGGCTCTCTGAGAAGCAGCCACTGCGGCATCTGAATCGATCAGAGTGGCAAGAAATGCCAAGGTTGACATCACCGGGTTGTCGTTCGTTGAAAATGAAAGGTTTGGAATGTACTTGAGCGGTCCCAGCAAATCTTTGTTTTGCTCCAAAAAATTGTCCTCGATCGGCAGTTGCAAAAACCGAATGATACACTGCTCTGGCGTCTTGTTCCCCACATGACTTGCAATGCTGTACCAGTCATTTGGGTGCAATTTCACTCCCTCAATGAGTTTCTTCAACGAGGCCTCGGACCAATCTTTGTTGAGGTCAGGCTTGATGATCCTTCTTTTCTTCGTGGCGGGCTCCTCGCTGTCGCCGTTCGAAACACCATTGTCGCCTTCACTTTTCAACAGCTCCTTCACCTGCGATAGGTTGGGGAACTCGGTTGGGGGACGGTAGCTTTCAAATGGAAACATCCCTCTCGGGGTATCGAAATCAACGGTGAAATCTCCCGTGTACGGAGGCTCAACAGGAACCGGTCTTGTTTCGGGGTCCACTTGATAGTTGATCAGTCCCCATTTGTCCAAAAATCTGTGTATTCTCAACAACGTTCCAGCATCGCCAACAAGGTTTCTTCTTGCGGCCGTGAACGACAGGAACTCGTTGGGGTTCAAACGGTAAGCGTTCACCATGAAATTTCTGTACTTGGCATAAATTTGTGGGGTTTTGTTTTTGTTGTAGCCATTGAAAAATTCCGGTAGTGACTCCCTCTCTATTTTGTGGATTTTTCTCATGTCAAACCACGACGAATAAGACGGAAGCACTATTGTATGTGTTTGTTTCTCCAGAATGGACATTGAGATTGTTGGCTCCTCCTTCAAGTCTGTGAGAGCAGAAGATTCTGCAGCGTTGGAGGCGATGTCGTTCGATGATGGTTCCAGTTGTGTCTGAGTTGGTGCTTTTTGTTCGTTTGCAGGTATTTCAGTCGATTCTGTTGGAGAACCCGTCTTCTCCTGAGCGTTGATACCCGTTTGATCGGTTGGATCTTCCATCTTCACATCGGGAACAGAATCCCCCAGAGATTTGTCCGCATCCGGAACGGCAAAGTCCGCATCGCTAGTATTCTCTTGGACAGAAGGAATGTCCAATGGGGCATCCATTTCAACATCTGGTGCATCAGAGACAGCTTTTTCTGTTCCTGCCTCATTGTTTTCTGATTTTTGCTCGTAAACCTCATCTTCACTTGCCTTCTCCTCCTTGTGCACTTCTTTCTCGGGCCCGTTTGGCTCCTCATCTTTTTTCTCTTCCACTGCAGAAGGAGACTCACTGTCGTCATTCTTCTCAGATTCTTCTCCTGCTTGATCACCCTCAACCAGGTTTTCATCTTGTACCATTTCGTTCGCATTGTCTTGAGCGTCGTCACCAAACAATTCTTGATGGTTCACGTCCTCGGGCTCGGCACTGGGCTTGGCACTTGACTCCACGCTTGGTGCCATACTAGGATCCACACTTGGCTCCACGCTTGGCTCCACGCTTTGCACCCCGCTCAAATCCTCATCATCATCATTTGATGAGTCCTGCTCCGAGACTATTTCATCAAATTGTCGGCTGTTGTCCTCGCCAACCCCGTTCAAAGAGTCTTGTCCCTCAACGCTTAGAGACGGCGAGTTTTCTTCCACTCCTTGGGCGTCCTCCATATCCGGGTACTCTTGGTCTAAGTTTTCTTTTTGTGATTTCTCTAATCTCAACAATTCCAGAGTCCCGTCTGATGTATTACACCATTCGTTAAAAGCAGAAGAAGGCGTTGATTATACACAGGGTTCGTGATGCTTGTTTTTTTTTGTTTCCCAATTTCCACAAATTCGCGAGACGTCGGCAGAAAACAATTCCGTCGACGCAGAGTCTGTTTGTCGACGAAAACAAAAAAAAATGCTACATTCGGTATTTTGCTAAAATTGCAGAATTAAAGATTAGCGATAGCAGTCTGTCCATTTTATACAGTACACAACGTGATCATGGCTTCGAAAATAGCTCTGGGAGCGCTGAAGTTTGCGAAAATATCCGCGCTGACAACGGTTTCGTTTGGTCTCGGATACTCCACGTTTGGAACCGTGTGGCCAGCAACTTCAGAACACCAGCTGGCTGCCAACAGACTGGGTTCCGCAGAATTCCTTAGACAGATCCACAACAGCGCTTTGTTCAAACAATTGTCTTCCGACAGCTCCTATGAGATGCTAACCGCTTCCCAGTTGATCCCAGAAGCCCACAGAAAGTATCATGTTCAACAGGGCCTTCTCAACTCTCCAAAGCATCTGGCTGTTGATCCCATAGTGTTCATCAACAAACAGGAAGGAAAAATGTACAGTTTTACTCATTTCGGCGAGAACCTCGTGGCCTTGGACGGAAAAGTGCACAATGGAATTGTTTCTACTCTGCTGGACGAAGGCCTTTGTTTCTGTGGCTTTCCAAAGCTCCCCTCCCGCCGCGGTGTCACCGCCAAGCTCACAGTTGACTTCCTTGACAAGGCTCCTCCCAATACAAATGTCGTTCTAGTGGCAGAAGTCACGGAAGCTAGAGGCAGAAAGTGTGTGATTCAAGGCCACGTTCAGACTCTCCCTTTGAAGGAAAACGGTAAAGCAATCAGGGTTGCCAATGCCACATGTGTTTTGGTGGAGCCGAAATGGTTCAAATTCCTTAATTTTGTTCCTCTTTTCTCTTGAAAAGGTTTGATTTATAGGTTTGATTGATAGTAGCAAAAATGGAGTTATATCAAAATCGCACAATTTGAGCCGCACAGATTTTTTTCCGCGCAGGAAAAAAAAAGAACTGCAAGAGCCCGGCGGGATTCGAACCCGCAACCATGCACCTCCGGAAGATGACGTGCTAACCATTGCACCACGGGCCCCAAAGCAGCGCCAGATTTAGAGGCCCTTTGGCCATATCCAGTGATGATAGTTCGAGTGCACAACAATTACTAATGTTGTGATCCGTAAAAAGGTCGTAATATCGATACTGATAATGCAAAAGTTTTGAGCATAGTTGTATCCATATGAGTCAAATACATGTCTCTACTGTAGGGGGAGCATGATTCGTCATAATTACCCAGAATCTCTTTCTACCCACTACCAAAGCTTTTTCAATTACTATTGATTTTAAATTTTGACATTCAGTCAACCTAACGTTCTTGCTATTAAGAAAAAGATTGGAATCAAAAGCAAACAACACTTTTATCTAATGTTCACTCTCAGGCTGAACTACTCGGTAGGATCATAGTTATATTATAAAGTACCAGATTTACTCTTCTTGCAATTTGATTCTTCACATTTTTTTGCTTACACTTTACATCACATATTTTCATCAATATTTTGTAGAAAAAAAATTTCCGTTCTCGAATTATGAAGACCACTGATCGAAGAAATTAAGCACTGAAACGGGTGTCAACACGTTTCAAGCACTATACTCGAGTCAGGACCTACCCGACTGAATCTTCAATACACTTATTCTCAAAGATTAATCGTCCATATGTTACCACTGAGATCATTGCACATAGTCAGAAGCCGGGCGTTGGGCCCAGCACTCAGCAGATGTTTCTGCTCCAGTCGCCTGACATTCCAACAAACAGCAAGCAGCGGCTCATCTCAGGGCCCAAAAGGATCTTTCACGCAGTCCTTTGCTCGCGGATCGAAGTTCCTGGTATCGTCTGCTATCGTTCTTGGTGCATTGGGAGTATCGTCGGTTTCGCTGTACCTGGTGTTCACCGAGCTGTTCTCGCCTTCCGGGGAAACGTCCACATTCAACCGGGTTGTTTCCATGATTGAAAAGAACGAAGAAGCATTGGCTCTTTTGGGATACTCCAAGGAGGAGATTGAACACGGCAAGAAGGTGAGATTGAAAGCATATGGACAACTTCCAGATGACAAATGGACCAGAAACCGACCAATACAGGCAACAAAGTTCACGGCAAAGGACGGAAAGGAACACATGCTGATGAGATTCTTTGTCGAGAGTGATTATAAGATCGGAGTGGTGCAATTGGAGGCCATTGAGGAAAATTTCATCGAACAGCAGTTGCTGTATGTGTCATTGGATGTCAAGGGAGAAAAACGGTTCTTCTTGGTTGGATCTCCTAAAGTGTCCACGATCCAGAAGAAGATGGGTCTCTTGAAAAATGACGGATTTTTGGGGGTCAAATGGGGTCCGAAAAAAGACAACTAAAGCTCACCAAGCCAAGATAGCAAACCAAAGGAGAATGTATATATGCAAGCCATACGACTTGAGAATTGTTGCTGCACTTGTAATCACCTCGTTGTCGAGATCTTCATCGACCTGGTCCTTCTCCAACTCGGAGTAGACAACAAGTCTCCTGGACCTTCCCACGAGAAACTTGTTCCAGTCGTCCAAGATCTCCTGCTTGCACGATTTGCCGTTGTAATCGTAGAGCATCTTGTAGTCTTCGATCGAGTGATTGAATCCCATAACCTGTCCCAGTCCACCCGCATGGCAGTAGTTGACCTGACTTCCGTGGAATGAATAGTACAAATTGAGAGCGATGGAATGTCTTTGCAAGTTGGAGCAGCTGGCAAAGATCCCGTAGCGTCCATTGACCACATCGTTCTCGATCGACCCACAATATACCGTTTCACACAAACGTCCAAGCTCGTTCACCTTTTTGTCTGTATGCGTGGGGTTCACCATACACTTCAAGACCGACATGATGCAGTCACATCTGCTAGCGCGCGGCGTGTGCGGTAGGGAATCGGTGCAAATAGCCATGTTGGTGGGACATCGCACTGGTCCGTCCTCTGCTGGCTGGTTCACAAGCAGCATTTTGCCCTTAGTGTAGTAGAAATCCAGCGGATGAGACACATTGCACTGCAAATACTGGCGTGTGGTGCTGTTCATGGGCTCATCTTCTGACAGAGTGATTCCAACAGGAACGGGTCTCATTTTATTTCGAGCCAGATACTTCTTCATGTCGCGTACTGCGGCCTTGCAGAAGGGCTGGTTGTGGAGGTCAAGATCTGCGTCGATCACGTAACCAACCAGATTGCTGAGATAATGCGAATTGTCTATCAAAGTGGTGAAGTTCTCGTACATTTCTGTGTCCCAGAGGCCGTGGGAGACTGCACCCAACCTGATGAGAAAGTAGTCGCGTTGCTGGTATCTTATCTGTTTTTTGGTCATGTCCAGAAACATGTCTGGTTCGAGCAACGGAAGACTTTCTGGCGGTTCAAAGACCGAGCCGTTATTGGAGTAAAATAGCGTCTTGTTGTGGATCTCGAGGGCTGGCCGGAAGGTGGGATCTTTGCCGTCATTTATTAGGGGCTCCAGGAGGTTAGGAAAGAAGGAGAGGACGTCGGCGGTAGCGCGTTTTGGAGTCGACAAAAGTGTCAATATCACAGCGGCAAGTCTCATTTTATAGGAGAAATCAGGAAAAAAGGCAAAAAGAGAAAAAGGGCAAAAAGAAGGATTTTAAAAAAGGGCAAAAATAAACACAAAAACACACATTTTTTTTTTCCCCACAAAAAGTTTTTTTTGACCGAGATTTTTTTTTTGGTCCCTTTTTTCGCTCTATAGAAAACCTATTTTTTGGAGGAAACGATAAACGGGACTCAAATTGTAGCCTCTCCGAAGACAATGTAGAAACGTGAGATAGAGTGATTTTCTGAAAAACAACGAGACCCGATATCCGAGTCCAAAAGTCGGCGAGTTTTGCAGCGCAACAGGGTTATCCGTAATAACTCCTTGGACCAATGAGCGGCGTCTTGGACCGTCTCCAACACGACAGGCCTCAAGAGCACTATCAAGCTCCTGTCGACTGTTGACGGTCCACAGCCACAACTTCATGTCCTGTTTGCTACAGAACGAGGTGATTTTCTCCAGCACCGACGGAACGAAAACCCCCATGGAAACCATGGAGATTCCATCGATATGGCCGCCCTGCTTCGAGACGGCCTCCACGGTGTTGATGGAGGTGTTGATGTCAAAACCAATGTGGACGATCTCAAATTGTTGCATTCGAGCGTCGAAATAGGCCGAGTTCCAGATCCCGTAGATGATCTTGTCCCGCCAGTACTCCATACCAAGTCCTGTTTCTTGAAGGGCCTGCAGAACAAGATCCGCGATCTTCTGTGGATCGTTGTCGCGTTTGATGTCCAACATCAGCCGGACGGGCGTCAGACCCGTCCTCTGTTTGTTCTTTTCCACGCACCACTCGAGGGCTTCGGTAAACAACGGAAGCGGCAGGTGTGGTTCGGCTAACGTGCGCAGATCGGCTAGTGTCGGATAGTAGGGAACCTTGGTGACCTCGAGATCCGGGCCGAAAACACGTGCGGTGTTGAGATCGTGAGTTAAAACAATGTGATCATCGGTGGTAATGTGCAGGTCTGTTTCGATAACGGTGCACCCGTTCAAAACCGCCTCCTCAAACGCCAGAATGGTGTTCTCTGGACATTTACTCTTGAATCCTCTGTGGCCTGCTAGGGCTACCTGCGGGCTGGATGGGCTGCTCATGATGCGAGTGAAAGCGTTTTTGTGTTTTCCAATGCATAAATTTTGGGAGAAAATGCTGACAATATCCGTTGCGGAGTTCAAAGGCGAAAAATATCTCCTCAACAGTAGACGAGCCCCGAAAGAAAGAACCTCAGTGTATAGAAACGGAATTCGCAGAAAAAGAATAGTCGACCGAATCAAAAGCTTAATCTAACAACTGCCAAGTTTGGAAAGGATAATCAGAAGAAAATTGCCATTGAAACCTTGAAAAAAAAAACGAATTGCGGTCAAATTATTTATTTAAATTAAAATTACCATCTATTTCTGCAAAAATCTCGTGGGGTAGCATGATTTCGCACAGTGTGCGTCATTTTTTTTTTCTCCGATGCACAGCCTGAATCTTGGATCTCGAGGAAGATAAAAAAAAGTTTATCCGAAGAGGCAGGCCAAGAAAAAATTACAAATACAGTTTGAATAGACCGATTGATTGTTAGGCCACTTGTATTACGAGAGCTTGTGTGAGACTATTTATAAACGATAACAGTACACAATTAGTGAGAGAATGATGTAAACGATGACAATGACAAGAACTTTTTTATTTTTCACATGATGGGCTCCTCAGAGTTCAGAGGAATGTCGTACAACAGATTGAGAATCTGCTGACGTTTGGCGATCCAATAATCGTCGTAGAGCAGCGGTAACTCGTCAATTGAGCTCAGAACCATGTTATAATCGTTATCTGCTTCCAAAAGCTTGAAAAGAGTGGCTGATTTGGTGCTGTTGTATTCCTTCCAGATCTTGAGATCGTGACAAGCTCCAATGAAGTTGGTTCCTCCTCTGCGGAAATACTCGATATCCTCGTGCGGAACATACTTGCACTTGTCGCTGTCCACCCACAATCTCAGATGATCCACAAACTTGTGATTGTAGAACTCCTTCACGTTCAGGATGTCCTTGTACAACATGTCGAGGATGGAAATAAATCTGTTTGGAACGTTGGCAAGCCGGCCTTCGAACAGCGACTTGCGTAGCGGGGTCAATTGGTCAATATGGTAGAAGAAGCCTGTTCCCGAGTTGACAACTTTCTTTTTCGAACCGTCTACAGTGCGGTCTTCTTTCAGGTCTTTCAAGATGTCTCCCTGGTTCGCAAACATTTCCATTGCATTGCTTGGGATATTGAGGCCATCTTTGCTCAAAGCGAGACCCGTCACCTCCAGATAGATTCCTGTGCGAACGTCGATGAACTTGAGGTCCACTGACTCGGGCGAAGCGTCACCGTTGTTGTCACGTGCACGCTCCATGAAGTAAGGATGAACGTCGATGTAGAACAATCCAGTACCATCCACTGGATCTTGAATAACCAGAGACCCGTTGAAAGAATCGGCGATTCTCATCATATCTTTGGCAGGAATCTCAAAATGAACTCCTGTTTCCCACGGACTCAACAGTCCGTTTCTGTGCCATCCCAAAAGGGCCTCCTGCGACAGCCACGAGTTGATTCCTAAATCGGAAGAGAAATGCAACCATCCTCTGATCAGCTGGTGCCAGGTGCTTCGCTTGTCAAACTCATCAACAATCAGATTGTTGAAGAATCTCCAGTCGTACTGCTTCTCGCTCACCAATCCGTCCTTCTCGCGGACCAAAACGTGCTTGAAGTACTTGTCGCCAGCCTCGGACGCCTGCTGGGCAAGCTTGGATCTCTTTTTGTTTGGAGGAAACTCGAAATCAGCCATCGTAAGCTCTGTTTTGTTGACTCCCTGGGTGGTAGCATCAACCAGGTCTCGACTCATGATGCGACTAATGTCTTCCAGCGACTCCAGCGTGGAAATTGGCGAGCCAATCACCTGTTGATACGACATTTGCTGCCTGGACATCTTGGACTTTATATAGCTCTCGAGCATTCCAGACTTGACAATGTCTTTCTTTTCCGCCACTTTCACGACAAATGCAAGATCTCCAGCCAGGAAAATCAGTTTCTTTGGGTTTGGAGCCACTGTATAGAGATAGGTTTTGGCTCTGAGGTTTAGTCTGTACTCCGACTCGTAATCGGATGCCGGAGCGTTGAAGTAGAAATGGAGATCCTGCTCGTTCTTAGACTTGGAGTCAATGCATCCTGGCCACGGCGTTCGCACGTTTGAGCCTAACACGCCGGCAACAAAACAATTCGGTTTTTGTTCAATGAGTGGTAAAAGATCTCTCATGTCGATCCAATCTTTCCAATGGAAGTCAAACTCGGGCAATGGGGCCTTGGGGTTTTCCAACAAATGTTCCAGATGCTGTCTGATGGCCTCGTAGTATATCACGTAGGTGGATCTGAGATCAGACGTCTCTCTGGCGTGCTTATAAGGAGCGTTGGGTAGAACTGCAACGTCTGCAGTGTAGGGAAACTCCATCAATTGGTCTTCTGTCTGCTTATTTTCCTCCAAAAGCTCGTTTTTGGCGTCTGGCCGTCCTGTGCTGTGAGAAAACGACCTTCGTAGCGCGTCCCAGAGCGATTCTGACGAGCTAGACTCGGATCCAACATACGGATGTTCTTCTGGACGGAACGAATTCAGCACCATCATGAACGTCAGAAGATACAGCAGCGGGATTCCGATCCTCACGTATCTGTGTCGCTTCCATCTGTTGATTCGCTTCAAAAAAGGGTTGGTTGTGTTTCTTGTGGCGGTCTCTGTGTAGCAATCGATGTCGCTGCCAAAGCTTGATCTCGAGCTGTTGCGGGACTTCGGCCTAAGTCGGCTGTCCTTGCGGGGACGTGTCGCCAGATTCAGTCCGGAGCCGAGCTGGGAGTTTGATCTCTGTATCAAATCGCTCATGGCGAAACAAGGGGAAACCAGGGGGAAACCAGGGGGAAACAAAGGGGAAACAAAAGAAAGGAACAAAAAGAGGGGGGAAGAATATGGGGGGAATAGCAGAGGGACAACAGGAAATATATGCGATACTGTTTCACGCCCAGTGCACTTGAACTCCCAGCCACAGAAAACCCTTGGTGATCAAAAGAGGCAAAGAATTATCGTGGGAAAACAGGCACACCAGAACAAGACAACTCACACAGAAAATTGTTAAAAAAACCGTTGTTTCGTGAGCCGCTAATAAATTTTTTTTTCCAGGAAGGAGTGGGAAATGAAAATTCCACGCACAATTTCTAATTCTGTATCGCAAGGTTATCGTGGGAACCCGGACCTGAGAGCTGAGGGGCGCCGCAGAGGGTGTTTCGGTGCCTGAAACGAAATGGTTAAAGCGATTTGCGTTTCTTGCGAGACAGCAGTAGTGTCGGGGCAAGGAGTAGCAGATCTGTAGCAGGAGGTGGGCAACTTTTTATTTTTTTCTACGTGGCAGCTAAAAGCCTATTATTACATGTGGTGTGGTCCATCACGACCACGGGCCCTGACACGTCATAGAACCCCCCTGGCAAAACCTCGGTGGCTCTGAAGCCAAACAGGACCTCCTAGTTGCAACCTGTCCTCCTCGGGCAGCGGATTTCTGGGTCTGGAAGCCCGCACATCCCGTAGATCGCTATTGTGAATCGCGCCGGCCTGAGGAGCTGCGCTGGCGCAGTGGCCATGCCGATGGCGGGCATAATGCAGAGGGGCTGCACGACGGGCTCACGGCGGGCACTAAAAGTTTGTTGCGGCGCCAGCCGCGGCTTGCAGCATCATCTTGGGGGCTGCCGCGGCCCGGAATTTTAGAGCTGGTCCGGCCGGGGGTTTTTTTTACGTCTCGTACGTTGTCTCTATGTACGCGGTCTTCAAAGGACAGGACAAAACAGTCTCGGCCATCCTCTGCAGACCGCTTTATCATCTATGGAGCAAATTACCACGATTTCCAGGAACAAGGTAAAAGTGGAGATAAAATAGCTCCAATGACCAACATCGGTGGCAACATCGTTTTTACACGTCTTGCCACCGGTGCCAGTGCAAAGTTCTAGCCTTTTTTTTTATTTTCGTGGGCTCTGCAGCGAAGCTGCCCTTTATATGCCTCAGAGTTCAACTTAAGAAAAAATTCCGCGCTGCTGCGGTGTGCAAAAAAGTTGATTGGCTATGACGCAACAGTCACGTGGCATCCCAACATGTGCCCCTCAATCGCTATCACGTGAGACAAAAAAAAAATTTAGCATCCCACGTGATTACGTAAGCAGGATCTATCTCAAAGGAGATGACTAACATGATTTTTTTTTTTTTATTTTATTTTTTCTCCGCCGGAATCTGTCTCTATTTTATCTGGGGAACCACCATTGCAAGACTCCACAAAATGTTTACGGGAATTGTCGAGATAATAGGAGAAGTGGCCGATTACCAGACGAACGACCAATCGTCTTCGGGCGGAAACGGAGTTTCGATAACGGTGAAAAATGCGTCTGCCATTCTCGGAGATTGTCACCTGGGAGACTCCATAGCCGTGAACGGTACTTGTCTGACGGTGACGGAGTTTGACGAGGACTCGTTCAAAGTCGGCGTTTCTCAGGAAACGCTGCGCAAGACGAATCTGGGTGATCTCAGCGCAGGAAGCAAAGTTAACCTGGAGAGAGCAGTCACTGCCGATGTGAGATTGGGAGGCCATGTTGTGCAGGGACATGTGGACACGGTTGCGTCGATCGTGAGCCGTGTTCCGGACGGAAATGCTATTGTTTTTGAGTTCAAGTTGAGAGACCCGGAGTTCATCAACTACATTGTGCATAAGGGATTTGTTGCTATTGACGGCACGAGTCTCACAGTGACGGAGGTTGACCACAGCAAGGCCACTTTCAAAATCATGATGGTTGCATACACGCAGGAGAAGGTGGTGATGCCATTGAAGAAAGTTGGAGATTTGGTCAACATCGAGGTGGATCTCACGGGAAAGCTGATCGCACGACAGGTGGAGCTCAATCTGGAAGGACAGATGGACAACAAGGAGTCGCCCCTGTACCGGCTTGTGGAGAGAGTGGTGGAGGAGAAGTTGAAGGGCTTGCATTGAGCGAGTCTAGGTGTGAATAATTTTTTATGACGATTAAGAGGTTCCACTTGGGAGGATGTGCGTAATCACACCAAAGCGTGTAGTCATCACACAGTGCATACACAAAGACGCGTGGTCATTACACAATGTAGCCATCTCGCGTAAGAGACCACTCTACTTGTTCAATCAACTACTCTAGCTTCGTACAGAACCACATTCCTACTTCGTGTACAGCGATTTTATATGTTGAACACCAACGAAACTCCCTCGTCTCCGGCAGTCACCAGTCTTCCACCGTTGTCCACGGAAAAGTCCAGAACACCCATGTGATGTCCCACAAACGTGTGCACAACCTCACCCGTACGGGCATCCCACTTGTACACTTTTCCGTCCATCGAGCTTCCCAACAAAAACGGCGTTCCCTTGAGGAACATCAACTTGGTAATGGCATCCGAAGTCCTGAGGTTTTTCCTCACCTTCCACGTCTTGGTGTCAAACACAAACAGGTCTCCCGAAACCAGACCAACGGCCATCATGTTCAAGTTACCCAGGTCGCACCAGCTGATCGTCTCGATCGACGCATCGTAGATGTCCTGGTCCTCCTTCAGCTCCAACGCCTTGAATCCCGTCAGAATAGCTCCCGTCTCGTAGTTAATGATCACCACTTGTGAATCTCTCGATCCCACGGCCAGAACCTTGAGGTTTGGGTCGCTTCCAATCGAAACCCATGGAGTCACCATTCCTTTCAATCCGTTGTGCGCATCAATTTTGTACTCCTGAACGCCCATGAAACAGTTCCAACCAATGATGGATCCGTCCTCCGACGTGGTGACGAGTTTCAGCTCGTCCAGACTGTCACAACCGACAAACTCACCGTTCGTGCACTCCAAGGAGTGTGAAAACCCAGTGAAAATCACCTCCAGAGTCGGCTCGATTTGATAAACCCAAACGGACCCGTCCAGGGCTCCAAAGGCAAACACGTTTTGCCGAGGATGCACGCGGATCCACGACACTTCCTCGACATCTTCCAGCGAACCGTGCAGAGTCCAGACCTGGAATCTTTTGGAGGCAGCGTGAACAAGAACTTTTCCTGTCATGTCTCCCGTGATGACGTACGACCCATCTGCGGTAAAACCTGCTGCAATCACCGATTCCGTGTGTCCCTCGAGCTTGGCAACGAGCTTGCTGGGAGTCGTGTGTGTAGTCCATAAATACGCAACGTTGTCTCCACCTCCCGTAACGGCGAGCGGCAATGTGGGGTGTGTAGCAATGGTGAAAATGGAATCCTGGTGGCTGTCGAAATAGCCCTGCGAGTTGTTGGACATGTCCAGCTCGATCTGGTCCTCTTCCATGTCGTCCTCGGCCATATCTTCGTCCATGTCGTCCTCGACAGGCGATTCGTTTTGGTCGTCTTCAACAACCTCGGCAACCTCTCCGATGCTGATGTACTGTGCGTCGTCTTCTTGGGTCTCTTCGGTGGGCAGGTTCGACATGATGGTGTTGGTATGGGGGAGAAGAGATTAGAAATCAAAAAGTGAAAAAAAAATTGAAAAATATTTGAAATAAAAAATAATTTTTTTTTTTTTTTAATTTTTTTTTTGAAACTTTTTTCGCATAACTTTTTCTATAAATGTTTTTTTTCTAAACGGTTTATCTTTATCGGACTCATTTCGATCTTTTCACCACGTCTATCTAATGACCGACTCGTACAGCACCATCCAGAAACTCCGAAAAACCTGGTTCGACAGCAATCTCAACACGGACCTGTTTGACGGGGCCAGCACCAACACATACACGCGGTCCATTCTGCGGTCTGAGTTCAGCGACGACTACAAGCTGTTGCCGCCGCATCTCGAAGGAAAAGTGGCCAAACAGCGAACGTTACTCGACAAATTGCGCCAGAAACAGGAATTGGACACAGAGAACAGTTTGGTGCCCACAACAGCGCTCTCTGTGTACGAAAACTCCACCGTCGGCGAAAACGCGTTTGCCAACCAGGCTCTTGTTCCTCGTCATGCCAGCAAACCCCATCGCGAGACGTACCACAGCCAATGGAAACTGCACAAGATACTCCTGGGACACACGGGACACGTTTGTTCGCTCGCTTTCGACCCGCTCAACAAGTATTTTGCCACCGGAGCAGCCGATTCTACCATCAAAATCTGGAACTTGGGCTCTTCCCGGCTCGATCTCACGCTTACGGGACACATTATGGCCGTCAGGGGGATTGTCATTTCTGATAGACATCCTTACATGTTCAGCTGTTCCGAGGACAAAACGGTGAAATGCTGGGATCTCGAGAGAAACAGGGTGGTCCGTGATTACCACGGTCATCTCAGTTCGGTGTATACCATCGACATCCATCCCACTTTGGACCTCATTGTGACCGCTGGACGGGACTCTGCCGTGAGGGTGTGGGATATCCGCACAAAACTGCCCGTTTACACGCTGACGGGCCACAAAAGTGCCGTGAACGAGGTGAGATGCCGTGCCACGGACCCGCAGATCGTGAGCAGTTCGATGGATTCCACGGTGAAAACGTGGGACTTGGTGGCAGGAAAGTGTCTTAACACATTGACATACCACGCGAAGTCTGTTCGATCGTTTGTGTTCAATGAGGACCAATCACAGATGGTTTCAGCGTCTTCGGACGGACTTAAAAAGTTCCAGTTCCCCAGCTGCGAGTACTTACAGGACCTGGAGACTTTGAAAAACGACAAGCTGCTAGAGGGAAACATAATTGTCAATACCATGTCCACCAACAGCGACGGTGTGATGTTTGTCGGCTGCGACAACGGACAGTATGGGTTCTGGGACTGGGAAAACGGGACAATTTTCCAAGCCGGAACCAACGTGGCTGTGCCGGGCTCGTTGCAGAGTGAGCGCGGCCTGCTTTGCAGCGGGTTCGACGGCAGCGGTCTGCGGCTGGTGACCGGAGGAGTCGACAAGAGCATCAAGATTTGGAAACAGGTCGACGAGGAGATATGAGACAATCACGTGATTGTAGGTCACGTGATGGAAAAGAAGAGTTACATCTGGGGGGGGGGGGGAAAGGACCAGCTCAAACTACTAGGGACGCCGCTTACAAGAAATACCCTTGTTCGTTCATAGATATAATTTCGTCAGCGATTTAGTAACATAGGCAAAGCAAAAAGCAGATAAAAACACCCTGACCAGCCGCAACCCTCGTCGGGATCACAATGCATCCATCGTGTAGTCGTACTCGATTCCAGGAGTGACGCTTGCAATAAACTTGAGGAAAATAATCAGGTATTGGTCTACCCTGACGCCTTCATCTCCCTGGTCCACGGTCTCCCACTCGTCGTCGTCGCCGTCGTTCTTGCTGTCGGCCAGCCCCAATTTGGCCACGCCGGTCACCAGGTCCTTGTCCTTCACCCTCTTGGCGTTTGCTGCGCTCACAGCACGTTTCATCAGCACCCGCATCACGTTTGCGTGTCGGCACGGGTGGATCGACACGGACGTCGTGTTGGACAGAAATGGTGCCTTCTCTATCGTCACCGTCTTCTGCCGATAATCGCTGGCAATGTCCTCAAACATCTCGTTAGGAGACAGCGGAACTCCGTTCAAGTCAAAACCAACAAGATACATCTTTGGCACTCTGTAGGACGTCGAGTACGTGATGTACAGGTCGTAACTCCTCTTCTTTGGGTCGTTGACAATCTCCTCCTGGTCTATATTGTGCTGTTCCTCAAGATAATCCTCTGCATTTTCGTCAATAAGATCGTCAATATCATTGATCTCGTCCTCCCCAACATGTTCCGATATCTGGGTCGCAGTCTCCGGACTAGAAACCCCACTCTCCGTCATCGAAACGTACTCGACCGAGTGTTTCCGCTCGTCATCCTTTGTGCAATGGCGGATTGTATTGGCATGCGTGTTGGTCCAGCCATCCTCATCAACCCCTTCGGTCTCCGCTTGCTCCGGAGCCTCGTAATCCGCCGCCCGGACGTACGAAGGAACGTGCCGGGTCACCAAAAACTGCTTGTCCTGGGGCAAAAAGTCTCTTCTTTTCGACTCCGGCGCCGGAGACCACTGCCAGGTCGGAAATTTGTACACCAAATAGTCTCCCGCCATCACAAACTCCTCCGGAGTGATGGTTCCCGTCTCTGTGAACGTGGATTTGTGGGAAATCGGCGTCAAATACTCTCTTAGCGAGCTGAACGTGGATCTCAGGTATAGGCCGGTCATGTTGCGCGGGAGAGTCTGTCGTGCTGTGATTGGTTAATGACAGAAAGCGATACAAAGATTTCGTGTTGTTTTTCCGTATTTGCGGGCGCGTTGTACTGCGGTAAATATGCCCCATTCAAGATGATACACAAACGCCTTCCAAGAACCTTCTTTATCTACAAAAAGCAAACCACGCGGAGAAAAAACCCGTGCACCAGCTACTTGACTGGTCTTTCCTGCGTCGTCCGTCCCCAAAAAAAAATATATGCGCTTCCGACGGTCCTCCCCCAACGGCAGGAGCAGGCGAGAAAATCTAGAGATATATAAATTTTCGTGATGGATGCAGTTCATCTACCCAATACAGCTGCGTTTTTCTTCCTCATTGCTAACTAAGATGTCCACTTACACGCTCACGATTCTCGGCTGTGGTACGATGGGAACTGCGGTTCTCTCGGCCATGTTGAACCGGCCTTTTGAACCTTATCCAACCAAGATCATTTGCTGCACGGGTTCTGCCAAGTCTGCAAACAAGTTGAAGGAGAAATACGGGGACAGAATTGAGGTTTCCTACGGCAAGGAGTCGAACGCACGTGCCGTGAGTGAGGCAAAGGTTCTTATTCTTGGATGCAAACCGTTTTTGCACGAGAAAGTGTACTCTGAGGTGAAGGATTCTGTTCAAGGAGACCAGCTTGTGATCTCTCTGCTGGCCGGCTGGACGCTGCAGCAACTGAAAGTGTGGTCGCCGGTTGCCAACAAAATCGCGAGGGTTATGACCAACACTCCCTCGCAGTATGGCTGGGGTATGTCTGTGATTTCGTTCACCGAGGAGTGCGAGGGAACCGACGACGAGAAGCTGGTTTTGGACATCATGGACGGTGCTGGACTGGCTCTGAAGCTTCCTGAGCGTAACCAGGACGCTGCTACTGCTCTTGTCGGGTCCGGAACGGCATTTGCGATGGTGATGATGGAAGCTATGCTGGAGGGAGGAATCAGAATGGGAATTCCTGCGGCCGTTGCCAAGGATTGTGCTGCCAAAGTGATGGAGGGAGCAGCCAAGATGGTGTTGGAGACGGGAAAACACCCGGCAGAACTCAAGTTGGCTGCCTGCACGCCAGGCGGCTGTACGATCGGCGGTCTGTTGACCATGGAGGACAACGGAGTCCGCAGCGGAATCAGCAGAGCCATCGAGGAGGCCACGAACATTGCTGCGGGTCTGGGAAAGAAGTAGCGGGCTTGTGGTTGTCCCAAGTAGTGAAAAGTCAGTTTCTCACGGGTAAAGATAGAATAATTACGAGTAATCTTACCAGTTTACCGGCTGATTCGCGAGCGTAAATCAATGGTGATTGGCTGACAAAGCAATCACAGTCTTCGTTGAGTCGGTATTCGAGCGAAAACGTGCCATTCAAAATATATACTAATGCCAAAAGAATGCTAATAATTCAGCATTGAAAAAAAACAGCCAGAAGCTTCCGAAATGTGCTTTAATATTTTTTTACCACGACTCAATTGGCCGCTGGCGGAGGGAACAAACAGGGGGTAACAACAGGGTAGCAAATGTGCAACTAACAGACGGATCGATGACAGATTGCAGCCGTGAAAGTCGAGGGAAACCCCGTTTCCCCTGACAAACGGCCGCAGAACCGCAGAAATCGGCTCATTTGAACTCGCTCATGATCTTTTGCAACTCGACAGTTTCCATCTCCTTCGTGATGGCCTCAGTTTCCTTCTCGCTCAGCTCTCCCCGCTCGTATTTTCCCTTCAGGTCCATCGCCTTGGCCTCCTCGGCCCGCAGATTTGCCATCCTTTCGTCGCGCAGTCCGCTGAAAATCAGAATACTGAACCAGATCTCCATGAAACAGAAACAGAACACGAGCGAGTTGCTCACAAACACGTTTGACCCCAGGTAGCAGTAGAACGCGAGCGCAAAGTAGCACAGCAGTCTGGTCGGGATGACGGCCTCAAAGTACGCGAGATTGCCGTCCAGCAGCGGGACAAGATCGCTCAACGTCAGAACCGCCAGGAGCAGAGCAATGCACCCGTAGACGGGCGACCCCTCGATCACCAGCAGGATCGGCAGATTCATCGAACTAGCCAGAATCACCACTCCCTTGTATTCGAGCACGGATTTTGGGTCTGTGAACAGCAGAAACGACACAAACGCGTAGAACGCGACGCGCACGTAGTTCAGGAATTTTGACGAGAGCGCAGCCATTCTTGAGAGGGAGTGACACGAAGGAAACACGGTGGGTTTTGGCGTTTTTTTTTTTTGAGGAGAAAAAAAATAAAAATCAGACTGAAAAGTTGATCTGAAAAATCTCACCTTTAAGGAGCAACATCCTTACACCGTCTAATCTGACGAAAACTGAACATAGCACATACCATCCCTTTTCTTCCTACACTTCTACGGCGATCTGCTCTCGATCAGTCGAAATTGTTCGGATAATTTATTCACTTTATTAGCGGGCGCCACAGGCGTCCCGATCCGGCCCTGTTTGTCCTCTCAAAGACGAAACAGTCTCGAAAACCATCCCCTGTGGAGATCCTCGTAAACGTCACTGTACTCCTGGAACCGGTCCCAACACGTGTGTTCCTTCTCACAATTCATATAGTTCACCACAAAGTCTCTGTCCTCCGGAACGTAGTGGAACTTTTGTTCCTTCAACTTCTTGAGCTTCTGGCCGTCGGTAGCGTCTTCCGAATCTGCATTCAGAATCGACTCCAGCTCGTCGTCGATATCGTCTGGGTCATTCACACAAAAGTCCTGCGAGAGCGAGTTGAACGCCTTGATCGGCATGAACCCGATCTTGGAACGGATCCACGACTGCGTGTTGAACAGATATTCCAGACAGTTTTTCTCCTCCACATCGTTGTTATACGAGTTCGAGTCGTATTCGTCTGTGCTCAAACGGAAACCGTACTTCTTCTCGTTGCCGTTCTTGACCCACCGCAGATGCATCTGTTTGTAGAAAACAGGGTCCCAGATCACGTCCAACAGCAAATTTGACCAGTCGCTCTTCTTTATCAGAAAAGAGTTCAAATTTATACCGTTGCAGTCTTGAGTCAGAATCAGATCCACAGAGTTGATGTCTGCCGTCTCTTTCAACGACGACCCCACAGTATAATGACTCAGATCCTCGTCCACCACGAGGTTGTTCGGATTGAAATACTCCATGTCTCGGTGCAGGTAGTCCAGTTTGTTGAAAATAACCTCCTCTAACGACTGTTGGGGCTCCATAATCAACGTGTGAATGTCCAAGTACCAAAACCATTCGTCGTAATCTCCCGACTTCTTCGAAGACGTCTGCTTCATCAGCTTCCGCAAAACGTCAAACTTCTCCCATCCCTGCCGGAACTCGTGTTGGTACCGTTTCTGGTACAATCCAACGTCGTCCGACAGCGAGTTCACCACAATCAGTTCGTATCCATGCTTCTCGCAGTAGTGTTTCTTGTTGAGCAACGACAACTTTTCCATCAGCCAATACTCCTTGGATTTCTGGTGTTTGATCCCAACTTCGGGCGAGTGGCCCAAAACAACGTAGATCCTTCTCTTGGGCTTGCCAAAAATCCCATCAAACCACCCGGCTGAGTCTCGGGCCTTCGTCAGCTGTCTGACCAGGCCAACTTCCGCCTCGTTGTCGGAAAAAATCCCGGGAACAGACGGCGAAGGAGGCATTCCTGTTTTCCTGTGTTTTTTCTTCGAAGCCGTGAGCCCAAAACCAATGTTTTCGTGCGCTCCAGCCAACTTGCTGTTGATGTAATCGTGGTAATCCTTCTTGGAATCGCCGAAATAGTTGCGCACACGACGGTTCACGACGGGTTTACCGTCTGCGGTGACAGCCCCGCTCCCGCGGCTCAAGAAAACCCAATTCAGCAGCGCGATCGCCGCCACAGTGGCCACCAATACCCCGACAAGAGTCCTTCTGTCTCGCCTGTGTAACCTTAGCCTGAGCCGTTGAACAGCATCTTTTGCTTTCTGACGCCAATCGCGGTTGCGTTTGCTCTTCTTCTGGAACTTGTCACTGTCACTGTCCAGGGGCAACTGCGGCATCGCGGATGGTCATACAAGAGGAAGAATAACAAGGATCAACCTGTAGTTACTCTTAGATATTTCGATATTTGATTTTGCCAGCTTGCAAGTACGCCTCAGACCGGATTGAAGGGGCCCGTCCCAAATAGGAATGACTTTCCCAAACGAGAAGTCCTTCTCATCACTTTCCCCTTTGGAACATTCTGCACGTAATTTAGACGCAGGGATAGCGGTGCAAGGTGTGACAGAAGGAGACAAGGGAAGTAAGCTAAATAAAATGAATTTGCCGTTCGTTCTAAATGATGACAAAGGAGAAGCAATAAGCCCATCACAAAAAGGTTTTGCTGCAATCAAATACCCACCGAGGTCTCCAGCCCGTGCAAGCATGCTCCACACAGTAGAGGCCCCCACTTTGTACCCCTCTAGAGAGGAGTTTTGCAACCCGATCAAGTACCTGAGTTCGCAAGAGATTGTGATGATGGGGGAAGAATACGGGATTCTCAAGGTGAAGCCGCCCAAGGGCTGGCAGCCACCATTTTCTTTGAATCCAGACACATTTCGGTTTCACACGAGGCTGCAGAATCTGAGCGAGCTGAGTTTGACCAACCGTTCGAGACAGTTTTGGTTGAACGGGTTCAACAATTATCTGCGGATGAAGGGAAAGAAACAGGTTAAAAACGGGTTTTTGACGGTTTTGACGGCCGACGGCCGGCAGCGGAAAATTCACTTGTACGACATCTACATTGAGGGCAATGTGGAACGATATAGCGGGCTTTTTGGGGACCAGGAGCTGCACAGAAATTTGGTTGCGTATTCCAGATACCTAAAGGAGCATCTTTTGGAGCGGAAAGACCCGGAAAAGACGAAAACACAGAGAAAGACATTTGATTTCGAGTTGGAGAAGAAAAAAACGTCGGGATGTGAGGTTTGCGGGTCGAAAGATGAACCTCATCGAATTCTCATTTGCGACGATTGCGACAGAAACTACCACATGAAATGTCTTTCTCCGCCGCTGAAAAGCGTTCCAAAGAACGACTGGTTTTGTGACGAGTGTCTGAAAGGCTCGAACGGTGATTACGGGTTTGAGGAGGACTTTGATTCGCTGTTCACGATCCGAGAGTTTGCCAAGGACTGTCAAGAGTTTAGAGAATCTTTTTGCCGCGAGAACCTCAACGGAAACATGACTCCTTCCTTGACGACAATAGAGAAAGAGTTCTGGCGGCTGGTGGACTCGGAAGAGGACGACGGGGTTCAAGTCCGATACGGAGCAGACATTCATAACGACGGTCCAGACGAGGTTTCTGGGTTTCCAACCGCAGAAAACCCGAGAATCAACAAGGAGGCCTGTCAGGAGTATCTGGATCACCCGTTCAATCTGACCAATCTGCCGTTTGCGGAGGGATCGCTTCTCAATTACATCAAGGACGAGAACAGAGAGCAGATCTCGGGAATGACAGTCCCGTGGCTGTATATTGGCTCGTTATTTTCTACCTTCTGCTGGCACAAGGAAGACCACTACACTTTAAGCGCGAACTACTGTCATCTGGGATCCACGAAGAAGTGGTACGGAATTCCTGCGCAATATTGCGAGCTTTTTGAGGCGGTTTGTCACGACGTTTGTCCCGATTACTTCACCAAACAGCCCGATCTGCTTCACCAGCTCGTTTCTCTGCTTTCGCCGGATAAAATTGTGGATCTTGTGAAACAGAGGCTAAACAAAAAGATCAAGATATACCACGTGGAGCAGGAAGCAAACGAGTTTGTCATCACGTTCCCGAAGGTGTACCATGCCGGGTTCAACTGCGGATTCAACGTCAACGAGGCGGTCAACTTCACCATGCCTTACTGGCTTGCTTTTGGCCAGCAATCGATTAACGAATATAAATTGGTGAAGAAAGAGAACGTTTTCAACCATTATCGACTTCTGAGAAACATTCTGGACGATTACCTGTTGAGTCCGAACGAAGAGGCTGTTTTGTCGAACCGTTCGATTGTCGAGATGATACGAACTGCTTTTGTCGATTATTGGCTCGAGCTGCGAACGTTCAATTCCACGATGGCCAACGAGAGTCTGGTGGAATTTTTGAAGAGCCTGGACACCAAAAACTACGCATTGTACTTGGAGGACAGAAAGCGCAAATCTGAAGACGGAAACAATGAGGACAAGAGGTCTCTGCGGGAGTCGACGCGTATGAGCAGGAAGTCAAAGTCCGATGAAAACGACGATCTGGACGAGTTCATTTGCACTGTTTGCAAGTCGTTTGTCAACTTCAAATGGGTGGAAGTCGACTATCTGAAAGATCTAGAATGCGAAATGTCGGCTCAGATCAGGTCGGCGCACGGGGGAAATGAAGAATCGCTACTTCCGACGCCCAACCAGAGCCCGAAGGGTGAACAGGAGCCGCAATTCAAGGACATCGAGTCTGAGTTTGAAAAGATTATCCAGGAAGCCAGCAGAAAAAGGTCTCTTTCAGATGAGGAAGAGACGCCTGAAACCACTTCTGGAGGGGTGAGAAAGTCTAAAAGGCTACGGAAGAAGAGCGAGACACCTGCACCGGAGAACGAACAAGTGACAGCACTCGAATCTCAACTGAAGTTGCTCAATAAATCGAAACGAAAACGCAGCAGAAATCCGAGATTCGGCAAAACCACGCTCTGCATGAGCTGTTTCGACAAGCAACTTGCCGATACAAAGGAAAAGGACCGCATAAAACGCTCCAGCACGCTTTTTGAGGACGTGGAGGCGGAGAAATTGGACCAGTATCTGCGTTACGGTGTTCTTGAGAAAATCATGGGTCTGATTAAGTAAGGATTTTCTGAAAAAGTTTTTCTACTTCTCCAGATTTTCCAGCCTGCACCAGCCACAAATTGGATATTTTTTTTCTCGAGTATTTTTTTATGGGTTAAAACCGATATAATCTTATAATGATAATTACGTGTTTCTGTGTACCTAGAAAAGCTAGCGCGCGATTGGAGATTATCGGAGGCTCGTCTTTGTCGGCTGAGGGGAAAAAAGGTTCCATTTTGACCGATAAACACACGTCTTTTGAGACTGGATCATTACTTTTTCAGGCAGTGCAGGTAATTGGAAAATTATGATCCGGGGATGGTGTAGAGGAATAACGAAGTAAAATGGAAGATAATTTAGCGAATTGGTTGCAAAAAGTTACCAAATATCATCTTCGGGACACGTAGATCAGTAAACTTACCGCAAAGTGTGCCAATTTTCCCTCATTTTCCATCAAGTCCCGTGAAAGCCAGTCGGTGATTCGCAGGGGTTACCCGGTCGCGCACCAACCAATAACATTGCGCCCTCTTTGCCCGATCGCGAATGACAGATTTTGGCGGGAGGAAAATTGTCCAACCACAGGGATACTGGATTGGAGGAACAGAGTGTGTTGTCGAGTTTTTGTTCTCTTTCTTGTGTATTAAAGGTTTTATTATTTTACGTTTAGAAAGAAAATACGTTAACGAGAGTTTTATCACACTATCGATCAACTCAATTAACGTTGTCAGTAAAGATGGTTGCTAGATTATTTTCTACCACTTCGAGGGCTACCTTGAAGGCTGCCAGAGCAAACCTGGCACTCAAGCGTAGCTTGGCCACTGCTGCTCCAGCTTCTGGTAAGATCAGGTAAGTGACATTGAATTGAACAAACAAGACACAGCGGGTGCAATGGATGATGGCTGGTATCGGCAACCGAATTGAACAGCAGAGGACCGAGCGAGAGCGTTTGCCGGTGGGCCGACCGCTCCGGTAGGTCCTTGGTCTTCTTCAATTAGTGTTTCAGTGGCCATCATGCATCAGAGTGGATCATGTATCCCCTTCTGTTGCCACATGTTGCCGTTGATTTGGCCCGTTTATGTCGACTTTTGGTCTCGACGCCTCTCGTCAAATCAGCTTTTGGCATTTTTTCTCGGTGAGGAAAAATTTTGGGCGCGGGCTTCGTAACCAAATTTTGAGCACAAGTAACTAACATTTAGTTTAGAGCTGTTATTGGTGCCGTTGTGGACGTCCAATTCGAACAAGGTGAATTGCCAGCTATTCTTAACGCTTTGACCATCGACCAAGGTGAAGGTAAGTTGGTTCTTGAGGTTGCCCAACACTTGGGTGAGAATGCCGTTAGAGCCATTGCCATGGATGGTACTGAAGGTCTTGTGAGAGGTCAAACCGTTGTCGACACTGGTGCCCCAATCTCTGTCCCAGTTGGTAGAGGTACCTTGGGTAGAATCATCAACGTTGTTGGTGAGCCAATCGACGAGAGAGGACCAATTGAGTGCAAGCAAAGAAACCCAATTCACGCTGAGCCACCTTCGTTCGTCGAGCAATCCACTGCTGCTGAAGTCTTGGAGACTGGTATCAAGGTTGTCGACTTGCTCGCCCCTTACGCCAGAGGTGGTAAGATTGGTCTTTTCGGTGGTGCCGGTGTCGGTAAGACTGTGTTCATCCAAGAGTTGATTAACAACATTGCCAAGGCCCACGGTGGTTTCTCCGTCTTCACCGGTGTCGGTGAGAGAACCAGAGAAGGTAACGATTTGTACCGTGAAATGAAGGAGACTGGTGTCATCAACTTGGAGGGTGACTCCAAGGTGGCCTTGGTGTTCGGTCAAATGAACGAGCCACCAGGAGCCAGAGCTAGAGTTGCTTTGACTGGTTTGACCATTGCCGAGTACTTCAGAGATGAGGAAGGTCAAGATGTCTTGTTGTTCATTGACAACATTTTCAGATTCACCCAAGCCGGTTCCGAGGTGTCTGCTTTGCTTGGTCGTATCCCATCCGCTGTCGGTTACCAACCAACCTTGGCCACCGATATGGGTCTGTTGCAAGAGAGAATTACCACCACCAGAAAGGGTTCCGTTACCTCTGTGCAAGCCGTTTACGTCCCAGCCGATGATTTGACCGATCCTGCTCCAGCTACCACTTTCGCCCACTTGGACGCCACCACCGTGTTGTCCAGAGGTATCTCTGAGTTGGGTATCTACCCAGCTGTCGACCCATTGGACTCCAAGTCTAGATTGCTTGATGCTTCCGTTGTTGGTCAAGAGCACTACGACGTTGCTTCCAACGTTCAACAAACTTTGCAAGCTTACAAGTCTCTGCAAGATATCATTGCTATCTTGGGTATGGACGAGTTGTCTGAGCAAGACAAGTTGACTGTCGAGAGAGCCAGAAAGATCCAAAGATTCTTGTCTCAACCATTCGCCGTCGCCGAGGTTTTCACTGGTATCGAGGGTAGATTGGTCAGATTGAAGGACACTGTCAAGTCTTTCAAGGAGGTCTTGGAAGGTAAGTACGACCACCTCCCAGAGAATGCTTTCTACATGGTTGGTGGTATTGAAGACGTTGTTGCCAAGGCTGAGAAGCTTGCTGCTGAGGCCAACTAAGTTAACTGCCGTTAGCTGTTCACTGTCCTTGATTGTGAAAAAAAGTTAATGATCATTTGTATAGACAATTTTTTTTCTTTCAACAACAGCAACCACTACATGTTCAAAAAGATACTCATTATTTTTTTCTACCTTTTCACCTGATTCTGAATCCATTCATCTTTATTTTGTTACTTTTTGTTATTGAGATTGATTGATTGATTGACTGATTGATTGAATGCTTGATGCTGGTGGTTGTTATGACCAAATTGATCACTACTCACATCACTTTATATGAAGGTTAGAAACGAAATTGAAATTATTATATTTAAAAAAAAAAATTGTAAAAAAAACAGGTTGTCTGGACAATTAGCTAATTGCTTAGCTAAGTAGTTTGTTTTGTCGAAAAATATAAATAAAATCAGAGGGGAAAAAAGGTGTTTCTTTGTTTGAGTTTCTTCCTTCTTTCTTCTTTCCAGGTTATCTCCGCCAAAATGAACTCTTTAATTCAGTCAACGAGCTCCTTTTTGGACAGACCAGGCTTTAACTGGAAGCTCTTGATCATTGGTTTTTCTACGGCCAGTTTTGCCTTTGAGTCTTACCTCAAGTTGAGACAGATCAAGAAAGTCTCGAACGCCACTACTGTTCCGGCTCAACTTAAAGGTAAAATTGACGACGAAACCGTGTTGAAATCATCTGAATACTCCGTCTCAAAACTGAAGTTTTCTCTGTGGTCGTCCCTTTACTCCCTGACCCAGAATGTGGCATTTTTCCAGCTTGACATCCTCGCCAAGCTGTGGGCCTCGGCGTCGGGTTTGGCTGCTTTGTCATTTTTGCCTGCCTCGTTTGCGGCTTCAACCATTGCGAAGTCAGTGATTTTCATGGGTGAAATGTCTTTGATTTCCGTTATCCTGAACTTGCCTGTTAGTTACTACTCCAATTTTGTCATTGAGGAGAAGTTTGGATTCAACAAGCTCACTGTGAAATTGTGGCTCTCGGACATGGTCAAAGAGCTGTTGGTTATGTTTGTCATTGGAACTCCAGTTTTGGCAGGATTCTTGAAGATTATTGACTTTTTTGGCGACTCTTTCATGTATTACCTGTCGGTTTTCCTTTTTGTTGTCCAGATCTTCCTTATCATTGTCTATCCAAAGTTCATCCAACCTCTTTTCAACAAACTTGAGCCACTACCAGCAGGCGAACTGAAGACGAAGATTGAGAAGCTGGCCGAACAGAACAAGTTCCCATTGGACAAGCTCTATGTGATTGACGGTTCGAAGCGTTCTTCCCACTCGAACGCCTACTTCATGGGTCTTCCATGGGGTTCCAAACAGATTGTGATTTATGACACCCTGATTGCTTCATCGAAAACCGAGGAAGTGATTGCGGTTCTTGGCCACGAAATCGGCCATTGGTTCCTCACTCACACAACTAAGCTACTGTTGGTCAACCAGGCACACATCTTTGCCATGTTCACCATGTTTGCTGCATTTGTGAAGAACCAGTCGCTTTTCGAGAGCTTTGGCTTTTTGAACGAGCAGCCTGTTCTTGTTGGGTTCTTGCTTTTCGGTGACATTTTGAAGCCGATCGACACAATTCTAGAGTTTGCCATGAACCTGTTGTCGAGAAAATACGAATACGAAGCCGACGAGTTTGCTGCTAGATTGGGATACAGCGAAGAGTTGAAGGTCGCTCTCATCACTTTGCACAAGGAGAACTTGAGCTCTCTGGATACGGATTGGCTCTATTCTGCCTACAACCACAACCACCCTCACTTGATCGAGAGAATCAACTACATTGAGGAGGTTCAACAGGATATTGACTCGAAGAAGCAGGATTAGTGTATATACATGTGCTCATATCCGAAAAGACAAGAAGACAACAGGAACCCCGTTGTGCTTGAAGAGTCATTGGACAGTCTGGTCGATGATTTGCATCACTCTTTCAACGTCTCTCCTAGGAACCAAAAACCATTCTTTATGGATTCCTTTCTTATCGTCTCCTCCACATCCATCACAATACAAGGTCCCATACCCGTACATCTCTCGCAGCTTGGAATGAACGAGCTTTTCTGATCCACGTGCGTCTTCAGCCCGAAAGGCACCGTGCGAGACATCGTAAAACCTGAACTTTGGCCTCTTGTGTACGAGAGACAGCCGTTTAAATCGACTCATCACTTCTGCAAATTGATCTCTCTTGGAACAAACGATCGTTTCCAAGAAAAACGGAGTGACTAACTGGAAGTCTTGACCACATTGATCTCTCCATTGAGCCAATCGCTTGGCCACGGGCTGTGTAGTGAAGCCAACCTTCAGGAGAATGTTGTGTTTGGGAGCAAACACCGATGTATCATTGAAGTCGATCCTCTCAGACCCTGATTGACGTAACCATTTCTGTTTCGAAGGTTTATTGGTGACCAGATGACTCAAAGTGAAGATGTAAATGAATCCAGCCTGTTTTGGAGACGCACTATTGTGAAACCGACAATAATCCCCATTTTCAACTAGAATCTTGCATCGTTCTCCTTTCTTCGTGATCCCTTGGCATCTACCCATGGAACTTTGGGAAGGAAGCTGTTGTATTCTTCGAGACCAAACGCGTCTCACGAAGACGTGAAAAATTCCAGATTTATTTTCCAGGTCTAATGACATAATCAATCACGTCATCACAGATCGTCTCCCTTGCGGAACATGTAGCTGCGCTCGAGGATCTCTTTGGCCCTGTTGATCTTGAGCGCCAAGTATTGCGAGCCTCCCTTGTCTGGATGGTTGTGAAGCATCATTTTGCGGTGTTTTTTTCGGAGCATGTCGTGCGTGAGATGGACGATCTCGTCATCCTTGATATCCAAAATCAGAAGCGCTTCGTTTTCGTTCATTTTGTCGTTAAATCCGCCCTTGTACCTCCAAAAAGGGTTTTGCTTCAGTCCTGATGGTGGGTCCACGTGAATTCCATTGAGTGCGGCAATCTGGGCGGGACTCAGACGGGCATATCTTGCGTATGCTGAGATAGCCGACTTGGCCGTCAATGCGGCGACCGTGACCCCGAGGCCAACAATGAGGGGAAGAACCTGGAAGGTTGGTTAGTATGATCGCACAAGCAGGCAATGGTTCAAATGACATACCATGTTTGCTTTCTAATGGCTGATATAAAAGGCAATGACTGATAGAGTGGACGAGACGAAAAAAAATAGTGTCTTGAAAAATACTCAAAAAAAATATTTTTTTCGATTTCTGGGTGTTTTTGACACCTCGATTCCCACTTTTGAGAGAGAACTTAAGCATTTTCTGGAGAATTTCGATAGAACAACTACAAGTTTCCACGCTCAATGGCCATTAAAGACACGAATGAAACAGAAAAGAGCCCGAGTGCCCCGAACCAGACCCGGAAAACTTCCTCCAGTGCCACGCTGGTCGTTTGTGTTCTGGGTATCTATGGCTCGTTCCTGTCATGGTCCTATCTTCAGGAGAAGATCTCGTCAAAGAACTACGCATTGGATACCTCAGAAGCTTACTTCAAATCCCCGCTCATCATCAACATGGTCCAGTCATTTTTCGCCATAATAGTTGGATCGACCTATCTTTCAGTCAAACTGCACAAGTTCGAAACTCCATTCCACTTTTTATTCAGCAATGGAGCGCTTCTTTGGCAGAGATTTCTTTTGATCGCGCTGACACAGGCGATTTCCTCGCCCGTCGCGTACCAATCGCTGAATCACGTGGATTATCTGGTTTTCCTGCTGAGTAAGTCGTGCAAACTTATTCCGGTGATCCTGATCCACAGACTCGTCTACGGTTCCAAATTCCCGTTCCAGAAATATCTCGTTGCCCTATGTGTTACGTGCGGCGTCTTGGTGTTCACCGCAAGCAATTCATCGAAAAAAACCTCGAACAACGACGGAAACACCGTGCTGGGACTCGGATATCTGGTGACGTCATTGTTTCTTGACGGACTCACAAACTCCACCCAGGATCAGCTGTTTTCGAATCCGAAGTTCCGTTTTATCACGGGCGGACATCTGATGTCCGGGTTGAACCTTTTGAACCTCGCAATCACCGGAACATACACCGTCCTCTTCACGTCACAAATGAGCTACTTCCGAGACTTCGTCGAGAAAAACGGATACTCTGTGGTGACAGACATTGTTCTTTTTGGTCTTTTTGGCTCTCTTGGACAGGTTTTCATTTTCTTGACGTTGGAGAAGTTTGACTCCCTGATTCTGGTGACCGTTACGGTCACGCGCAAGATGATTTCCATGGTTCTGAGCGTCGTCATGTTTGGCCACCAGCTGAACGGCGGACAATGGCTCGGTCTGCTGATGGTGATTGGCGGAATTCTTGTCGAGAGCGGAAAGGGAAGGAAAAAGAAAGCCAACTGAAAAAAATGGCAAGCTGAGGTACAAATAGAGCTTTACTAAAAGAAATAAACGACGAAAGAAGGAGTCAACCCTGTCTCGGAAAAAATTTGATAAGAACACCGACCAATATTGTTGGTTTTGTAACGTTTCAGTAAGCTTTTTCCCTTGGAAATTACCAATCCACAACGTTTTTAACAGCCCAATCAATCCCCACGGGGAGAATCTCAACCACGACCCAGGGGAGATTTACATTGGAAATTTCTGCTTCCCAGATCTGAGCCATGCGGCGTTGCGGCGCGAGATCTCAAAAGATAAGATAACGAAACCTTCTGTCCTCGCGGGGATCTACAAAATGCCATTCTCGCTTCAGTCAAGAACGTGAACTCTTACAAAACAGGCTTACCTTACCTGATGGCTCTCTGCAAACTACTAATTTTTTTGAGTTTTTCATATAAACGGACAAAGAACATAATAATAAAATGATAGTGAATCCACTATGGCAGACATATTGTTTTTCCTGAAGATTTATGCAACAGCATGTAGATTAGCTAACAGAACATCATAAGCCAGTCTTACCATACTTCCCATAACTTTCGGCAAACACCCCTACCGTAGTGTGGTCACCTGATACCCCGAAGTAAACAATGCGAACTCTTCCAATGTATTAATTCCATTGCTGGGCATAAAAAATCTGAGGCATCAAACCCAGGTGATCTTGCAATTGACACTTTAAGGTCTGCTCATCGTTGCTTTCAGGTTGAACACCATAACGGAATAAATATTCCAGACATTGATGCAGAGTCAGCTGCTCAAGATCTTGGATGTATTCCACCTTTGGCAAAATGGCAGATGAACCTTTGAATAAGTAGGCGAATTGCTTGATGGGCCGCCCCCTCTCGCTTCTTCTCTCGTTTTCTAGGCGAAGAAGGTAAATGAATGTTTGCTCCACTTTTGTGTTCAATGTGCCCACTTCTGTCTTCAATGTTCCCACTTCTGTCTTCAATGTGCCCACTTCTGTCTTCAATGTGCCCACTTCTGTGTTCAATGTGTCCACTTTTGTGTCCAATGTGTCCACTTTTGTGTTCAATGTGCCCACTTCTGTCTTCAATGTGTCCACTTCTGTCTTCAATGTGTCCACTTTTGTGTCCAATGAATCGATTCTTTTATTTGTTTTCTCGGAATCCTTCCTCATTTCTCTGAATCCTTTATCCACTTTTGTGTTCAGTGAAGCAACATCCACATCCACTTTTTGGATCTTTGAATCCAATTCCGTAAACTGGGCCTTCCTTTTACGGTTCTCCAGATCTAATTCTTCAAGCTTTTCCATAACTTTCAAGAAATCTGCCTTCACGGCAACCTGGACTTCTTTTCTCAACACCTCCGTCGTCCAATCTGGCCCCATGGTGAATATCATATCACTTTGCGCTTCTCTGAATCTTTGTTCGCCTGTCTGAGCCACCTTGTCCAAAGCTTCTAGCTTATTGAAGAGACTGTCAGCGCTGTTCTCTTTGTTTTCCTCCTGAATCTTCGCTTCGCACTCCCTCCTGAATCGACGGAAATCTTCTCCCTGATCGTCTTTGGGAGGGCTAACATGGAAGTAACTTGCGATTCCGAATAGGAGAGGATTCATGGTGAAGGTTATAACGGATGTGTTTCTTAATGCTGCAGAACAAGAACATACAGATAAAAAAGAAGAAAAAGTCATGTAGTAGCGCTTACTTTGGTTTGTTCTATGAGGGAGAGAAAAACAGAAAAAAAAATTCGACTTGGCGGCTAATTGAATTTTGGCCACACAGATTATATATCCGAAATTCCCCTTGTGAGGCCATTCCTAGAGAAAGCCGAGGTTTGTAGTGTAACATAGACAGACAAGGTTCCAGCATATGGCGACATGGCATCCGATCTGGGGGTCGCCGAGACCTCAAAAGTTGTGCAACGACTTGATCGTTTTGGAGGAAATCGTCCTAACGAATGAGTGCAGACTAGAATATTTTGACAGCTCGTAAAATCCTCGTGAAAAATAAACATGTTTCACCAGATTTCACCTCATCCTCGTTGTAAAAATTATTTTATGTTCTAATTCCCCTAAAAACGTCCAAATATCAAGGCCAGTCCAAAACTTTACGGATTCAATCTATCATTCAAAGCTGACTCTCCAGGACGTTTATAAGTTGGTGCTTGGGATCGAAAGGACCAAGAAAATCACTTATTAAATGCGCTGCAATAAACAACTCGATGTTTAAAACTCCGAGGAGTTTTTGACGAAAAATCAAGATCCCTCTTTTTAATTTGTCGGGGATAAGAATTTCTGTGCATTGATAATTATTACCTAAATTTAAAGAGGCGGGAAGATCTTTTCGTCAATGAAAATTGAAAACACCGTGCACTCAACGATATCTTAGCGACATTCAGCCTCCCTACTTGGCCCTCCGCTTCGAGTAACGTCCGTTGTAGCATTCCACTACCGTTATGGTTTCTCTGTGTAAGGATGTTCTTGGCCAGAAGAAATAAAATTAAACCAAAAGAAAATGCCGATTCAGTGGTCGATCAGCTGTAATTGTCATCACCACACTGCGGGATCAGATCAGTGGGTCACCCATTGAGACACAGTCGGTGTGCACCAAACGCATCAGACCTCACAGAGACCGCTTACGTAAGCAAACACGTAATCGAGGTAGCCTGCAAGTTACAGGAACAACCTTCTGTTCTGAAACTATCGAGCCAGTTACGTTGCAACATTCAATGGATTAATACGTATTCGTAGTGCCTGTTTATACAGAAACATGAAACATGACAGGACATCTATAAATACACTCATAAGGTCGGACTCGGACGAAGGCTCGAATGGACAATGGATGCCGCTTGGAAAAGCTGTCGGGAGCGCGTTTTTGCGGGGCGGCTTGAGCCAGACAGCTTTCAGGCACCTACAACTATCTGTGGGCCAGTTGCAACAGACATCTTGCCGCTCCGATGCTCGAAGGAGTCATCAACCTTGTTGGAGAGAAGTCCTCTCCCTTGTATGCCGGTGAAAAAATCTTTGATGCATGATCCGACGACGAGGACGAGCTCTCTGAGCCCCTGACCGGGGTCATCATGACGGTGCTGTTGTCCTCCAAAATGGTCTCCTCATTCTCGTCGGAGGTGAACTTTGGGATTGGAGGAAGCTTTATTTTGTCTTTTCCCTGCTGCTGGGTCACAAAGCGCGACGGGGACGTCTGGTTTGGCAGCGAGAAGGACGTGGTGCATGCTGGTGCAGAGCGACAAGACTGCAATGGCGGCGGAGCCGAGCTCATGAACTTGAGCGACGCCCTCTTGAGGTTGGCACTGGTGCCTCTTTTCCTGACAATGTCGTCCAGAAAGCACACGGAGCGTCTAGGGCCTGCGCGCACGGCTTTTGGAGCCGACGAGGGCACAGGACCGAGCGAAAACGACTTGGCAGCACGTCTTCTCCTCTTTTTCGTGAGCAACAGCGGCGTCGAGGCCGCTAGAAGGTCGTCGATGGCGTTGGAATTGGCGTGCTGTTTCTTTGTCAGCGGCGATTCGTGGACAGGCCGGGTTTCGCAGCCCTGGGCCACCTTCAGCTTGCTCAGCGGCACCTCTGTCTGGTTCGTGGACACCTTATAGTAGGCCAGTTGCAGCTTCAGCTTGAGCATGCGTGCTCTTTGCAGCCGCGGAGACCCCTCTGCCGCGGAATCGCACGCTGTAGTCTTCGAGAACGTGCGTGCCACCGCAGAGACCGTCTTGGCGGCCTCAGAACGCCCCGAGGGCGCCTCAGAGCGCCCAGAGGGCTGCTCTGTGATCTTGTTGGAGTCTCCGTTATGCTGGCCGCAAATGTTGAGCGACGAGCTCGAAACAGGCGCCAATGCCACTCTCGCACTGGAACACATGACGGGCATGATGGGTGGGACGGAGCGATGAAGATGAAGACGTCTGAACAGAAAGAAGCGAATGTTGTTAAATGCCACACGCTTGCAAGTGTTTTTTTTATGTGGTAAACAAAAGACTCGAGGGTGTTTGTTTTTGTATTGCCCGATTCGGCAGGCCGCGAAAAACCGCGACGGGCTGCGAAAATACCAGGCAGAATGGTGCCGACCTGACGCCTCACACGGACACGCGGGAACGCGCGTTGCGGCTGAAACCACGATCGTCCTGCCCGGTTGGGGCCCGGATGGCGCCAGTTTGGCGTCGCGAGCGTGCCCGGTACATCAACACTCCTTTGTCGTGTGTCATATGGAGCTGAGCTGAGCAGAGCAGAGCTGAAAAAATTATTGGCTGCGGTGCACGGGTGTGCAGATACACCGACTACAAACACCCACTCTGATGGTACAAAAACGGCCACAACAACACAGTTTGCTGTGTTCCAAGCCGAACTGAATTCTCTCACGGAAATATACACCGTTTGTTCTCTATAAAAGCGACGCCCCGGCGATCACACGGCCACTCTCCCTTCGAAGGACAGTCGAATCTCCATCGCTAGCCTCCCAACAATGACGGTTGTGGCTGCAAACCCGGTCGCTCAGGTCTCAGAAATCCAGATTCTCAACAACATCCTTCAGTTTCGTCACATAATTGTTTTCAATGCTGTCTCCATGGCCACTGGCAACACGCAACAACAGCTCGTTCAGCTCCGCACTACCAAGAATGTCGACGTGCTCGGCCGTCTTGGCTCCTCCACGGATATCGAACCGGTCCGGCTCGTGTTTCATCTCCACAATCGTCACTTTCGACCCGCCCGGATTGAACTTGTTGTACCCCTGCTGGGCCCATTTGTGACACATGGCGTGCGTCATCAGAGAAACGGTCCCGTCTCCGTCGGACAAAAACACCGAGTCGGCAGCGTCAGCGTTGATAGAAACGTTCAGCTTCGAAACCTCCTTGTCAACCTCCTCGCGGTACGTGTAGGCTCTCTCGGTTGGGTTTCCCACACCGTAGAAACAGTATATTTTCATGTCCGGGGCGTTTGGAAGCGGAACTTCCAGCGGGTTGATCCACTTGTTGAAGTGCTTCTCGTTCTCCTTTAGTTCCGCCTCGGTCCGAGCAACACCCACAGAATAGTGCTCCAGAGTTCTGCGAGTAAACCATTCTGGTCCTTGCTCTAGCAAAAACTCAACCGACTCTTGAAGAGTGAGGTTTTTCTTGGAAAACTCGCCAACTTCCTCGGAAAACCGGATGAATTTTCCCATCGTGTCGTTCGCACGCAGCCCGTCTCCGGCAAACAAATCGTCCGGAGCAGACTCCAAGTTTCCCCAAATGAGATCTCCACCTTTAGGAATCATACTGGCAATTCCTCCAAAAGACTTCAGCATGTCCAATCTCTCCCGTCTCGAGAAAAACCTCTCTAGTCCATGCACAGCGAGAGCATTCAACTGGACAGTGTCCTTCATTTCCCCCGAAAGGAGCGCAACAATCGCTTTTGGAGTACCCAAAAGACATCCGGAAATGTCCACAAAAGCCTCGATGTGGTTGTTCACCCAATTTGGACCCCCGTTTCCAAAATGCTCTCCCTCTGCTTCAACCCACTTCAGGAAGTAGAAGATCACCTGGGAGCCCATTGAGTGACCGTAAAGAATTGTTTTTTCTCCATTCACGTGTAGATTGAGCTCAATCTGGCTCTTGAGTCGCGAGAAATACCCATCTCTTCTTTCCAGATCAAGATAACTCAGTCTCCAATCGTACGCAGCACTCAGCATGTTTGTAGGACCGTAGCCGATAACAGCAAGATTCTGCAACACCTTGTTCCAGATCCAGTAGCCGGCCATGAAGAAATCCGCAGCTTCGAAACCCTGTGCGGCCCGTAGCTTGATTCCCGGCGGATCAAGCCCGGTTTCCGGATCCAGCATGATATGCTTCAGCCAACATGCCTTGTCCAAAAACATTGTTCTGATCATGTAGAAAGAGCCCCAAAGTCTTTTGCGGAAATGCGGCTCGCTCTTACAATCACCGGTCCCTTCCAGTCCCCAGCTCTCAATACCCGTGCTGATGACACCCGGAACCATGATGACCGGGTATTTTGCTTCGTAGCCCTCTTTTTTCAACAGTTTTCCAATAGCAAACGACTCACTAGGGTCTCTGAAGTCGTCTTTCTCGGTCTCATCCAGCAGATTCTGAATGGAAGATGGCAAAACCTCCTTCCAATCCTCAAAATAGGCACTCAATCCCTCTAATTTCAACATGGAATCAAGTTCCGGAAACATGTCATTGTCCACCATTGTTTTGGAGCCGAAATACAGTGCAGAAAAGACACCGAACACAATTCCAAATACAAACATGAACCGCTTTGTCATCAAAAGAGCCTTTGCACGCGACCTCTTGCGTTTCTCAATGAGCTCGCTTGCCTTGGAGATGTCCTGGCCTATATTCTGTGGAACGTTAACCTCCTCGACTTCCTCCTCATGGTGCAGAACCTCCCGGACCTTCTTTCCAATGCTCACCGCCGAGCTGGTTGCGGACCCTTGCTGTTCCTGGGATTTTTTGCCCTTGCCTTTTCTCTGTTTTGGCGGCATTGTTCTGCGGATGTTCAATTGGAGTGTTACCGAGAGTTTGGTGTAATTCCGTTTGCACTAGACAATGAAAAAGGACTCGACAAAGAACAAAACAAGAAATGCTAAGGGAGTGAAACGGGCAAAAAAATAAAAATTCAGGATCATTTTGTATTATTGACGTATCGACGCATCGACGCAAAATTACGCGAATCGACGCAGAATAAACAAGACAAAAAAAAAGAACAAGGGAAAAATTACCAAGCGTCTTCTGTCTTTTGCCTTGTCTTGTTCTTCTTTCTAGTCTCTTATAGATATTTATGTTACCCAGCTATTCTCGTTCATCATGCCAGAGACACAGAGAGATTTTCTGAGTCTGAATCCGGTTCTGACAGAGGGTCACCACGACCAATTGCAGCAGCCGTTTGATGATTCTTCGTTGCCTCTTTCTCAGCTCATACACAAGATTGTCGCACAAAGGGGATCATTTGTCAATCTCACTGAGGAAAGTCTGATCGAAGAGATCAAAAATGGAGTTGCCGATTTTGAAAAAAGTCTGGACACAGACGAATCCATGCTTGACATTGAAGAATCAGCAGAAGTGCCGACAGAGCCAGCAGCAGAAGGAGAGAATACCACCGAAAATCTAATTACACAAGACGAGTTTTTGAAGGAGAAGGAAAAGATCGTTTCTTTGGTTCATTCTGCCCTGAATGAGTCGTCGTTATCTCTTGATTTCGTGTCATTGCTGATTTCCTGTGTCCGTCCGGCAGCTGGAACATCGTCCATGTCGCCAGCGTTGAAACAACACGTGAAAATTGGGTCTCTATCGAGTGATAGAGTCCAGCCAGTTAACGACAGCAAGCAGACTCAGTTTGAAGTGTCGAAGGTGGGACGGGGATGGAAACTGGAGAGTCTGGAAAGGGCTTCAGAGAACCTAAAACATGCGAGTGCCAGGCTCAAAGAAGAAGTTTCTAGGGAAAAAAACTATTGGAGTGATATGGTGGAGGTTTTGAACTCAAACGAGGTGATTTCTACGGTGAACTTGCGTGGATCGCGAGAAATTTGTGTGAAATACGGGTTTGGCGACGCCGGTTCTAACTATTACGACAAAGGTATAGGACTGTTGAAGAAAGATCCAGGGGATGGAAAGCTTGTGTTTGAGAAAGTCAGTTCGCAGCAGCCGGACAGAATCCATAAGGTGGTGAACGTGAGGATATTCAGCAAAAACAACTCAGACGAGACCGTTCTTGTTGGTGAATCGAACTTATTGGACAAGATCTCGCAGCTGAACGGTGAAGGAGTTACTAGCGATATCACCAAGGCTAGATTCTACCTATTTGAAGAGGAGCTGTTCTACCATCTGTCGAAGGAAGCAGCAACGTTGATTTCTCTGCAGGTGACAATCGAATCGAACAAGATTACCGTGGACCTTCACGATGAGATTATCGAGATCGAGTCAGTTCCTGTAGGGGAAATTAAGGAATCGACTGCAAACCTTCCACTTAACCAGAAAGCAAACCTGATTGGGAATTTTTTGAGATTGATGTTGTGTTCTGAACATAAACGGAATTTGGATGAAAAGAAAACTCCGCCTATTTCCTTGAGTCAAGATCAACAACAACGTTCACAGCAGTTGGCTCGCGTGTCACTCATCCGTCCAATAATCACATACAACAAGCATGAACGCACCTTGAAACAGTTGGAGGACGTGCTGGTATCTGTCCTGACGTCACATCTGCAAATAGACGGCGCAAGGGCTGCGGAAATTATGGAGAAAAACTACAAGCTAACTAAGTTCTGCAACGATCCAAACACCCTGTCCAAGAGACGGAAAGTCATTCTTCCGAACAGAAATCCGTTCATCCGCTGCACAACGTATCCTTCTTCTGTTATGGAGTTAACTTACGCAAACCTGAAGACCAAGATCACTCTCCGTTCGCTTTCGGATTCAGCATACTCCATGATCAACTTGCAATTGCACGACAAAAACCCCGAAAGGAACTTTGAAAACCAGCTTCTGAACGTCAATTTCAATGACGTCAGCGAGCTCGAAGACTGTCTTGGATGGGCCATCCGTCATTACACAGAACAATAGAAAGACTAATAATTATAGACATGAAGAAACATATGACAGAGAATTATTTGAAATTTGCACTACCAGGATCTATCGCGCCTTGAAATTCAGTCAGATATTTTTTTTTTCTCCCGGAAATGAGCACTTTCTTCATTGATTTACGGCTACACTTCCTTTGTTCAGGATGACGAAAGACAAGGTTTTGATTGTTGGCGGCGGAGCCCTGGGGCTTGTGGCCTCGTATACTCTGGAGTTTAACGGTCTAGCGGAAACAACAGTCGTGATGAGGTCAGGATATTCCAAGGCTACCACTGAAGGGTTTCAGTTCAACTCCTGTGTTTTTGGTCAAACCGCAAACTGGAAGCCCAGCAGAATTGCCAAAAATGTGGACGAGGCTGTTTCCAGCGACGAGCGCTACGATTACATTTTTGTTTCTCTGAAGAACCTGCCTGACTCATCACAGACCTGCGAGGAGATCGTGGAGCCGGCTGTACTGAAATGTCCTAATGCCACAATCATTCTTTGTCAGAACGGAATCGACATCGAAAAGCCCATGATTGAGCGTTTTCCTGGCAGAGTCATTCTCAGTTGCGTGGAACTCATCGCATGCACCAATATTGACTGTGTCGTGAACCAAAAGACTCCGGAAAATGTCCAAATTGGTATTTTTGAGAACTCCACACTACCTGAAAAAAGCTCAGCGGAGAAATCTCTTGACAGATTTATCAAGTTGTATTCGGTTCCAGGCAAAAATGTGGTGAAGAAAGACGAAAATGTTAGACTTACTCGGTGGCAGAAGATTCTTTACAACGCAGCAATCAACACCACCACTGCATTGGTGAACCTGGACTGCAGTCGTGCTGCCATGGGAGGTTGTAAGGAAAGTCTGTATCGGCCAATCATGAGGGAGGTTTATCAGATTGCGGCTGCAGACGGCTATGTTCTTGCCCCAGAGCTAGAGGAAATGATGATGAATATTACAGACGGTTTATTCTATACCCCTTCAATGCTTGTTGATGTCCGTCAGGGCCGCATGATTGAGGTCGAAACCATCGTCGGCAATCCTGTCCGTATAGCTCAAAAACACGGGGTCCAGGCGCCGTACATCACCATGATCTACAGTCTGTTAAAGCTGGTTCAGTTCCGCACCAAAGAGAGCCTGGGATTGATCACAGTCGACGAGAATGTGAAGGATATCAAGGATCCAAACCAGTTTGCTGAAACCGGCTTTTAGCACGCGCAAGAGCAGGAAAAAATCCGGGGTAAAATCCGGGCGGTACAGCTCATTGTAGACAGTAGATACATTTTAAAGGACCTCAAAGAGCTATTGGGAACGGTCGAGCCAAGTAGGATGTAATGAAATCGCATTGAGCATGTGTGGGAATATCGTGTCGTGGGAAGATGCAACAAACCACCAGTTAATTCTATGTATTTTTATATCCGGTTCGGGTGCCTTTTTTTCCGGTTTTAATCAGACCCAAAAAATATTCCATGATGAAAAAAATATCCGTGAGAAATGCTGCCATCCTTCCTCTACCGCAACCCGTCGAAATGAAACGGGCAGGCTTCAGAAGACTGCTGTCCACCAAAAGGATTCTCGTGTGTCCAGGACAGGGACAATTCAATATTTCGTCGTTAACACAGCTTTCAAAGTACCAAAACGAGCCAGTGGTGGAGACAATTTTGAAACAAACGGATCAGGTGCTACCTTCGCTGCAACTTTCCGAATACATAAGAAACCCGGAGGTTCTTGAAAATGAAGACGTCAAGATTGGATTACAGAAAACATCTGTGCAACAGCCCCTCCTGATCTTAACATCTTATCTGAACCAACTCATCTTGAAACAGCAGCATGGAGTTGATCTTTTACAGAACGTAGATTACATGTTGGGCCACTCCTTGGGTGAATTATCGGCCTTGGTTGTGCAGGGGGCATTACCATTTACGGCCGGACTCAACCTGTCACACAAACGTGGCCAGCTCATGGAGTCGGTAGTCGCACAGACCGGAAACGACTACACAATGCAAGTTCTCCTATTCCAGCCCACGCATCTTGATTACATAATCAAACAACTGAACGAGCTTGGAATTCACATCAGCAACTACAACAATTACCAGCAGCTTGTCGTTTCCGGTATCCGATCCGAGCTTGACAGCAAACTGGATTTGCTCAAGCAAGGGCTGGCAAAACACAAGGTGTGGAAAACCCGAGTGAGAACGGTGAATTTGGGTGTGTCTATTCCCTTTCACCACCCGGTTTTACGTCCAATTGAGCCGGAATTGACCAAACTGATGCGTCAAAACTTGAAGTCAATGAAGATTCCGGTGTTTTCCAATCTTACGGGGGAATTGGAAACCGATTCAAAGAGACAAGCTGCAAACATCGTGGAGGTGACTTCAAAACCGGTTAAATTTCTCAAATGTCTGGAGAATTTCCAGAAGCAAGACGAGGATGTTGAGTATCAATTCATCAATTTTGGAGCCTCTACACATGGAATCATCAACAAGTTTTATGACGACTTCAATAAGTTAGAAAAACTCAGTCTGAAGCCAAAAATCGTCAATCTTACAGTGGATCAAACGGCTGAAATCAAAAGTTTGTACACGAATTAAATATCTATCACTGAATAGGAATAAAGTTTCCGACAATACAACTGGGAATGTTGTATCTGTCTCTTCGAATCGTGAAACTGAAACAACAGTTTCTCTTTTTTCTGCCGTCTCTGCTGCGGAGATTGCAACTAGTCAAGACAGCTTTTTGTGTTTTGTCAAAGGCAATTGCCCCGTATTTCTCCCAGAAGTTGACGCTGCTTTCCTCTGTCATGAGCTCGTAAATTGTAAGACGACCGTTTTTCAGATCGTCAATCGAAACCTCAACTAACGAGGCAAATTCCTTGTTCCCTCGGTAGATCTCTCCCGTTCTTCTCCAAAGACAAGCCGGGATGGCCATAGACGTGAAAACACGGTCGTAATCCAATAACATTCTCTCAAAATTTTCCTCCACAAGGATCAAATCTATGTCTTTCAAGGTCTTTGCAATGGCACGGAAACCCGGTCTGAACGTGGAAAGAGGTTTCAAAATGCGCTGTCTCGACGAAGCAGCCATGTGATTGTCCATATAAGTCTGCAAACGTTGGTATCCCTTGGCGTAGTTGTAGGGTTTAAGGAGACCGGCCTCAAGTTTGGCTTTTATCACCTGTTTCAACCGTTCTTCTGGGGAGATTTCTGTTGTTGGATCTGCTGCTGTCAGGAAAAACTTGTCTCTCGCTGAGTCAGAGACGTACGGTTGCGAACCGGCTGCGGCAGCCGAAACCGACCTGCTCATTGCGGGAGCAGGAACAGGCGTAGGACCCACAGGGGTAGGGGATTGCTGAATATACCCCTCGAATCTTGGCAAGTCCATAGTCTGTATCGGCTGTTGTTGTTGTTTGATGTTGTTTTGCATAGCCAATTGGGGCAGATTACCGGACGGTTTTTTACTCAAGCGAGGAGTCACCGAGGAAGATCCTGTTGCCGAGGCCGAGCCAGTGCTGCGTCCAAAAAGACTGTTTTCAAAGCCAGCGTCCATGTCTGCGATTTGGGCCAGATTTGTCGAGGAGTTGTTGTTGCTGTTGAACGTCTCCAACTTATGAAGCATTGGGTCGTTGGTAAGGTTGATGGAGTTGATCATGTCCGTATCATCGATCATGGACAAAAACTCGGTCAACGAGTTGAATTCCGAGCCAGCGTGCTCGGAATAAAAGAAAGGCTGCTGATTTATGGTGGTTGGAGAAACCATTTTCGACTGGATCACACCCTGCGCAGACTGTTGCGGAGTCGTAGAGTCGTAGCCCAGTACCTCAGCAGCCGCCCCGTTTGAGTCAGATTGGTGATGGTAGATCCCAAGCGATTTGAGCCGTTCAGCACTCGTATTTTCCGGCTTTCCAATGTTATTGGGACTGTTCTGGTTGCTGGACACAATAGCTTGAAGACCAGGACTGGGCGTGGATGCCAAAGGAGCGATGTTGGCAAGAGTGTTCAATGGCCTCTGCTCCTCGAAAACTCCGTCCGCACCTTTCTTTGCCTTTTTGCCGCTATTTGCAGGCTCGTCGTGGCACAAATGGCCGATGTTTCGCTTGATGCATCGTTGACACGGCCGTCCCTCATCGCAGATCATGTGCGATCGACGGCAATAGACGCACGCAACGCCCACTTTCTTCCTCCTCTTGTTCTGGTGGGTTTTAGATGACTCAGAGGACCCGTTGTCGGCGGTTGAAGCGTTTTCCTTGTTTTGTCTTTGATCTCCAATTGCAGCCATGGATGGCGAATTGTTCTTTGTTAACAGGGACGGACCAGGAGACGGACCAGGAGACTCTATTTTGACCTTGTTTCCATCTGAGGGCTCTGGCTCAACACTGGAGCTCAAATTCTGGCCGGACGGCGAGTTGTTGCTGCTGCTTGTGGCGGTCGTCATCTTGAAAATATGGGGTAACAAGAACCAATCTGCTGTTACTCAAGCAACAAAAACGACAGGGTAACCAAAATTGGGCGAACTCAATGACAAAGACGCTAGAAGCTTCTGAGATCAAATCGAGCCATCAACACGCGCTTTTGCAATTGTATTGGACGTAATTTAAGAAGAAGGCTCATCGGTTTGGGGGAAACAAATTAATTTTCTTTTCGCTACTTATTTCTCCGCTTTTTAAAAAAAACTCATTCACTGTATGTTATTATAAAATTATTTGGATCCAGGACCCTTGACACAAAAGAGCATGTGATTGGAGGAAATAAATTAAGACAGTTTTGACTGGAAATCACGTAATCATTCGTTCTTCTTGTCTTTCTTATTCTCAGGGAACCCTTGTCGACGACGATTCTCCTCGGGAGTGTACTTGTTGAACGATGAAGTCTTGTCGAAGTACACGAATAACACCGCAGTCACTGCCATTGCAAACAGAAATTTGATCAGCAGAGCATACACTGTGGGCAGACGGTTTGGATCATAGTCGGTCTCGGCCGCAACTTTAAGTCCTTGGTTCATAGAATTCATTGGATGGCAAGACGATAGAATGACAGAAGTGCAAGATCAAGTCGAGGTTTTTTTGCACTTTACATTTTGCTCCAGATAACAAATTGCGGGATTTGTATACCGGATTTGGAATATGAAGTCGATCGACGCGTCTGCTTACGTAACCAAAAGGAACAAGATGTCTACGGTGCAACAGAGGGGCTGGCGTTTGAGACGGAATGGCCTTTCAGGATTTTAGGAAGTGATGGCTTGCTGGACAGCTAAGTATCGGCGTAGAGAATGCTACAAATAAATCCGTCGCTCGTCTCCAATTTCTAGTCAGTTTCCGGTCGACAGAAAAATTTCCAGATGAGAGGTGTGAGATTTTTCAGCTCATGGAGCTGTTTGTCAGGCATGATCAGACTACTTGTCGCCGCCGTATTTATCATATATATTCTGCCTGCGATGCTGAGACGGTTTCTCCTTCCGAAACAGACCACAACGCGGGGAATCTCCGGTAAGACGGTGGCCAACGACAAGCCTCCGATGGTGGTACTGGCCTCTCTGGGGAATCCTGAGCAGAAATACAAGGGGACTAGACACTCGGTTGGCCACTACGTTGTGGGTCAATTTGGCGATCTGAACGGTTTCTCAGAAACCACGACGGTGGGCGGCTACAAGTTCCGCAGCAACCCAAACAGACCCGCTGTTCTTCTCTATGAGACCCCCGGGTTCATGAATTTGAGCGGAAAAAATCTTCTACGGCCATGGCAGGCTGTGATGCTGCGGCTCACGGACTGGAATCCGGTTTTGGTTCTGGTGCACGACGAAATGGATTTGGATCTTGGAGCGGTCAAAGTCCGGAAACAGGGCTCATCTCATCGGGGCCACAACGGACTTCGGTCGGTGAAGGAGACGATTGGAGGTGGATATATAGCTGTCCAGATTGGAATCGGACGCAATTATGGCGACAGCAAGCTACGGGACCCGGCTGTAGTTTCCAAGTACGTTCTGGGGCGGTTCACCCGGGCCGAAAAGGAGGTTCTGGATGGTTCTGTGGTGGGCAGATTAGGCGATCTCGTGGCGGAAATGGAGACTGGACGGTATTTGTTTGAACACCAATAAAAAATGGCACGAAACTCCGTGGTTTTTTTTCCCAGGCACAGTGGTTCGATTTTGGTGGCAGATTCGGCTAGCAGCAAAAAAATGCCGATCATTACATGATTTTTTTTGAAAAGCGGGGAAATGTGAACAGATAGATATATATAGGGAGGGGATTTCTCCCTGACTTTGTACCTTTTTTTTCTTCCCGACCTACTAGATCACCGGAAAATGATTGCAAAAGGACTATTTAGACCGGTGATTAACAACGTGAATAGCTGTGGCCGTGTTGCTGCCCGCAATGCTGCCCGCAACGCCACCCTCGGAGTTGGCAGCACGCGTCCCCTGCACCAGATTCGCAACGGAAGTGTGTTCACTCCAACTTACGACTGGACCAACCGTGAGGGCAACTTGAGATTGGAACAGTTGCTACTACAATGTCATACACATCCAGACTTGCGCGCCAAGGCGTTCGAGCTGTACAAAGCCGTGGACGCGGCAATCACCAAGTCGGAACAGAAGGCGCTGAGCCTGTATCCGAAGCCACACACACGGATTGGGCGGTTTCTGTTCTCGGTTCTGATGACGAAGGAGCTTATGAGCGGCTCCAATAGAGACCTGGTGGACCAGTTCGTCGAGCTGACCAACCTTTACGATATAGAGCTGCGCTCGGAAGATGTGGGATTGGTTTATGGCTACATTGGAACGGTCAGAGCCTGCAATTACGGTCATTAGAGGGCATTATTTATTACTTATTTATTTATTTATTTATTTATTTACTCATTATTTATTATCTATTTATTATCCACAAAATTTGGTTTATTTGTTCACGGATTTTTCCTAGTTTTCAATATTTTTCACACAAATCATCCCGTTTGGTACAACTATTTTAGTTCGAACGGAACAGACACACACACATATCAGCCTTAAATCGCCTATGTTCACTATCATCTACAACTGTATCCTACAAATGCTCTGCCAAACCGGAATATCGCAGCATCTTGTCGCCTAACAGAACTTCCAACGGTTTCCGCAATTCTCGCACGTGCAAAACGTGGTCAACGGCTCGTCCGCAGACCTCGTCTGCATCTGGTAGTAACTCACCTCTCTCTTTTTGCACTTTCCGCACACAAAACGGTCGGTCACGGCTCTCTTTTGCACCGCACCTTGAGCATCAAACAGGTTTTTCTGGTGCAAATCCGCCAGTTCCTTCTTCAAAGCCTCCGGAGCCATCTCCTGGTTGGTCATCGTGACAAATTTGGCTGCAACAAGCTCGCCGTCCAGTAAACGAGCCCGAAGCTCCGGGTTGTTCTTGTTCCGCAGATTCATGATCAAAGACCGCATTTTGTTCCGATATTGGTCCGAAATCTTCTCATTGGTCAGCTTGAATGCTTCTTCTTCAATCCGCTGCGCAATGGCAACAATCTCGACCGGAAGCCGCTGAGAGTCCATCGCCAGAGCCGTGTAAAGACCCGTTATCGACCCATTCCGCGTCGAGTCGTCGTGGAAATTCACCTTGATTCCGTCATTTGTCGGGTTTCTTGGCTTGCTGGACACAAAATTTCCGGACCCTGCGCTGGTCTCTGTCTTTTCTGTCTTTTCTGTCTTTTCCGTCTTGTCAACTTTGTCATTCTTTTCATTGGACTCTTCTTTCACCGCTTTACCAGCCTTCTTCTCTCGCGAAACCTGCTCCTTCCATTGTTTTATAATCTTCTTGACCAGACCGCTCACCTCTGCGTCCGAATGCGACCGCAGCTTGTTCACTGCCACTCCCACCTTCGTTTCTCTAAGGAACTTCTCTGTTGCCTTCACATCCTGTTTTAGAACGTTCAAAAGCTCCAATATCGTCTTGGAGTCTTTTGCCTTGTCCAGATTCGTGATCACTGCCTTCACTTCAGTGGAATCCATCGTTCAATCCACGTCTATGTCGTTGTCTAATGCCCGTCTGTAGAGAATAATTTGATTTTTTTGGGTCTTCAAGACCGTTTACTTTTCAGATGTTTTTCTCAAAAAAATATATTTGCACAAGTATCGCGAAAAGTGTATGACGTTTGTGCACAAAAAAACACATAAAGATACTACAACAACCGCAGAGCCTCAGAGCCGCATACATAAATCAAATTCCAAAAAAACATCTAACACAGAAACGGTTATTTATGTACTAAATCTTCTCCACATTGCTCTTCAACAGAGTCTCCTCCCGAACACGATTCTTCCTTTTGGGAACACGGGCCAGCCAGTAGATGAAGACAGTCAAAAACGCATTGATCACAATGTAGCACGAAAAAATACCCCAATTTCTCCACCGTTGGCTAAATTCGATTCCAATTTGCTCGAGGTAGACATCTGTGTCTCCAATAGTGCAAAAAGAGCACATATCAGTCGCATTGGAGTCCGTCAGGTATCCACCAGCTTCAGTTATGTACTTATCCATGTAGTCACCGCAGGTTTGCCCCTGCGGAGGAGGAAAACGTAGCAACTCTTCGCGAGAACAGACGGCACGGGTGTTCCCAACTCCCGCAGCCAACATTCCAGATGTCCAATAAGTGATGGGCGAAGCTCTGTGAATGAAGATTAAAAATCCACGAGGCATCATCAAAGTTCCCGAAAACACAATCGAAAACGTTATCATAAGCGACTGGATCTGACCCGCATTCGCCATTAGTTCTATTCCTGCAACACAAAGCTGTCCCAGTGTTCCAGCGAAAACCGTGAAGCCAGTCATCAGTAGCCATGCAAGAGCCCCTCTCTCTGCAGTAGAGTGAGTCTCTATTGTGTTTTTCTGGAACCCAACAGGATAGTACCAGCAGAAAAATCCAAGCGTACCAGCCAAAAAATTCCAAGGTATCTCAGCGGTAATCTGTCCAAGAATAAACACCATCCAATGGTATGTTTTGGATGGTCTCTCTCTTGTCTCGTAAAGGGCTCTTGCGAAAATGAAATAATCGAACATCTGGAACGACATCGGTGCAGCAACGATCGTAAGAACTGTGGCAGACATCATTTGGTTCTGAAGACCTTGTAAGGAAGTTCCGGCTCGGTAGAAACTAAAACCATTGAAAATCATCCCAATCACAACAAGTGCAAGCTTGCTCCAAATGTATTTTGGGGTCCGATAATAACGAAAGAAGGCTCTTTGGACAAACATCACATACTGCCGGAACATCGAAGCAGCAAACTCATCGTGGGAACCCGGATCTTGAGAAATTGGCACATCCAACAACTCACGCTCCATCCTTTGGAGCTCCTCCTGAACTGCTCTTTTTTCCTTGGATTCGAGCCACACTTGGTGATAATCAGTGGTGACATGTGATCCTGGCGCTGCTCCTATAACATGGAGCATCCACTCTGCAGGGTTGGCGTCTGGAGGACAAGGATCAGCACCATTTCTCTCAAAATAATTGATCAATGTGGTACAATTTTCTCCCAATTCTCCGAAATAGACAACCTTCCCACCTTTGGCCAAGAAAAGTAGTCTATCAAAACCTTGCAGCAGAATTGACGACGGCTGGTGGATTGTACAGAGAACAGCCTGGCCTTGATCGGCCAATTTGCGGAGCAATTGACAAATGGACCACGCGGTTTGCGAATCCAAACCTGAAGTCGGTTCGTCCAAAAACAGTAGCAATTTCGGCTTTGCGGCAAGTTCAACACCAATGGTGAGCCTCTTTCTCTGCTCCACATTCAACCCTTCACCCGAAACTCCAACAATTGCGTCTGAGTATTCCTCCATCTCCAAGATCTTAATCACAGTCTCCACATACGCGTCCTTTTCTTGCGCACTCACAGTCCTTGGTTGTCTCAGGTGAGCGGAAAACCGCAAAGCCTCTCTAACAGTAGTGGTCTCCAAATGTAAATCTTGTTGCTGAACATATCCCGTGGATCTCTGGAACGACTTGTCTCGTTCTCTTCCATTCACAAACATGGAACCCGTGACAACACCCATGGTGACACGATTTGCCAAAACGTCAAGTAAAGTGGTTTTTCCAGCTCCAGAAGCCCCCATCAAAGCGGTCAACGTTCCAGGCTTAACCCATCCATCAACATGGTCCAAAATCTGTCTCCTTTCGTCTTTGATTTTCACCTCGTAGCAGACATCTTTCCAATGAAATGTCTCCTGTCCCACCACAATTCTTCCAATCTCATCGCTATTGGAGCTGTCCTCAGATATCTGCTGAGCAACAGCGACGGCCTTTTCAGTAGAAACACTTGATTCACTGTCTTGGGCAAGCTTTCTGAGAGCACCTGTTTTCTTCATCTTTCTGAGTGTAGAGCGTTGAAACAGAAGAATGTCTCCCTTCTGCCGCTCTCCCTTGCTGAATTCGGAGATAAAGAGATATGTTCCCAAGAAGAAGATTGTATAACCCACAACAATGCCAAAATTTCTCCATTTGTGCGTGTTGGTGTACTTGTACGCGAGACCGATGTATTCAGCTCCATCAACCGTTGTTTGCCCCGGAACAGAGCCAGCAATTGCACAAATTTTGTTTGCCTCGTCAGCATCGGAATATGTCGGGATGAAAACAGAGCACTCGAATCTACGACCATGAAACTCGTTTGCCATCAATGCTTCAAAGACGTAGGCAAGGGGGTCAATATAGTTGATCCATCGAGACCAACCGTGCATAGAAGTAGTTGGAGTCACGAAACCGACGTAGATCAACATGGCCAACAACACAAGCTGAGTAGGAGTCAAAGATGCCGCTTGAGTTGTGAAACACGACGCAATCGTTCTGTAGATATGGGACATCACAAATATACTCAGCGTGTTCATCAACAAGTAGAAAAAGAAGTTTCCTGGCTTTCGATTGTAGTGGACCATCATATAGTAAATGAGATTGTATGACACCGCCATAATCAACTTTGAGGGTGATGAGGTCAAGATAGATGCTAGGGAATCTGCTGAGGGACGATAAAGAGCCATTCTGCGGTGTTTGGCAACGATTTCTCTGGACTCGAACACTGCAAACACTTCAAGCATCGACGACAATGCATTGAAAAGAACCGAGAGGAAAAGAGACGACCCCCTATGAAAGAATGAACCCGTGTTGTCCGGAAGATTATAGAACAGCGACGATAACACCAGTCCTATAACAGAGTTTCCTGCAATCATACCAATTACAATTGAGGGGTCTCCCTTGATCCTCCAGATATTTCTCTTGCAAAGCATCTTCACCTGCATCCAAAACGAGACAGTATAAGGAGAAGAATCTCTCACGTTCCTGGATTGCTTGGCAACATGTGCAGCTTTGAAATCACTAGCTGCCGAACCACCTTCTGCCAACGTCAAATCGACCTCGTCCTTCAACTTTGCGCACTCCGGTGAGCTCAACCAATAATCATAGAACTCCCTCGCGGTCTTTGGGACCTTGTTTTCCCATCCCATGCGGGTTATGCGTTCCGAAGGAGATGAGAGAGACGTCAAAAAGTCCGCAGTAGTCTGTCTCGGCCGAGATTCGTAGCCCATTCTCTCAAAGAACGACTTTGCATCCGCTGCAGGTCCAAAATAAACCTGGTATCCTTCGTACAGGAGAATAACGTTATCAAAGATATCGTATGCCTCTTGACCACACTGGTAAATTGACACCAACGAAGTGGTATTCAAAACCTTGGCCGAGGTTTTGAACGCTCTGATGAGCTCCAAAGCGGTCGCAGAGTCCAGACCTCTGGTGGAATTGTCCCAACATTGTAAAGTGGCTCCACTCAAAGAGGTCTCAGCAATAGAGACTCTTTTGCGTTCACCCCCAGAAACTCCCCGGACAATTTCGCTTCCCACCTTTGTCACATAAGTGTGCGACAAACCGTACATTGCCATATAGGCTGCAGCCATGTGTTTGATGTAATCATCACGAGAAACACCCGGTGTCCTGTTTTGTGGGGTCCGCATTGCGGCTGCAAACTCCAAGGTTTGTCCCACCGTCATGTGCGGGAAATGATGATCATTTTCCGCAGAAAAAACCACTTCCCCTCTGAAATGGTTGCGGATTTCGTCCATGGAGATGCCATCGTACGAAACCACTGAATCATCGCTCACTTTCAACCCGTAAGTTTCTGCAGCCACAGTCTTGAGAAAAGTAGAACAACCCGATCCCGGTCTTCCCAACACAGCAGTGAGACTTCCTGGCTTGATCAGACCGTCCATTGGGTTTAGAATGTTGAAGTAACGCGACTCATCGTCCTTTTTGAAAAACTCGTAATAGTAGTCACGTGCAACCTTGTAGGGAGAGTTGAGAACCGTGGCCTGGTAATCAGCATCTGAAGCAATACCACGAACACACAGGTTCTTGTAGACGACTCCTAGAGACGCCAATTTGTAATGCTCGACGTCCGAGTCAAAAAGCTTTCTCAGATTCATCATCCAAAACTTGGAATCAAACTGTTCTGATCCGGGGTCCAATCGTGGATCCATTGCATGTGTCGGCTCGACCCCGGGAACATTAGACATTAAGCTTGCCAGGTCGACGCCATTTCGATTGCTTGTCTCATTGGAAAACTTTCTGGCAAGTTCGTGGACCTGTTCCTCAACACTTGCATCAAATCCGTGATAAGCAGCCGATTCCTCGGTTTTTGAGACGGTGATGGTCTCTGTCATTGGATTTTCGGTGTTCAAACCTCATAATGCTGAATCCAAACCGTTGGCGAATATCTCATCTTTATACCTTCAAACCCTCTCATTATGACTGTCTTTTTGCTAGACACCTTTAATGAATCCGGAGTCAACTCCGAGCTTCATAGCGTGTTTTGGGTGAAGACCGTTGAAAAAATGTCAAGACCGTTGAGTTAGACCGAAATCCGCTGGAGCCCGCAAAAAAAACTGTGCGAAAGAATCGGTGAAACTCTTAAAACCGTAATAGCCACGGAATCATCTCCGTTAGAGCCTAAAAACTGCGATAGATAACTGGAAAACACACGATATGGTGAACAGTCTCGCGTTGACCAAAGTACCGCTCTGCTGAAGGTCGGGCCGAAAATTGAAGGCAAAGCTGCAACCGTAATTGCGGCCCAGGGAGAGAAAAAATGCCTTCCTTTAGATCTATATGGTCCATTGAGACGGAATTGAACAACTATGTGCTTCAAAAACAGCAACCTCTCTGTTTGTTAAACAAAACCCGGTGTCCATTAGTAAACAAAAGAGAAAAGAATGGAAATGTTCCCCTTTTTCTTTCTCTCTCCCCTTTTTTTTTCCTTCCGTCTCCATTCACGTGACAAAAAATCATGCGAGCCAAAATTTCTGTGTACAATCAATCGATCACATTTTTACTCTTACTCTTACTCTTACTCATATCACTTATGAATGTATCATTTGTAACAACTTCGTTGGATCTCTTGGTGCGGAATTTTATTTTGTCTACTCATTCGAGTGATTCGGTCAACAATCCCTTACTCGGTAGTCACCTCATGGATGGCCTTGGCCAGATAATCAACATTCTCTGGGTAGATACCTGCAATGGAGATTCTTCCGTCAGAGGTCAGATAAACGCTCTTCTCAATCAACTTCTGCACCTGGCTCTCGGTCAAACCAGTGTAGCAGAACATACCCTTTTGGTTCAGCAGATGCTCCCAGTCCAATGGGTTTTTGTAAGTGTTCTTCAAAGTGTCGTAAAGCAGAGCTCTCATGTCCACAAGTCTATCGGACATCACCTTCACGTCCTCAAGCCATTGGTTGTAGATGGCCTCCTCGGAAAGAATGATCTCGACGAGCTTCGATCCGTGCGATGGAGGGGACGAGTACAATGGTCTGATAACCTTCTCGAGCTGCGACTTGACTCTTGCGGTTTCCTCAGCACCAGAAGTGATCAGCGACAGAGATCCGACTCTCTCTCCGTAAAGACCCATGTTCTTGGCGAACGACTGCGAAAGCATGAAGTTGGACAGCTTTCCGTCGGCGACGGCCTTGTTGAACTTGAACAGAATTTCCAAGTCATCGATTGGGCTACCAGATCTGAATCCTTGGTAGGCCATGTCCAACAGAGGAAGCAGCTTCTTCTCCGAGATCACCTCCAGGATCTTGTCCCACTGCTCGAGCTCTGGATCAACGCCTGTTGGGTTGTGGCAGCAGGCGTGAAGAAGAACAACGGTTCCCGGCTCGGCAGCAGCGAGGTCCTTCAACATGCCGGCCTCGTCCAATGCGTTGGTGGAGAAGTCGTAATAGCTGTATTTGGCCGTGGTGAGTCCCGATTTCTCGAGAATAGCAACGTGGTTGGCCCAGGTTGGGTTAGGAACAAGCACTTTCTTCGACGAGTGGAACGTCTTGATGAACTCTCCGAGAACTCTGAGTGATCCGGTACCGGAAATACCCTGCGAGGTGAGAACTCTCTCGTCCTTGAGCAGCTGTCTACCGGCCTCGTCGTGTGTGTAGAGCATCTTCTTCACCACCTCGTTGAACTTTGGCGATCCAACGATCGGAACGTACTCCTTGTTGACCTCAGTCTTGCTCAACAGCTCCTCGGCAGCCTTGACAGATGGGAGGATCCATGGCTTTCCGCTGTTGTCTCTGTAGGCCCCGACACCGAGGTTGATCTTCTTAGGATTGGTGTCCTTGTTATAGAGCACCGTCAGTCCAAGAATCTTGTCTGCTGGCGCCGCTTGAATCGACGCCCACACCGATTGGTGTCTCTTAGCAATGTTGAAAAGTCTCACTGGCCTCGACGTGAATCTGAGCATTTTTGTGTTGGAAATTCACAGTTTAAACGACAAGAAAATCCGTGCAGGATATTTCCGCCCTTTTTATACTCGAAAAATTTCCCCAGTTCCTGCATGTCGCCGATGATTCATTTTTTTTTCCGCGTGCGGTTTTCGGCGAACAAGGGACGCAGAAACAAAGCTGGATGATTCAGCCGACGAAACGCAGACAGGCTGCGAGCACAGCATATACAGGCTGTTGAGGATGGTTTGCAAGTCTGTGATTCGCCAGAGTTGCCCGCCAGATCTCCGTTTGTCGCTACCCCTCACCGACTGTCTCCAGATACCCCTCTCCTGTTAGTCACCCCTCATGACTCTCGCCCGTTGTCACCGTTTAGGCTATACAGGTGCGATAGCCGCTACGCTACGGCTGGTCCGTCCGTTATGGCCCGGTGCGCGGCCAAGTCGCGGCCTGCGGCTCTCGCCGGACCCAGAGTGCCCGCGGGACCCCGCCCAGATGGTTCAGTGGTGCCATGTCGTGAAAAACCGGAACAAGATGACTCTTGTGCATGGGGAAACGGAGCTCGCGCCACGCCGCATTGGGCAAGTGGACACGGGGCATGCGCCACATGCGCAGGGTGTGGCGGGTGTGGCGCAGATCTCTCTGGCTGTTTTTGTTTCAACTTTTTTTTGTCCACGTCGGGTGCGAAATTAAGCTGGAAAATTACTTGCGTCGATCGACGCACAAATATTTAGAGCTTCGCGACGCTCGCGCTAGCGTTGCAGATACATAGCATCGATCTTCTCCAGCGAGCTGCCGAGATTGAGCCGCAGCTTCTGCCGGTAAACGGCAGGATTCTTCAATTGGAGCGGATTTCCTTCGAAATACACTGTTTCCAACTTGGGAAGTCCGCCGAGCTGCTCTCTCACGTTCTCAAACGAGTCCACCAGATTGTACGAGGCCCAGAAGTCCGTCAGTTCCGTCAGATGCGTCAAGTTCTCTAGCTTGCTGATTTGATTGGAGGTCACATCCAAGACTTTCAAATTGGTCAGTTTGTCCAGTCCCTCGAGCTTCGTGAGCTTGTTGTGCGACAAATACAGCTCTTCGAGGCTCTCCAACCCGTCCAAATTCTCAATTTTGGCAATTCTGTTAGACTGGATAGACAAAACACGCAGTCTCTTGAGATTCTCCAGATTCTCGAACTTACTGATGAGATTTTTACCGAGCCACAGCTGTTCCAGACTGCCCAGCTTCAGCATCTCCTCAGAAATGCGCTCCACACGATTCCCACCGAGCTCCAGATTCGTCAGCTTGGTCAACGTGCCCAGATTCTCGATATCGCGGATCTTGTTCTGCACAAAGTAAAGGTTTTCCAACTTGGTGAGGTTTTCCAGGTGCTTGATGTGCTTGATGTTGTTGAATGACAGGTCCAAAACCGTCAGGTTCACAAACTCGTTCACGTGTTTCGAAATGTGTTTGATTCTGTTGTCGTAGAAATCCAATTCCGTCATCTTCTCCTTGTTTGGAAGCACCTTCAGCCCGTTCAGACTCACCAAAAGATTGTCCCGGAGAACCAAACTCTCCAGATTCACAAACCGCGCTAGATTCAGGTCTTCCAGCTCCTGTATCTTGTACTGGATCAGATCAATGTACTCCGCGTCGTCCGGAAACTTTTGAGCCAACTCCTCGTCCGAGGGAAGCACCTGTGGCGTAGGATCATCGATAGTTTGCATTCCGTATTTTTCTTTCAGCTCTTCTTGAGAAATTTGTTTTGTCTCTTTCTCGTCTTCCGAATGACCGGAATCCTCCGTTTCCGGTCCACCAATGGACAATTCTTCCACTTTTTGTGCTAGTTCTGCTTCGTTGGACATGATTGGCCTATTAAATGTGCATAATAATACTTTTACTTATAGACTTTTGCACTTGAAAAGATATTTTTTTCTCCTCTACCAAAAAAATCAAAAAAAAAAAAATATTTCGCCAACTTGCTGACTTTCTGCGACATACTTTTTGTTGTTACCGTAAGTTGGACACTTATGCTCCATAAACTAAACTTTAGTGTCATTGTTACCACGTATATAAGTTCAACACCAAGAGATAACAGTACTGTTTGCTCTCGGAGTCGCACAAATCCGTACAGGAAACACCGGCATTATATACACATATCTTTGAGATTGATGGAAAAGAACAATAAATAATCAAAGATGGCTGCGATGAACGTCCCGTATGGTTGCACATCATGAAGTGCCATGACTTAACGGATCTCACGGTCAAGAGACTCCTGGGCTGGAATGTAACTCTTCAAAACGTACTCGACACACTCACCAACGGTCTTGATCTCGTTGGCAGTTTGGTCGTCAAACACAACATCAAACTCCTCCTCCAGGGCAACAAGGGCATCGTTGTAGTCGAGAGAGTCCATACCGAGGTCCTTGATGAACTCGGTCTGCAAGCCGATCTTGTCGGCCGAAGTCTTGAGCTCGAACGAGTTGAGGATGTCAATGGAACGAGCAAGGACATCTTCCTTCGTCAGAGACGACGAGGACGAGAATCTGAGGCCCCATTGGGCAAAGGCCACAGGCTGGACGCAGCTTCTAAGGGCAATAGGACGGACGACAGAAGTCTGTTTTGGCACGGTCACCTTCAAGGCGCCTCTGGACAAAGTTCTCAAGGATGCTCTCAACATGTTGTTTTGGGAATGGAAACGGCTGGCTTTAGATCTGGTGTATCCGGTTAACAGGAAAAGCTTGTAGTGAATGGTTGTAACATTAATAATATTTAGAATTTTTTCACTAGAAAAATCTGAGACATTCAGAACGGAAGTTGCCCGCTCGAGGTGTGGGAGCCGGGCAACTCCCGGGGAGTTTGCAGGGATTTTTTTTTTTTTTTGCCCGCACTAGTCTGCAAGTAGACGGGGTGCGCATCTATCTCCCCCATCTCCTGACGTGGTCGCCACCCACCACCCGTTCAAAGTGTGCAACACTTTTGCAGTCAGTAAATTTCAGACCAATTCGCCTTTCAAACAAGAGAGCGTGGATGTCTACGTGGGGGGCGGAGAATCGACATGAAAATGCCGTAAACAAGCGGAGAGGTTTTCTAACAAAAGGCCTCTTTTGCGTGGCAAAAGCCCTGGATCGGAGTGAAAGGCATGTTTTGCGTCTGCGGGGTTAGGTTTACCTACCTACCACCTTCTGGCGGACATGTTGGATACGGCTTGATCGTCGATCATCTATCGACGCGTCGATTTGTCCTACAATGTTACCCGGCCATTCCAGCCTCGTTCAATTTTTTTTTTTCGTACTACAAACAAATTCGAACAAGACAAGACAAGGTATTTGTTATACAGTCTGGTGTTTCTCATAGATTTGGGGTTCAACTGCGTGCAAGACCGGCAAATTTGGGCAATTTGAACTTGCAAGAAGTCCGTTTCTGCTGGTGCGAGATTGCGCGATGTCTGCGGTGAAGAGAAGTTCGTCTGGTGAAGAAGGGGCGTTGCCGACCCTCAAGAAGATCAAGAGGTCTGAGGTGCCATTGGATGAGTTGAGCGAACACGGACAACTGACACAGGAGGATGTTGTTTACTATCAAAAGGAGGCTCTTTTCCGCATGTTAAACCTTGTTCGTAGCAAGAATCGTCGGCTAGAGAAGGATGTTGGCCAGTTGTCGGAACGTTACACCCGTGTTTTCCGGTATTATTCGGTGTTGAACAACTGGTGGTTTGAAGTAATAGGGAACTTGAAAAGTTTCGACCGTTTGGAGGGCCAAGACGACGCGAACGAGTCAGTTTTGATCGACATTACCGACGAAAACGTGCCAGAAAGCGAGCAGAAATTACTCGAGAGTCTGAAAGACAAGCGTCAGACACTGGTGAATGCTATGCAGCCGCTTTTGTCACAGCCCGTGGCGAACCGGGACGAAAAATTAGTCACTTTGCAAGAGTCATTGACAAATCTTACGGTTTTCAAAGCTCAATTGGAAGACGAAAACCGTCTTTTGAAGGACAAAATTGAGGAGCTGAACCAGGAGCTTGATGCTTATATTACGCAACAGGACAGGTCACAATCAAAAACGCTGCAGCGAATCAGCGATAACAAGAAAACCGAAGAGGCTTCAAAAGAGGAAACGCCCGAAGTGAAGCCGAAGCTGGAAAACGGTAGCGAGAGTGCAGAGCACAGCGAGGCAAACAAGGTCGAACTTGAGAATCTACGGGTGGAAATGGCTAGCGTTCAGGCTAAGAACAACGTTCTATCAGAGCAACTGGAGCAGAAGACAAGACAGTTTCAGGAGCTGGAGAAAGAGGTGTTGGAGCTTTCGAACAAGCTTTCGAATCCCTCGGAGCAGGATCTTGCGAAGTGTTCGCCACATCAGGCTCTTTTGGCCAAAAACGCTGAGCTGAGCTCTGAGCTGAGCAAGTTGAAGTTCGAGAACTCGAAGATCGAGACGCAATTCCAGACCTTGGAGGCGAATTTGTCGCAGAACCAGGCCGTTTTGGAGCAAAACCTAAAGAACGAGCTGAAGGCCAACAATGCGTACGTGGCAAAGTTGGAGACCGATCTGGCGCGGATCCGGTCGGATCGCGATGAGCTTCAGGCGAAGATATCGATTCTCAAGGCCGAGAAAGGCCGAAGCGAGCTCGTTGAGGAGTTTCAAAAGCTGAACGAGGCTTTGGAGAAGCGGATCCAGGAGCTGGAGAGCGGGCGTGCGCACGACGTGGCACCAGATGGCACGGAGACCGGCGGAGACGACGTGGAGACGCTAAAGAAACACAACGCAATTCTTTCTGTGGAGCTGAAACAACTGGAAGAGGCGTTCAAGACGACGCGGCAGGTGGCCAGCAGCAAGCTGACCAAGTACGTGGAGTCTGAGTCGTACATCAACAAGTTGACGGTCGAGAAGAACAAGGCGGACCAGAAGTATTTCCAGGCAATGCGGTCGAAGGACTCTTTGGCTTCCCAGAACAAGGTGTTAAGCTCGAACGTGTCGAAACAGGCGGATTTGATCGAGGTTTTGCGGGCCAACGAGAAGAGTCTTTTGAAGAAGCTTGAGATTGAGCAGACGCTGTTCGACAAACTAAAGAACCTCGAGACCGTTTACAAGATCGATCTGAACTTCCAGTTGAACAAGAACAAGGAGCTGGAGCTCAAGCTCAAGGCTATACAGCAGAGCCATGCCGACGTTCAAGCCAAACTGGCGCGCAAACAGGACACCATTAGCCAGCAACAGGCGCAGCTTTCTGGTCTTGAACAGGACCACAAATCGAGTTTGGCCAAGATTTCGTCGCTGGAGTCGCTGCTCAACAAGTATCGCACCAACAACCCGGCTGCCAGCACCGAAGATGACGAGATCACCCAGGCGTTGCTGGCAATGACCAAATGCCAGCTGTGCAACAAGAACTTCAAAAACGTGACGCTCAAAGTGTGTGGACACTGTTTCTGTCTGGACTGCATCAGCGACCGGCTCAGCTCGCGAATGAGAAAGTGTCCCTCGTGCAACAAGCAGTTCAGCAACTACGACCTGCTCAACATCCATCTGTGATTGGCCGAATGGCCCTGTATATGTACATTTACAATCTATAAACGTCGAGTTTTCCGTCTGCGTTGAGGCTCAATAGCTGAGCTCTCCGTGAGCCACGTAGTTTTTGCTCTCAAGACTCTCGATGTACTCTTTCCACAGACTGCTGCCGTTCTTGAGACATTGAGCATTTCCCGTGAAAAGCATGCTGATTCGTGCTCTTGTGAGCGCAACGTTCATTCTGCGACGGTCCTTCATGAATCCGATCGAGTTGTCCTTGTTGGACCGCACACAAGACATCACAATGAAGTCGTTTTCGCGGCCTTGGAATGCGTCCACGGTCGCAATCAGGATTCCGTTCACCTGCTGGATTGTGACTGCCTTGGATTGGTCCTCCAGATCCTCCTTGTCGATCGTGGTCACTATACTTTCCTGGGCCGGGTTGATGAGCAGATTGGCCTGGAAAGCCGCCGAAATCAGGTCTCGCTGGCCCGCATAGCCCGTGATCACGCCGATCCGGTCCGGACTGACCTGTTTGTCGACAATCAGAGTCTCCACGAGTCGCGTCACCAGCTCCACCTCGCCGCGGTTCACAATTGTGTAGCCGATCTCCTCGCCCGCACCGCGACGAACACGCGACTCGCTCGCACCGTTTCCGCCATGATCCCAGAAATACACCGGATAGTTGATTCCAGGAGCCGTGCGGTCCTCGCTCGTGACTCCGTCGTTCAACTTGCCGTCATAGAAGTACTTGCGAGGAAACTCGCTAATGTCCGGATGCATCCGGTACTGCGTGTCGAACATCAGCGGTGTCTCGTATGTTCCGTTACGCAGAATCCGCTCGAAAAGCGACATTTCCAGCGATTTAACCCGCGTGAACGCGCTCAACTGGGCCTCGTCACCCACAAAGACAATCTTCTTGATCCCGTTGGCGGCCAGTGGAATCAACGAGGCCGGCTCGGACGATTGCGTCGCCTCGTCCATGATCACCACAGGCAGATTCTTGGCGTCCCGAAGATACGGCCCGCCGATTGCCACCGTGGTGGAGAAAATCACCTTTGCCTGGTTGATCAGCTGGCTGCCGTACGACGAGCTTAGGTCCAGGAACTTGGTGAACTGTTTCTGTGTCACCTGGCCTTGACGGCCGTGTCGCATCGAGTCGGAAATCTCCTTCATCGGCTCTGGAAGCATCTTGTACAGGCGGTTGTGCAGACAAATCGACCCCAGTGGATGGTCCTCCTTGTAATCCTGCTGCTTCATGACAGAAACAACACGCAAAATATCGTCCTTGTGATCCTTCATCATCTTCTCAGCAATGTTATCCACCGCGATATTCGACGCTGCAACAACCAGAATCGGGAAATAGTTCAAACTCTGCAATTGCAGGATCATCTCGTAGATCGTGGACGTTTTTCCCGAGCCGGGAGGACCCTTCAGAACAGTCACCTTGTTGTTCAATGCAGATTGCAAAGCTTTCTTCTGCGATTCATTCAGAACGTTCGTATACTTGGATATGCGGTTGTTGAAGAAAATCTGTTTGATTGGTTTCTGGCCCATCAACAAATCCTTGAATCCGTTCGGCTCCAGATTCGGCATGGCCTGCATCACCCGCGACACGTTAGCATCACACGGGAGAATGGCAAACTCGGTTGGCAACGAACCCGACGGGATCGGAGTCTCGTTCCACGGATAGACATTGAATACGGTCTGCAATCTGTCGCCCTGGACGCCTCTTCCTCCGCGTTTGTTGCGGACAATCTTCGAGTAATTCACCGAACAACTCCAAATCTGCGGTTTTTCAGTCAGATTGACGTCCGATTTCCTCAACAAAAACACCGTCTGACCCCGCGTGAACGGAGAAGTCTTCAGATGTCTCATGTTGTCGGTCACGTACTTGGCCATGATGTGTTTGAAGTCAAATTCTCCCGTGAATTCGGTGTATGGAGACTCTCTGGACCACGAGATCGTCATCTGAGTGTAGAACTCGATCTCGAAAAGCTGGTCAAGAAACATACCGTAACTAAGATGCTGGAAATACTCGTCGACAGAGTCAAAGCTCAGCTTCTGCTCCTCTGCGGTCTGCTTTATGAGGGCCTCGATTCTGTGGTTCCTCTCAATCACCTGTTGCGGGTCAGGAGACGGCTCTTTCACCACAGCCACGGGCTTTGGAGCATTTTTCCTGGCATCTTGCTTCTTGACGGGGCCCTTTGAGGAAGTCTTGGAAGGAGGCTTGGACGAAGGCTTCTTTGAGTGAGACTGGGACGGCTTCGAGGGCGTCTTTTTAGAAACGGTTTTGGAAGGGGCCTTGTTTGCGGCTTTGCCGCGGGAGACAGTGCTCTTCACATCGCTCTTGGTTTCAGGGGCCTTTGATTTGGTCGTTTCAGGCTTCTTGGCAGGTTTCGCTGTCTCCTTTTTTGCCTTCGGAGGAGTCTTCTTCTTGGGTTTTAATGGAGCACGTGGAGCATTCTTCTTGGCGGTGGAAGAAACAGATTTGGCTTTCTCGCCCTCAGGATCCTTCGACGGCACCGGATTGGCCGCCATCGACATATCTAATAATTCACAGGGCAAGAAAGGGCGGACCAGAAGAAGGCAAAAAGGGGAAAAAGGGATTAACAATCTTGCCAAAAAAAAAAAATTAGAGATTTTCAGACCTAAAAAAAAAATTAAAAAAAAAAACGTTGGGCCGTTTTTCAGCTGTTGATTACGTCATCGGATCTGGACTGTTGTCGATATTCCATCTATAGATGTCTAAAAAAAGAACGTTTGTCGCCAGTTTTCCAGTTGTATATATGTTTTTGTGTCTATTGTTGATTGTGAGGTTCAATACAGCACCAATTTGTCCCTGAAACCGGTCTGGACAGCCTGGTAGCCACCGTCGTCGTTCTTCTTGGATTGGTCGACAGTCTTGTAGAAGCCCAGGACAAAGTCCCTCACAACGTCTGCAAACCAGAACTCGCCCCTGGTGTCAATGAACGCGTAATGACCGCCGAGGTCGCACGTTGCCATGTAAAGATACGGATTTTTGCATGTCTCGGAGTACGGATAGTTGCACGAGATGAGCGGGTCGTCGAGCGAGTTGATGATGAGCATTGGGGTCTTGATGTCCAGGACTCTCACCATTGGTGACGCAGCAATGTAGTAGGAGAATCCGGACGGGAAACCAACCATCTTTGCAGTGTATTTGTCGTCGAATTCCATGGAATATTTGGTGGTTTTGCTGAACTCCTCGAACTCCTTCTCGTTGAAAAAATCCGGGTCTTCGGCAAGAACTTTCCGGTTATTTTTGAACAGGGTCATCATGTAGAACCGAATTGCCGGGCCGAACAGATTTCTTCCCGAGAAAGATCTCTTGACTGCGAATGCCGAGTCGTACAGATCCCACGGAGAGCTGATGGAGATTGCACTGGAAACAACCGACTTTTCTTTCTCCTCGGCCAGATAATTGGCCATGATCACTCCACCAAAAGAGATACCAACGAGATGGATCTGTTTTGCCGGAAAACGACGGTGCAACTCGTTGACGAAATATCTCAGTTCGTCCGTGTGCAGTCCCGAGAACAGAGTCGGGGTGGTCAACTTCGACCGGCAACAGCCTCTAGTATTGAGAACCACCACGTTGCAGCCTTCGCGGAACATTTTTTCGCCCAGCGAACGAATGGCCGGTTCCTGGGACCCGCCCGCGAGTCCTGGGTTGATGATCACGATGGGTTTATCGTTGCTGTCCCAGGTGTTGTAGACGGCCGCCAGCTCTGTTTCGGTGTAATATCTGGTGCGCGGATACAATTTTGGGTATCCCTCAGGCAGTGTTTCTGCGTAACGAGTCTTGAATTCTTCCGGGGTCTTTTCCAGCGGCTCCACGACATAATCAGCGGTGAATTGTCCCGGAGCAAGATGTGCATATTGGCTGGAAATCTCGTCGTCGATCTCGATGATCTGTCTGGCATAGTGAACCTTGTAGACGTTGGACCAGTTGACCTTTCCCATGTAGAGAGCCTGAATCACTCCGTTGAACAGATACGGCTTGAGCCAGTGACGGGCGTTGTCGGCGACTTGAGGAACGTTCTGCTGGACGAGCTCGACCAACGGGATCTGTGCAGCCGGCTCATTTTGGGCCGTTTTCACAGGCAACTTGACGGTCTCTGGTGCGTGGTACGCGTGGACGGTGTTTCTGAATCCCCAATTTGGCAGCATTTTGGAGTTAACGGACAATTCAAGATGGTTTTCTGGTCTTTTGATGGGTCCGGAACGCGAAAGCAGCAGAAGAAAATCTGGGAAAATTTCAAGATTTCATTTGATAGGAAATATAGTTTTTTTTTTTTTTTTTTGTTTTTTTCGCTGCCGAGATCTTGCCGAGATTTCCTGGATCTGGGGAAACATACCATGTTAGCAACATATAAAGACATTAGACAAAGATATTAAAGTGGCCGGAAATTACTCCGTCTTTGGAGGGTTGCCCGGTCTGGCAGCGTTCGGTAGATAGAACGGCTTTGGAACCAGATACGAGTTGGAGTTATCCACGAGTCCCGCATACATGTTGTAGAAGCCGGCGATTCCGCTCAACAGGCAGAAGAAACCGCCCGCCTTGTAGGTCTTGACAGAGCCGGCAAACTGGGCGATGGTGAACAGCAGAATGAAGAACCAGATCAAAAACATCAAAATCGACAATGCCCACGTCGACTTCCAGGTGCATGCAAAAAGGAAGAACGAGAAGATGGCCCACGGCAAAAAGTACAGCGCTATGGACTGGTTATATTCAGCGGTGGTGGCAAAGTTGGACGAGAAGTTTGCAACGTCCATGAGCACAAATGCGTACGAGCTCCAGAACCCGCCAAACATCAGAAACGTGCAGCAGGCCCAGGTGTTACCCTGAACAAAACACAGGATACCCACAATCAGCTCCACAAGACCACTTGTGGTGAGACATGCGCCGATCAGTGTGCTTGCAGCGTGGACATGTTTGGCGTGCATCTGGACCAAACCAAGTGAGATGACTGTACAACTGAACGCCGCAAGACCGGCTGGAACAGGGTCTCCAAGCTTTCTGGTGTTGGAGGTCTGTTTGCGCGCGCCAACGTTGAGCGAACCGCCGAAAGCATAGATGAAGTCGTCCTTGTCAATGCATTGGTCGTTAATGTAGATGTGTTTATCGTCGTGTCTGAACGTCGAGGCCGTGGAGAAGTTTCTGTTGCGATCTGCTCCAGGAGGCAGCATCTGCGGGTTGGAGTCGTGATCCAGGGTGTTTTGTTTCTCGATATCGTGGTTGAAGGAGTCGGAACCTGACATGATTTTGGTGTGAAATTTTTGACAAACCAGCTACCAAATAGTTGGGAGGTGGAAAAAGGGACAATTCCACACGTATTTATACCTCTTGTGGTAGCGCGTGCAGAAACAGGTCATTCTGCCCCACCCAATATGCATGCTAGCTCTTTTAAAACTCCCTGCTCGGAGTCCTACAATTTCCCCGTAAGTTTCCTGTTTCTTGCTCCCGCACCCCCGGAGACCAAAAGCGGGGGCGGACCCCGATCGAGAAATTTTTTCGCACGCAGTCACGGGGCCATTGAGGGGGCCAAATTAGAGGGGGATCGGCCATTTGCACGCACACTTCTCCGCGCTGCCCCGCACTGCCAGCCGCACGCACTCGCACCCCCTCTCTTAACGGTTCCGCTGGAGCGCGCTGCCAAGTGACGGCGATGCCGGTGGTCCTGGACACACGGCATCACGACCGAGCGGAGCACCCGGAACTGCCGGAGTAGTTTGTGTCGGAGACCGGAGATCTACAAGAGGCCATGTCGTGTTGCTCTGCGTAGGCTAGGAGAGGAGATGTGCAGGGACAGCGAATACGCGGCAGAAGAGGAGGCGGTGTGGGGAAGTGGTTGTGAGCGATGGATCTGGGGGGCATCGGGGTGGTTCAGGTACAACAGGGTAGCCACCAGCAGAGTCAGCTGATTTGGGCGTTGTGGGTTGCTCTGCCGGCCCCTGACCAGCTCCGGTTCGGGTTCTTGACGTGAGATCTCGTTGTGCCGAGCCGGTGATCTTCCTGGTGCACGGGTGTGTCAGCACGGAACACCCGTGCACCAGGAAGCTTGGCACCTCCCACTGATTTTTTTTTTTTCTTGCCTTGTTTTCGCGCGCCTTTTGTCGGTCGTGAGCGACTCACTCGTTTCGAACAACATCAACAGCTAGCAAAAAGCTGGCCAAAAATATGTTTGGTCTTAGAGGGTTCTGGTGTTTTGCAGCGTGAAAGGACGCATTTTAACTGGAGAAACCCTGTCTCATTCAACAGAATCAGCTTTTCCGTTATGTCAAGTCTGCTGAAACACCCGCTGGTACACCAGATCCGGCGAAAACCAGCCAAAGCAATCATTCCTCTGTTTGGGCTCGCCATTCTGTTGTATCTCGTTCTGAGCGGCTCCTCGTCCAGCAGAAAGCCCAACAGCCCGTACACATACAAGCGCAACAACCTGGATGACGTGATTCCGCGCAATTTGCCTGCGGACCACATTTCGCATTACGACCTCAACAAGCTGGCCTCGACGCCGATGGCGGCGTACAACAAGGAACGGGTGCTGATTCTGACGCCCATGGCCAAGTTTCTGGACGGATACTGGGACAATTTGCTCAAGCTGTCGTATCCACGTGACCTGATCGAGCTTGGATTCATTGTGCCGCGCACCTCGGAGGGAGACCAGGCTCTAAAGAAGCTGGAGCACGCGGTCAAGATCATCCAGAACCCAAAAAATACCAAGGAACCGAAGTTCGCAAAGGTGACTATTCTGCGCCAGGACAACGAGTCTCCGCTGTCGCAGTCGGAGAAGGACAGACACGCGTTCAAGGTGCAGAAGGAGAGACGGGCGCAGATGGCCACGGCTAGAAACTCGCTTCTGTTCACGACAATCGGCCCGTACACGTCGTGGATTCTGTGGCTTGACTCGGACATTGTCGAGACGCCTGCCACGCTGATCCAGGACCTTGTTTCGCACGATAAGCCCGTCATTGCAGCCAACTGCTACCAGAGATACTACGACGAAGAGAAGAAAGAGGACTCCATCCGTCCGTACGACTTCAACAACTGGATAGAGTCCGAGGAGGGACTTAGAATTGCATCTTCTATGCCTGACGACGAGATCATTGTGGAGGCATACGCGGAAATCGCCACATACAGACCGTTGATGGGACATTTCTACGATCCAAACGGAGACATCAACACAGAAATGCAGCTAGACGGTGTGGGAGGAACGTGTTTGATGGTGAAGGCGGACGTCCACAGGGACGGCGCAATGTTCCCAAACTTTCCGTTCTACCACTTGATCGAGACCGAGGGTTTTGCAAAGATGGCCAAGAGATTGGGATACCAGGTGTTTGGACTGCCAAACTACCTGGTTTACCACTACAATGAGTGAACGGGTGTTGTGTGTGTCACATGCTGGAACATTGAGTCTTTTGTAGGGAATAATTATACATGATTACAGGCCGGTGTAGACGAGTAGTTGAGGTGGAAAAAAAAAAGTAGAGAAAGCTTTACTTTTTTGTTTTTTGTGGGATTACGTAATTCATCGCGTCAGCACAGCTGGCCCCGCCACGACGATGCATAACGACGTAAACTGGCGGTCAGTGGGCAGCCTGGCCAGGTCCGACGGAACAGCAGTTTCCTGTTAAGGGCGTCAAACAATAAATCTGCGGGGGAAGAAGGAGGAACGCAAAATTGTGTCACGATTTGGCAGCCGACCGCCATTCTGACGCATAATGTCGTGGTGGAACCTGAAATTCCTCCTCAAATTTCATCTTACGTAAGCGAGATGTCTGGTCCAGAAAGATAAGGAGATTAAGCTTGCTGCAACATGGTTGGGAATTCGTCACCCCTGATATGGATGTGGTTACCGAATCTTTTCCAGCACTCATGTGACGTTCGCGTTTGTGCCTTTGCACGATCGGCAGCACGTCCGTTCTGCTTCAAACTAGCGCACGGACAGATAAAACAGAGTGCTGCACAGCCGGCAGCAGATATGGGGTGATTGGCCAGGTTTTTGCCGCGGGACCGCTGAGTGCAGACATGAGCCCGGCCCCCCCCCCCCCTGTCTTTTGTAGACAGACAGTAACACCAACAATCAGTAGTTTTCTCTGGGTGTCTCGTCTCCAGTCACGTGACCTGTCACCTCGAATTCGGCCGCGCACGACCTCTGCTTATCAAGATACCACGAATACTTTGTGATCGGTTAAACAGACGACGTTGTTTCTTTACCCCACAGGCCATTTTGACTTGCAAGTCTACGTTAATCACACCAGACATTGCCAGAACGTTTTCTGATTCGCTACACGTGCCGTCATGGAATCCAAGTCGGAAACCGTGATGGACAGCTATTCTGCCCGGCTAGGACAGCCGGGCCACCCGGGTCACACAGGCCACACTGGCCACACTGGCCATCCCGAGGCGTCTTCCGTGCCACGCCAGCACAAACAGAGCAAAGAGAGCAAGAGTCCACCGTCAAAGAGTGAGTTTGGCCGGAAAAATCGCGGATCTAGTACTAACAAAGCAGACCTGTCGCACGTTCCGTGCAAGTTTTTCAGACAGGGAGCCTGTCAGGCAGGAAACTCGTGTCCTTTTTCGCACGCCACGGACATTTCAAACGAGTCACAGCCTTGCAAGTACTTTCAGAAGGGTAACTGCAAGTTTGGAGTGAAATGCGCGTTGGCACATATTCTTCCGGACGGCAGACGAGTTAATCCGAAGTCTCTGCAGATGGCTTACCAACAGGCGCAAAAACCTAGAAACCGTGCCAGTTTTTCCGTGTCGAGCTACACGGAGCCTATCAACATTGGGGAACTGAAAGCGCAGTCGCAGCCGCAGGGTTTTGCTCTTTCTCCGAGCTCGGCATACTCTCCGAACCGGTTGTATGTTTCGTCGACTGCTCCAAGCAACATTGCAACGTCTCCGTTCAACACGACTCAGTCGATCTGGTCGTCGACGTCGCCGTCGTCGTCGCAGTTTGAGCAATCGCGGTTTCTGCGGACGATGTCTGCGTCGAGACAGCAATTGAATCCCAGACAGGTGATGGCTCTTCCGAGCTCGAACTTCCAGGAAAATGCGATTGCAGACTCGGACGAGGACGGAGACGATGTTGATTTTGTCCCGGGGAGCTTGATGGATCTGCTGACGCCGCAGGAGCGGCAGCGGCGCGGCTCGCGAGGCAGGGGAGAGGAGATGCAGTTTTTGATGGAGTGAAACACAGTCGAGCGCTGTGGGACTGCGCAGCGAGACTGTCGCAGCGAGACGGTATGGTTGTGGCTGTTTTTGCGGTCTTGCCGTTTTTCTGGTCCACTTTGGCCCACTTTGGTCCACTTTGGTCCACTTTGGTCCACTTTGGCCTCTCCTTATATCTCCTCCACTCCCCATCCTGCTGCTCCGACTTTGTCACCACACGGCCTCCCTTTGCATTTGCCCTGCATTTGCATCCATATCCGCCTCGCATCCGCCTGAAATCTCGCTCCGTGTGCCACGCTCTTGATTTAACCGTTGGATAAATAGATATATATAAAACACGTTATTGGGAAGGAATATGCTGTTGGGGGCAGCTAGATGCTCTCTGTTTTCCTTCTGACTGAAGGCTGGATTATATGTGTTGTTTGGTGTGCAGTGTTCTTAGTGTTATCTACGGTCTGCTACCAGGTAGCTTCATTTATCCTTAAATTTTCCTCAACTTTTCCTCGCTTGAATTTTTTGTCCTTCTTTTTCCACTAGTTTTCATTTTTTTTTTCTCAGAAATATTCTCCTTCATCTGCCACCATCTGCTGCCACTGTTTTTTGCGGCCCCGAATTTCGGTCTTCTCGGTCCCATCCACACCGCAAAGACCCCCGCCAGCCCGCTACACCGTCCGCCCTCGTTTGCCGCCGTTTTTACGGCCTACCGCGACACTCTCGCTGCGACACTCTCGCCGCGCTCGACCGCACCTACTCACCTCCCATTCTCACTTCTTAAACTATCTAAACTAAACAAAAACGACGTTCCGTAACAACCTCTGCAACAACCACTCTCCGCTCATCTTCTCTCGGTCTTTCCCATACCTCTCTTTCCCGAAAACAGATGCTTTGGCATCATCGCAACCTCGCGTCTGTCGGCCTCTCCCGCACGAGCGTTTCTGTTCCGCTCCCTGCGGTCGGCCTTGGCCATTCTCTCGGCCTTCGTCCGCAAAGCTCCGTCCGTCAGACCGTCGTTCAAACGGTCCGTCTGTCTCAGAGGCTTGGCCACACCGTCCGCCGGACTCTCGCCAGCAGCACGCAAAATATCGCTTCCGCTCAGCTTGTGAGTCTTGGTGGAACGAACCTTCTTCTCGCGCAACTTGCTCACGTCGTGACCAACACGGTACATGTGGTCCTCCAGCTCGTCGTACGACTTGGTAACCTTGGATCTCGGCATGATCGAACGGTTGTTCAATGCCTTTCTCGATCTCGCAGCGTTGATCATCTCCTTCTGCTTGTTGCGGATCCATTGGGCCTTCTCGCGGATGTCCTCCACGTCCGATCCAACCTCCTCGTCCTCGTCCGAGTCGTAGAATCCCTCCTGTTCCAGACGCTCCTCCTCCTCTTCCAGAGCCTGCAACTTGGCCGCAATCTCCGGGTCCAGGAAGTCGTAAACGTTAGCACCGTCCATAATCTCCGGCATCACGTCGTTCTTCCATTCGTCATCCTCCAACAGATACTTGTCCTTCAAGTTGATGTTGTAGACACCGGCTCCACCGTTCTCTGCCTCGATGTCGCGCGCAAGCTTACGTCTGTCCGGAGCGTTTGGATCGTACTTCTTGAGATGTTGAACAGCTTCCGGAATGTATGGAGCACGGTCGACAGAATCACGGGCCTGTGGGTTGGCAACGTGGATCTTGTTCAACACATTGTTGACCCGTGCAGTTCCCTTCAACTTCTGCTCAATCCGCGCCGTCAACAGCTTCTCGCACGCCTTGTTACGGACCGTCATCACGTTGTCCTCCTGGTAGCACGAGGTCTGCATGATCTCAACACCAGGAACATCCGTCACCGTGCGCAACAGCTGCTGTCTGTCCTCGTCCAGATCCTCCGGACGAATGATGTCGGTCTTGTTAATCACCACAAGAACAGACTTGTTCGCAAACAGTGGCTTGATCGAGTGGAAAAGCTTCACCTGGGCCTCGACAGAAAATCCACACTGCTCGGAAAGATCCATAAAGTACAAAACACACGACCGAAGATGAGCAATCGCATAGATAGATTGCATCTCGATGTTGTTCATCTCCTCGGTGGGACGGTCCAGGATTCCCGGCGTGTCAATCGCCTGGAAACGCAGGTATTTGTAGTCGAAATGACCAACATAAAGCGACTTGGTGGTGAACGCATAAGGTTGAACCTCCACGTCGGCCTTGGTGATGCACCGCAGGAACGACGACTTACCGACGTTAGGATATCCACAGATCAGAAGTGTTCTGGTGTTTGGGTCGATCGACGGAAGACGCCCCAGATGCTGTCTGACCTGCTCCAAATAGGCAAAAGGATCCTTCAGCTTCTTGACAATCGTCGCCATTCTACCGAGAGCAGCACGCTTCAGCTGCTTGCACTGGAAAAGCGACTGTCCAAACTTCAGAAGTCTCACGTAATCACGCGAAACCTGTTCGATCAATGTCTTGGCACGAGAAACGGCGGCAAGAGAGATCTTGTAGTGGTTCTTTTCGTACAATGTGTCCATCAGATCTCTGTGGAAAGGATGCACGTCATTCACGTTCGGGAACCCGTCCACCACGTCCTGGAACTTCTCGGTGAAACCTTCCGCAGTGAACTTGACCTTCCGCATGTAGAAGGCCCGAATACGCTGGATCTTGAACCCGGGTCTGATGACCGTAGGGGTTTTTCTCTGCGTGCGGTTCAGCACAATGTCCAACATGTCGTTGGCGTTGGGAACCGTCGGGATGTCTTTCCAGGTCAGCTGCATCGTGTGTGTCTGTTTGTAGGCTGTTTCGATGGTCTGGTCTGGCTAGATGGGTATGATAGAGGGTTGATTCAGGCCAGAGAAAATTTTATGAGATGCAAAAAAAAAATTATCTAAAAAAAAAAAAAAAAAAAAAAAAAAAAAAAAAATTTCCCCAATCGTTTGAGACACTACCGCGTCTATCGACGCGTCGCCCGCACCGCGGCGTCGTCCCACGTCGATCGACCCGATCAGCCTCCGGCAAAAATTTTAGACCCGTTCGGCCCAACTGCTTGGCGTGCGGGATCATCACTGCTGCACTTCTGGCGTCGTGGGGATCTGAGGATCGCTGGCACGGCCATCAGATCGGCGGCAACGGGCGGCCTAAACTTTATTTTTTAGCCCCGTTGAGACGGACGCATTAATGTCTCAAGATCAGACCTTCCGTTCCACATGGCTTACCAAGAGCAAAAACCGCTCATGTCTCAAAAACACCGCGACAGCGATGCAGCCAGCGGAACAGGCGCCTTCGACTCGGGCAGGGATGACACCATCCGCAGCCACGCACTGCAACTACACCCTGACGTTGCCTCTTATCAGACAGCGTCGCGAAAGGCATTAGCCAAATTTATTTCCTACCTTCGCTCCGGTCAACCAATCCCAGATAATTCGAGCCTGGTGGGGCGTGCGTCAACGGGGCATGCATGCAGGCTGCATTGTTTACCTGCGGCAAAGCACAACACCTAATGCACGCTGCGGCTTTACCTTCCTTGGCCAGCAGGAGCCAGCAGGAACACGGTGCTGTACACCTCCCGTATCCGGACAGGCATTCAGGAACCCATCACCCCAAATCGGGCAATGACAAACAAGGTGTCGGAGTGCTAGTTCCAAAATCAGCAACCGGCATGCAATGCTCTTGTTATTTTTGTTTAGTTCCCCTGAATATATGCCGGCTGCGCAGCTCCACGGTCCCCACGAAACGCCGCGGAGCGACAAACAAGACTGCTGCCCAGCCAATTACTTGACTTTCCCACGTCTAATGTCCGTTGAAAGCGTCTAATACCAGAATCCCAAACAATAGCGCGCATACAATAAAATGTTTCCTCTGATATATAACTTACATTGTCAAATTTTAGTTAGCTCAAAACTCAGGTCGCACAATCAGCAAAGCCTTTATATAAATTGTTGAGATCCCAGAACTGTGTGCAAATTCTTGTAAACACTGGCCTTCTAAGCTACAACGCCTTCCGCTCCGTTGTTGCAAATCCTCCACAATAGATGCCATCTCCAGTGTATATCCATTGAAATCCTGATTACTACACCCAAGTCTCTGCCCCGTTTCAGTCCCCCCACCAGCCATCTACCGCACAATTTCTCAAGTATGGACCCATCTGTGTCTCTTCCATACGCAGACTTCAACGACCTGCTGGTGTACAACCAGTACGTCCAGCAACAGCAGCAGACCCAGCAGAATCAACATTCCCAACAGTCCACACACCAGCTCTCGCAGCAGTCTCTCCCGCAACAACAGCTCCCGGCGCCATCCCAGCTGCCCCATCTCCAGGACTACACAGCGCCGTCCAATCTGCAGTTTCCTGGCTACTATTCGTTGCAATTGCCTCCGACGGCGGCACATCCGCTCCATCCTTCCGTCAACCAGCTGAGAAACACCTTCACTGGCGCCGCGCCGGCGGCCAACCGACACGCCAGCATCAGTGTAGACCCGCTGCAGAACGACGCGGTGCTTCCGCAGCAACCGCAACAGCATCCCGTTTCTTACGGCCAGTCGGGCTCTAATTATGTTTTCATGTCCAACGACCCCACCGGCGGCTCTTCCGCACTCCCTACACCGACGCAAACTTTCCCTAAATCGGCCAGCACCTCCAGCTACGTTTCCTCCGACAAGCTCATGCCGCCTCCGGCCTCTACCGACGCCTTCTACCAGCACCAGCACCAGCACCATCCGTCCCAGTACCACTCGGTTTCGCACTCGGTGCTCTCGTCGCACGTCTTCTCCCAGGAGAATGGCACTACAGATACGCAAAACGCAAGAGAGATCCCCAAGCTACATTCGGTCGGATCCTTGGGCTCGTTGGGACTAGAGTCGTCCTCCTTACATCTGTCGCCGTTCGGTTACGATGCGTCCGTCATCGAGCGCAGAAGACACACCGTCCCGCAGTCGGTGTCGCTTGCGTCGAAAAAAGTCGCTTCCAAAGTGGTGCGGAGGAACCGCTGCTGTTCCATCTGCAACAAAGTTTTCAACCGACCATCCGGGCTCAAGATTCACATGTATACCCACACGGGCGAGAAACCGTTCAAATGCGCGTGGGACTACTGCGGCAAACTGTTTTCGGTCAGATCGAACATGGTGAGACACCATAAGATACACATGCGCAAGCACGAGCACATCGGCGGCACGGCGGCAATCCCGCAGCTGGGCGGCAATCCCGCCGGTAGATCGCATCTCGAAGACGACGACGAAGACGAAGACGACGAGGCCGACGACGACGACGACGAAACGGACGGCCACGAGCACCGCGACGCGCACAACACAAAGGGTGTTGTCAACTAATTTATTTCGTGCGGTCACGTGACCGAAGTGGAAGCCGTTCGAAAACTCGAAAGTTTTCGCCCGGCCGGGTTTTGACATTGATTGATTGAATTGATAAACACCGTAACGCCGGTGTTGGCACCAAGAGATTGCGACGTACGCATGTCTCACTTATTCGCAAGTGTGTATGGGAATATAACTAGTCAGAGCACCCAGCCCGGGGGCACGTATATCATAGCTGCTCTGGTTGCAACCGCTCTCCAGCTTCGAAACAGACAGGCTGCCGCGGCGGCGTACCAGTGAAATCTCCGCGGACAAACTACCTGATACACCGTGCGCGGCTGGGCGGTGTTCCTCGCACGAATTTTTTCCGGCCTGCGTGTTTTTTGTTGTTTGTTTTTTTTCCCCTTGCTTGCTTTTCTTGAAACATCTATCTACGTCCGGCAGCCATATTCCAGGCCAAAAAAAAAATTACCAATTGCCGAATGAGGAAATTTAGGCAGGGGAGACTGGAAGTTCCAAGACAGTGGCTTGGGACGGGACATAATAGCGTACACCAAGGGCGTAAAGCGCTCGGGAGATAGACAAAATGACTATCGTATATCTCGCACTTTCTGGGTTGCAAATTTTTGCTCGATCTGGCGTTTTTTTCTCCGTCTCCTTTGTCTTTCTTTGTCTTTGTGTCCCAGCATTCACTTCCTCCTAGCAAGTTTTACCGCCACCTTGGGTCTGCAATCTCTTGACTCGTGCATGACGTGTGGGACTTCAGTTGGTAATTTTTTTCACTCAATACTCCTGCAGCTATTATTAAATCTGCGGCATCCATTAGAAACCAAAACCCCTCGTATCGGGATTTTGGACAAATACGTTCGAGAATTTGCAACCTAATCAACAGTTTCATCTAGACAAAACTTAATCTGGCCTTAGAGGCGCATTGTACGTGCGGCGGAACAATCTCGATTTTATGTCGGCACCAGATGCATTTGAGTGGTACAGTAGACTTTGATCCAACAATGACAAACAGGTGTGCGTGCACGCGCACCCACAGCCGGCACCTGCCAGATACTGTCTACGAGACTTGCAAAACCTCGGAGACATTTGCTTGTGATTGGTCAGAGCGGTAATTGGCGAAATCGCCGAGCAGGGTCCCCAGAAAATATTACATACCAGATATCATCGAGCGTAACGGCTACTGTTTGGTTCAAAAATGACACATTCGAGCCATCTTGCGCTCCAATTGCTCGATGACAAGACCCGTAATCGTTGCAGCGGACCTCATCAACTCAAAGTTTACTTTGTGTGTCCACTGCGGTGTCCACATTCCCAAAAAATTTTGTCCCTCGGCATCATTTTTGGTCCTATTGAAAAATCGCACCTCCCAAAATTGTGTGTATTAGCTGCACGGTCTGGCATGAGGCTGCATTTGTGGATCACAGCCCCAAATGCTCTTTCAATCGAGTTGTGTCAGGCTCACATGTCACGGCGCTATGGAAGGACCAAGTAGAAGGCATCACTTGCGGGAATGTCAAATCTGGGAGAGCACAGACTCGAATTTTCAGCCAGAATGGTGTCTTTTTCTCTGGTCAAAATCGACTTGGTCGTTCTTAAAAAAGCGGTACAATCCAACCATGCAAGCCCTGACGCACGAACCAGGCTGCCTGGAGCAGCTGCCGTTGGGTGGCCGAGGATCCATGCTCATAAGCTTTGCGACCCAGACGATCCGTGCCGCTCAGACCTCGCTAAATGCGGTCGATCCGGAGCAGACTGCTGGTTTTTCCGACTGTGCCCGTCCCCAGTCGCGACGCTCTGGTGAGTGTTTATGTAAGCGCTTACGTAAGTGAGTTTTTCACAATTTTTCTCGCTCTTTGGCGAGAAAGAAAATTTTTTGGTGAGGAGGAAGGGAAAAAATAAAAAAAAATGTTTGTTGGAGACGACGACGACACGGATCGAGTCCGGACAACCAGGAGCGTTTGGCGAACCGCATAGAACCGAATTTTCAACACCAACACGCAAAATGGCTCGGCAGAACTTCATAGGGTTTGTCATCTCGCAGGGAAAGATGGAGAAAACCATCAAGGTGAGAGTTCTCCAAAAGGTGTTCAACAAGAAGGTCCAGAAGGAGTATTTCAAGAGAAAGGACTATCTTGTGCACGACGAGGCCAACGTGTGCAGAGAGGGTGACATGGTGAGAATCGAGGCCACACGTCCTCTGAGTGCGCGGAAGTTCTTTTCCGTTGCAGAGATCAAGAGAAACAAGGGTCAACAATTTGCACAGTATCAAGAGGAGGCCAAGAAGCAAGTTTTGCGCGAGGAGAACGAGAAAAGTATGCAATTTTTGAGCAAGAGAAAGCTGAACGATGCCAATGCTGCCGAGGCATTGTACCACGACCTGAACGAGATCAGAAACCTGGCCAAATTGGACCAAAGCGAGCTCAGTTCCGAGGACCTGGACAAGATTTCCAAGCTGAAGGAGAAGTACGGAATCAGCAGCTGGGAAGAAGGGTTTGAAAACAAGGAGCTTTTTGTGTCGGACATTTCGTATCTTTCGTCCAAGATTGAGAATTTGAAGGTTGACGTCGAAACGAGCAAGGTTTTGGAGGAGGTGATGAAGCTGGAAGGAAGCGACCAATTCAAGACTATTGCAGACAAGATGGGAATCACAGAAGAGACGAAAAAGAGCATAAAGAAGAATCTGGTGAGGAAGTTCTTGAAGACGGCGGACGAGGAGGAGCTGAGGGAACTGGGAATACGGAAATAGAGTCGACATGACGACGAGTCGACATGATTGGTCCGATTACGCGACTTTAGTGTATGGGGAAAAAGCGGAAATTTTCATCAGAGATTCTTGTATATATAATGAGAAAATAAATTAAGTTCAAGTTGACTCAACTACATTTGCTAACAAAATGCATCGTGTATTGTATTGGTAAGCGAGGGTATAGACCCGACATGAAGCAAAATATAAGACAAAACGTTCGGATTAGCAACGGAAGAACCATTTGGCGAGCAGAGTCGGGGCCAACGCCGTTAAATGGCATCGTAGACATTTCCCACAGTGTTGCCGTGCAACGGACTGTTATCATTAGAGAAGTTCAGGAGTCCACCCAGTCCAAGCAAGGCGTTTCCATTGCCATCCAACTTCTCAATGACACTCTCGCTCTCAGAGTTCGTGTAATACTGGTCGATCTGCTGTTTCAGATACTCGTAGATGCCCATAAACTCGTTGTTGTTGAGCTCGTTGATCTTCTTGAAGTTGGCCAGCCAGTCGTTGTTGATCACCAGCAGAATGTTCTGCTTCTTTTCACTCAAGAACTGGGCCAGAACGTCGCTGAAAATCGCGTTGAACTTCTCAATCGTCAGTCTGTAATAGTAGCGGAACTCCACAGTCTGGAACTTTGGCAGTTTGTTGAAGTGTTTCACAAGGAACTCTATCAAAAAGGACAGCGAGACCGTGGCGTCCGTCTCCACGGGAGGTAGGAAATTCAATGTGTAGTCGGACAATGTCTGGAAAAAGTCCTCTGTTTGAGACTTGACCCTCAAAAATGCATAATCGGATGCCGGGTCCACTTTGTATGGCAAAGAGTCTAGGATTGTTTGCAGTTTCTGGCTCAAAACCTGCATAGAGTCTTCTATGGTCACCTTTGGAGACAACTTTATGAGACTTTCTGTCACCTCTGGATGTTCAACAACCAAATTTGACACCAACTTCTGTAAAGCCTCCTTGTCTAACGTCTCCACTATCCTGGAGAGTGACAGCTTCTGTCCCAAAACCACTGGGTTTCTCTGTTTCTTGTTCTTGCTGTATTTTGAGGACGGTTTGATGTGATATTTTGACCTCGAAACGCACTCTTCTTCAACAAGGGTTTCGTCGGCCATTCTTCGCTTGTTCAGCTTCTTCTGTATGGTCGGCTTGCTAACCTTGTTATGAAAGTCTCTCTGGCCATGGTTCTGCTGGAACTCAAAGGGGAATCCTGTTGGTAGAATGCTCATCCTGATGTAAACGATAGCCAGTTGATTTTTCAACAAACTCCCGTGTAAGATGACAGTGACGTAGAACTCCGGTGACGTCGACGGAAAAAAAAACAAACGGTTGTGTCGATAATTAGCAGAAAGAAGGCTTTATTGCTGCCAAGCAGACTGTTATTTTTTTTTCATCTTTTTTTTTTTGCCTCCATCAATTTCACCAGCCATATGTGGCTGGTGCGAGGCTGGTGAAACTCTTCCACCAGCGATTAGTATGGATACTTTATTTGATCTCTGTAGTTTTCCCCACAAGCATGTCAACGTGGCCAAGATGACTGGTCCGGAAACAGGGGTCATCTGATAACTTCCCCGCTGACCAGTCACAAATAGTTGCTGTTTACATTTCTCTGTTACGATTATTTTGCGAAGCGATGTTTTTTTATGGTCTATGAACGGAACGTGTCCTACGAAAGAAATGAATGGCATGCAAAACTATGGGGAGTTTGACAATGTGAATGACGCATCGTCGACTGGAGTGTCGTCGGTCGAATCGTTTTCATCGATGTCGCCGTTGAGAGAGCCAATCACGTGACCAAGGAAATCCAGCTGGTCGAAATCCGAGCCCAACCAACTGACTGGGGTGATTGAGATCAGACAGTCGTTTTCATCAACGCTGAACTCGCTGAGATGGTTCCCATTAGGGTTGACCAAGTTCTTGTCGATGTTGAAGACAGAGTCGAGTCTGAAATCACCCGTGGTTGGGTCCATGGTCAAGGACGGGACCTTGTTGTATCCGCCAAGCGATCTCGTTTCGATGAAGTTCAGATCGTCTGCGGAACGCATGCACGATGCAGCAGCCTGCAGGTTGACGTTGAGTCCAACCCCGTTGGGAAGCAGTCTCGAGTTGGCGTTGAGTTTCTCGTTCGACATGTAGTTGGCGAACTGCGGCGACTTGATCAATGACCTGGACGAGCGGAAGTTGTGGGATCCAAAAAGCGACTGTTGGGAGAGCTGCATAATGAGACTCTCGATCTTCTGTGCGTACGTAAGCACGTCTTCGTTAGCGGATTCGAGTCCGTCATCCTCCAGGGACGACGTCACTTCCATCCAGAGAGGATCGGCGCTGTTGACATTGAGCACAGGAATGTTTCTGAGCAGGGCCAGTCTCATAGTCTGGAACTCAGGACTAATCGACTGCTGGAATAGTCCCAGAGTTTTTTCCCGCGACGGGGTTATGAGCACGAGGTCGATCGACCGCAAATTTTCGTAACGCGTCGGAAGCAGATAGTCCAAGGAAAAGAGCAACGAGCCCATGAGCGACGACTTGACGTACCATTGGTCGTCTTTGAGCGATCCGTAGTAATCGTCGCCTGCCGTGAGGTTGAGGTGTTCTCTGAGATCGTGGACCGTGTACTCGTCGGACTCGAGGATCCCGTTTCCGTCGTCCTCCGGAACGTAGTAAGTGAGATCATCGTCCGTGAGTGGAGTGGTGTCAATGTAGACACCGTCGCGTTCGTCTGGCGAACTCGTGAGCGGTGAGACCGAGATAACCTGATGGTTCTCGTTCATCTGGAGGAGGTTATGGAAGGCTTTTGAAGCGACGGATCCATATGGAGAAGGGTTGATCAGCAGAATGTTGAGTGCGCTTGCGTGTGTGCACGCAAGCACAGCGAGTGCCACTTTGGAGAGGTTGGTCATCGTTGTCTCTGATAATCATCAGCCAGGAACAGGGATCAGGAACAACTCCTGGATATATATATGTACTGTGAAATTGGGCCCTCGTGGGCAATATAAGCGCCTCGCGCGACCACATGTTCAAAGATCGGCTATTGATGATGTTAATTTACGCATACCGTGCATGCGCAGCTTCTTGCCAACAGGAGCTGTCCACTCATTCGCCGTTTGAGGTTTATTACCCACGTGGATGTGAGGCGCACGTGAGGCGGACGTGCGCGAACGAGCTTGAAAAAACGCTTCAACGTTCCAAGAAAATCGACGTGGATCGTCCGTCCCATATCGTCGCAGATCGTCGCGTCGCTCTGGGGTGTCAAACTTTCGTCGCGTCGATTGTGTGCTCGCACAAACCATGAAAATACGGCCGTTCTGCAACCCGCGCGGCGGAACGCCGTGTAGGAATATCAATCTGCACGTCTGCCAAGTCTTGGCAGCTCAGCCAATCACTGTTCCGTGTTCGGCCACCCCCAGTCAAAGCTTCCGTTGATTCCAGCCCGACACGCACAGACCTTCCAATGTGTCTTATATTTCCCAGTCTTGATAAACCCGCTCTGAACCTTACAGGCAGTCATTTTCTTACGCCTCGACCAATTCGTTACTCGAATTTTCTCTACTGATAAGTGCTTCAAGATATTTAACCTATTCTTATCTTGAGTCCCAAATGGGAAATACCCGAAATTTTTGTAATCTCTCTTGACTTCCATCTTTCAGTCTTTCGTCCGAGCTCATCTTGGCACTTTCCACGGGATTTGCAAGCGAGATCCCGCTAGCACTTGAAGTGGGACGACCGAAGACAAATATATCAATACAATCAGTATGTTCAATAGCCGCTAGGTGTCACCATGCCGTGCTTATCACAGCGCTCTCTTATCTAGCAATGCGGCGTCAAAAATGGCATTAGACGAAACCTTCATATATTCTGCCGCTTATCAACGTTCCTCGACCCTTAATCTAATTTGTGCCGCTTGGCCCTGTCTCCCGGCTGGAACCTCTGCAGCTTTCATCATCTTGGCTGCCAAAATAGATAAGAATTGAGCCGCACAGCTTATCAAGAAAAAAAAATCTTAACATTTTCTCGAGGTTTTCTACCTTATATAAGAAGCAGTCTTCTGGAGAAGATTTGTCCTCAGGAAATGGGCTCTGTTTTCAACTCTCAAACGCCAACATCATGTCTGACAAATCTGAATACAAAAACGAACATTTTGTCGAGGTGAATGCTGAGGACTTTTCCGTACAGGACAAGTTTGAGCACACGGTCCATCGCGGTCTCAAGTCCAGACACATCCAGCTGATTGCTCTTGGGGGTGCCATCGGAACCGGTCTTTTCGTTGGAAGTGGTTCGGGATTGTCCACGTGTGGTCCTGCAGGACTTCTCGTCGGTTACTTGATTCTCAGTATATTTGTGTGGACCATTATGAATCAGCTCGGAGAAATGGTTTCGTTCATTCCTGCGCCAGGTAAGTCCACCATGTACGCTCTTTGTGGTCGGTACACCGGAAACAAATCGCTGTCGTTCACTGCAGGTATCAATCTATTCTATGCTCAGGCTCTGATCTCGCCGGCCGAAATTACTGCTGCTGCTTTCGTCATCCAATACTGGTCCGATCTCAACGTGGCCATTTGGATCTCTATTTTCTGGGTCAGTATTGTTGGCCTCAATTTCCTGGCAGTCCACTTTTTTGGTGAAGTCGAGTTTTGGATTGCATCGATCAAGATCTTCTGCATCACGGGTCTTATTATCGTTGGAATCGTCATCTTCTTCGGTGGAGGACCGGCCCAGGATCACGTTCTTGGTTTCCATTACTGGAAACATCCAGGAGCTTTTGTTGAGCATCTTGTTTCTGGAAACACGGGAAAATTCCTTGCTTGTTGGACCGCCATCATCAAGTCTGCGTTTGCTTTCATTCTGTCGCCAGAGCTCATCACGTCCTGTGCAGCTGAGTCGGTTGCTCCAAGAGTCAACCTGCCAAAGGCAACCAGCAGATTTATCTACAGACTCATCTTCTTCTATATCTTCGGTGCACTGGTCATCGGAGTTATTGTTGGTTCGAACGATCCTCGTTTGATGTCGGCAATCGATGCCGGAGCCTCGGGAGCAGCAGCCTCGCCGTTCGTCATCGGCATCCAGAACGCAGGAATCAAGGTCCTCAACCACATTGTGAACGCTTGTATCCTCACGTCTGCTTACTCGTGCGGAAACTCCCAGCTCTACTCCGCTTCGAGAACCCTTCACTCGATGGCCGTTGACGGTTCTGTTCCTGCTATTTTTGGAAAGTGCAACAAGGCCGGTGTTCCGTACTATTCGGTTGGTTTGGCGTCCGCAATTGCGCTGGTTGCCTACCTCAATTGCTCCAACTCGGCCTCGGTGGTGTTCACTTGGTTGTCCAACATTTCGACCGTGTCCGGCTTTATTTCGTGGATTTTCATCTCGATCTCCTACGTCCGCTTCAGAAAGGCCGTCACCTATCACGGACTCGACGACAGAGTCATCTTCAGACCAAAGTTCCAGATGATCGGGGCCTACAGCTCCATCTTCTTCTTCACTCTTCTCTCGTTCACCAACGGATATGGTGTGTTTTTCGACTTCAAAGTCTCGGACTTCTTTGCCGCTTACATCACGCTTCCAATTGTGTTTGTTCTCTACGTCGGACACATGTTGATTACCAAAAACTACAGACTGTTTGCTCCTCCTGAGGAAATCGACTGCATCACCGGTCTCGAGGAAACAGAGAAGGAAACTGCAGAGTACGAGCCACCTGTTCCAAGAAATTTCCTCGAGAAACTTTGGTTTATCATTGTCTAGCTATTTGCGTTGGAATATTTGTTTAGTTCTTGTACTGTATTTTCCCCCAAGTGGTTTATCGTGTCTTTGTCAAGGGTCCTAAAATTTCAGAAAAATCGGTGCAGTGCGGCTGCTACCATTTTTCCGGTAATTTTTGGAGAAAAAATAGCGAACTTTTTTTTGTCTCATTTTTTTTGTCTGTCTTTTCTATATATATGATTACAAATCCTGTTCCTCCCGCTGTATTCCTGTCTTTCTCTCCAGCAAAAACCAGACCATTCATGTCACTATGAGACTCCCGTCTGCTTCCGTTCTCACGGCAACAGCTGTCCATCTCATGCGACTCGCGCACGCCTACAACGGCTTCTCAAAGTTCCTGCGTGACGAGCTCGCAAATCTTCGCTTTGAACACTGTATCTGCGGCTGTGGACTGGCTCTTTACGACTTGAACGACGAGTTCAGCTCCCGCAACTTTGAGGCAGACATTTGATCTGCCGTTCATTCGCTACAGTCAGCCAGATCAGACAGGGCCAGAGGACCCGCAACAAATCGATCAAATCCAACGAACCCCGACAACACGAGCCACCACCAACCCAAGAACGATTCCCTGTGTTTTGGTGCGTCTTTTTGTTCCACTTTTAATTATTTATTTATGTCCTAATAATCTCCAAATTTTCGACACCTTTTTTCGGTGCATCATTTTAATCTACATCGTAAAAACCCATCAATTTATACATTATCCCTCATTAATCGTCAGTTTGACCGCAGTTTCACGGCATTCCCGCTCGAAACTCAAAAAAGCCAAACTTTTGTCTCGGCTGCGGTCTTCTTCATGGAAATAGACCCCTTTCTTGTAGCCTCCTATAAGACTCGTCCCATCTCAAAGTTCCATCTCTTCAACCTCCAGACCACAGTCCTTGCACCGTCTTTTCACCAAGTTACCGTCCCCATTGCCCACCTTCTCTGGCCGACTCCAATCATGCTCATGCCGTGAGTCTCTGTCTCCCTTCAACTTCCTCGTAAACTCCTCCGCTCTCAACTTCTTCCTCATCTCGCTCAGTCGGCTATTAAACCGTCTGTCTCGTCTTTTGATCCGCATCTCCTCTCGCCGCAGCCACTCCTGGTCCAAGGCCTCTTCAGATCCCCATTTCTTGTACGCATACTCCTCGATCTGGTACCGCACAAACAGTTGCATCTTCGAATAAGTCCCGCTGTGCGGATTAGATTTGACGATTCTTCTGAATAATGTCTCGTCTCTCAGCTCTGGATCCGTCAAAAAATAGTCCTCTCGGCACTCCGTCTTTGTCAGCAACGAATACTTTTCAGGATATTTCTTCTCACAAGACTTGCAAACCCGACATCCAAACGCCTGAAACATTTTCTGGTTGATTTCAAGAGACTTGCACTCAAAACATTTGGGTGCATTTGCAATATCCAGAGGCGGGGCAGGTTGCTCTAATCTCCGATTCTGCTGCTCATCCTGCCACTCTTCTAACGTCTTATCGTTGGCCGTTTGTCCACCAGTTCCAGATCCTGTTTCCTCCGATAAAAACCCACCAAAAGTGTCTGTCATCGTCGAGAAATCGTACTCAATGTAGTCTGACTTCTTCACAGATGGTCTGATCCTCTCAGCAACCGTATTCTTCGCCCCGCCTTGCGGTTTCTCAGCACGCACCGACTCCAGGACTTTTGTGGCTCCAGAATCGCTCGCATTGCGCAAACTGCCCTGCTCGATCCCCTCCCGAAGGTTTTTCCTGTTCAATGCCCGCTCCCTGTTGCGTTCGATAAGGGCTTTTTGTTCTGCAGTCAGCGAAGAACGACCAGCAGACTCCTTTGGTTCTCCCGTAGAAATATGTACCGTTTGCGTTTCAACTGGTGTTGTCTTTGTCCCTGACAGATTCTGCTGTCGCTGACGAATCCGTTCCAGAGCCCGGGCCCTGTTCTCGGCCTCCAACTGTTAGCATGTAAAATTCTTGACAATGATCATGAGATTTGCCTTCAAAACTTCTAAGGTAACTTACAATCTGTTTCTGTCGGTCCATGACAGAAAAAAACGTCTCAAAACCGCAAAAGTTAACACCAAAATCCTTCTTACTAAGCAAGCAAAGAAGGATAATTAAAGATCGATCCATCTTCAAATTTTTAATTTTTCCATCTTTTTTAAGTTTTTGATTTTTTTTTTTTTTTGTTTTTTTAAATTTCCCGATAATTTTCAATGTTTCCCCTCAACGAGAGGGCACTTTTTCCAGAATATACACCGTTCAAGACCGCCTCCCGCTCAAAACCGCCCATCAAAGATACAAAACGTGCACCGCAGTGCACAGATCAAAACGGCACCACTCATTTTCCTCTTTTACTCTGTTTGAACCACATATCGCCACCATCCTATAAAGGCAAAACAAACAACAGAACCCTCTTTCAACATGTCCCAATCGGACAACCAGGACAACACAGATAGATCTTCCATGAGAAGCCATCCACTGCTGACGCCGTCTACACCCAGGCGGACGGCGGAGTCGTCCAGCAGCAAAAACCCGCTTCTGGCGTCCCCTACGACACCCCGCAGATCGAAGAAAAAGGTGGTTTACAGCGACAGATACATCCCCAGCAGGACTGGCGTGGATCTTCAGGCAGCATTCAGTCTGACTAATGAGCCTGTTCAGTTGTATGGTGGTCCTGCAAGCGTCCAGCACCAATCTCGAGGAAATGGAACCTCGATCATAGAGAGCGAGATCGATTACATGCGGGAAGAAGAAGCAAACAGGACGTTCGACGCCGTTCTCAAGTCGGAACTGTTTGGAGACAATCTTCCGTCGAGTTTTTCCAGCAAAAAGTCGGCAAGTAGCCTCAATGCGGGTCCTCCAGGCTCTTCTTCCACCGATACCTCGAACCAGATCACGCCGCCAGGGTCGAACAACGCCAGTCAACCCAGCTCCCAGATCAACTTGGACGCCGGGTCGATCAGTATTCATGACGAGTCCGTTCTGCGTACCCCGAGACAATCCGGAAACTTGTTTACGTATCAGTCTCCGTCCAAGACAAGGCCCCCTTCTTCCTCGCTGAACGTCCAAAACGAACTCTACTCGCTGAGTCCGGTGCGTGCAGACAGTCAGAAGCTGCTTCTTTCGTCGCAGAAGAAGCCACGCTCGATCTCCAAAGTGCCGTATCGTGTTCTGGACGCTCCAGAGCTCGCAGACGACTTTTACCTTAACCTGGTGGACTGGGGAGCACAGGACGTTCTGGGAGTTGGTCTGGGATCCTGTGTGTATCTGTGGGATGCGTCTAGCGGCTCTGTGAACCGACTATGTGATCTCGGATCCAACGACACCGTCACGAGTCTTTCGTGGATTGGCGCAGGCACGCATCTGGCGATCGGGACGAGCTCGGGACTGGTGGAGATCTGGGACGCCACAATGAGTCGCTGCACCAGAACAATGACAGGTCACTCGTCGCGAGCGTCGTCACTCGCGTGGAACCAACACATTCTGACTTCGGGCTCCCGCGACCGAACCATCTTGCACAGAGACGTGAGAGAACCGTCACACTACATCAAGAGACTCGAGAAACATAAGCAGGAGGTTTGCGGACTCAAATGGAATATCGAAGAGAACAAATTGGCCTCCGGAGGCAATGATAACAAGCTTTTTGTGTGGGAAGGAATGAACGAGGAGCCGCTGTTCAAGTTCACCGAACACCAGGCCGCCGTGAAAGCTATCGCGTGGTCTCCTCATCAGCGTGGAATATTGGCTTCTGGAGGAGGAACGGCAGACCGAAGAATCAAGATTTGGAATACCATCACGGGTCTAAAGATCAACGATGTGGACACCGGATCCCAGGTTTGCAATTTGGCGTGGTCAAAGAATTCTAATGAGCTGGTTTCGACACATGGCTATTCGCGAAACCAAATTGTTATTTGGAAGTACAACACGATGCAACAGATTGCATCTCTCACCGGACATACATATCGAGTTTTGTATCTGGCGATGTCTCCGGACGGACAGACAATCGTGACGGGAGCCGGAGACGAGACGCTGCGGTTCTGGAATGTTTTTGAGAAGAACAAAAACGAAAGCGGGCCGTCATCAGTGTTGTTGGATGCATTTATGCAGCTCAGATGAGAGACTACAAGAGAGTAAGAATAAGGTCCTATAGATTAAGACACAAAACTTTCTCTTATTCGATAATACCATAATCAGATACTTGTTTGTGGCTAACAAACGTAACTTTGTAAGTTTATGTATCTAGTTGTCATAATTCTTGTCCATCAAATGGTGTTCTGTACGTAGCTTGGTTTTGGAGATCCAGCTTTATCGCGACATAATTCTGTCTTTGTTTTCATAAAAAAATAATAAATAGAAAAAAAAAATATAAAAAAAACGCTTGTTTTGATTAATGATCCCTTGTTTCTTTCCACGTGAATATTCCTGATTTCTGTGCCAATCACCATGGACGAGCCGCCAGTCACTTTGGTGCTGACTCCGATACTGGCGACATCAAAAATATCGATTTTGGCGCTGATCACAGGCTACTGTTACAAGAAGTTTCCACCCACAAGTATCCCACCGATTCTGTCGACTCTGGTCCAATTGATTGAGCATGGAGACCCGGACGAAACGAGACAGGATCTCATAACTGTGTTTTTTCCGTCTTTGAACGAGATTCTCTCATTTATCGATGAGTCTGTCAGGAACTTCTTCAAGGAGAGCGGCAGAGACGATAAGGAAGTGGAGTCAGACGTGAAGGCAATTCAGAAGTATCTGCTGGACAGTCTGTGGGATATCTCTTCGTTGGACAAGTTTCACGATTTCATTTCAAACAGCAGCAAACTTCTAGTGGATTACCATCAAACCCAAAAAAGACCTCCTACTACGGGCAACTTGCCAACAAAGACCCTCACTTCCACCAGTTTTCTGGGGAAATTTGTCTACAACATTTCTGTGGCATTTGAGGTTCTTGTTTTTGATGAAACGGCAGAACTTTGGCGAACGTTCCAGAAGTACAGAGAACGAAGTCGGCAGCAATGGGAGAGTCTGCACGAGCCACGGTCCTTTGGAAACTCATTGAAAGGAGCACGTTATGCCAAAGATCCTGACCAGGAGATCATGGACCGGATTCTGGAAAAAAGTGGTTTCAAAAAAGACGACAATTCCACCTCAACCCAGGTAATTTCCCAGATAGATCTGGCCCAGATGTTGGAGCATCAAGTTCAGATACTGCAGAAATACTCGCCTCCGCCACCGGAGTCAGTGAAAAACATCCTCAAACTCCTGTCACAGTCGCAAAGGGGAATCATCCCGTCCGCTTATTACATAGAGTACTTGGAATGCTGGAAAAAATGCGATTACGAGGGCTCCTTTAACGCGCTTCACAGGTATTTCGACTACATGATGTCAAACAGACAGCAGTTGTTCTACCATTACGCTCTCTTATCGCTGGCAACTCTGCATGCCTCTTTCAACTCCGATGACGAGGCTTTGCGGGCCATTGATGAGGCCATTTTGGTGGCCAGAGAGAACAAAGATCTGGACTGTCTGAATTATCTGTTGACCTGGCTGTTCAATTTCCTCAAGGACAAACCTCACTTGTACTCAAAGGTGAACAATTTGACCACCAGGGACCAGATTCTGCAGTTCTTGAAGATCAAAACCAAAGAAAACAGAAATTGGATACTGCAATCAATGGCTTATCAATACCACGCGTTGCAATTCATGCTGGATGGTGCGCCACTACGCAAGGTTATCGAAAACATCACCAGATCCTCTTACATTCTCTTAAACTTTGAGATTGGCTCGAACGTGAAATCAACATTTGTGCGAAACTGCCAGCTAAATATCGCAAATTGGAGCAGGGTTGGTGTTCCTGCGCTCTCCAGTCTATACATTGACGTTGCCCTTGATACTTGCGGGTCGAGTTTGAGTGTTTTTGATGAGCTCACAATAAGCATGAGAAAGGCGGTTTTAATTTATGAAATGGGGGAAGTTGATAAAGCCCTTGAGCTCTTCAATTCTTACGAAAAACTGGTGGTCGACGACATCTCTCTGATGCGACTCTGGCAAACCCGTCTGTTGCTGTTGAAGACAGATATTTGGCTCAAAAAATGCAGATTCAAGCCGACATCGATCATTCTTGGCAAGCTCAAGGGGCAGATCAACGAGGTGAACGACCAGGATCTACATCACGCATTGGAGTACAAATGTGCTCAGTACGAGTTATCTGTTGACAACTGTGACGAAGCCACAAAGATTGTTTCTGAATGTCTGACAAGGATCAGCGAGGACGACCACGCTTACAACCACTTTTGGTTCATCGAGTTTCAGATTTTGTACGCCAGAATTCTGACGGAATCATCAACAGTCTATGAAAGAGCCTTGAGTGTTCTTCTGAATGCTCTAGCGATGGCCCACGAATCTTCATTAATGACGTTGGTCGTAAAGGGCTCGCTGGTGTTGTGCGATTTGCTCCTCAAGATGGACCCAGTTGAATCTGCGGGAGACGTTCAAGACATTTTGTTCAAGATCATGCCGTTGGCGTTGCAAGTGGGGAGTCTTTGGCTAAGCTCATATGGATATTATCAATTAGCCAAAGTTTTGTCATTGGAGCTGATGTCGACTGACGACTCGGTTGAAGGCGAGACCAAGAATTTGTTCAACAAAGTCCTGGAGTATCTCGAATCATCGATCACTGGCTTCAAGAAGATGAACGACTTGAAAATGATGAAATGCGCACTGGAAATCGAGAAACAACTTGCCGAGTACAGCAAGTATCAAGACCTGCTTGACCATGCCACCGGTAGTTTGCGTCAATTAGATATCAGAGTACAAGAGGAAAGCGAATATGCGGTTTGCTGAAACTAATATACAAATGATTTTACCATGCTAAAAAGTCACTGAACTTTTCTGTGGCTAGTCGGGTTTGTCTCAAAGACTTGGTTCTGTCATAATACAGCGAACAATCCTCGCTGGTACAACTCAGCGCACTTGTTAACGAGGCATCGTTGTTCTTGATGTTTCGCTTTGTGCATTCTTGGCAAATAGACACGATCTCATTCAGTTCGAGTTCTTTGATTCTGACGGAACTTCTCATCTGGATCAACGTTCCCAGCTCGTTTTCCATGCACTTGTTGCAGAGTTTGCTCTGTCTCCCAGCATCCACCAACGAGTTGCAATTGATGCAACGCGAAGAGTTGACTAGCGTCTGCTTGATGTTCAACTGGTCAAAGTTTGTTGAGTTGACAATTTTGGGCAACTCCTCATACCATTCGTTGATGTCGACTCCCATGAGATTGAAAATTCTCTGCAGTGGTGGGATGAGAACTTTCTTGATGTAATAATCGGCGTCCAGCTCCAACTTCTCGTTCTGCACAAAGTCTCCTGGAGACACGCATCGATCTCTCAGAATTTGGTTTTTGGCCCCTTTCACAACCAAGTATGAAACTCTCTCTTTGTACTGCGGCTCTGCTCTGTGATCTTTAGAGACCTTTTTCATGCTCAAACGTGCACCAGCAGGTATATAAGCCGGATTCTTATACGTACCCAAGCGAACTTCCTTGCCAAACATGAAGTCTTTCACGTTTACCTTGTCTTTCATGATTTTCATGAATTGACGCAGCACGTAGTTCTTCACCTTTGACAGGTCGTTGGTATCAAAAAGGATTCTGAGTGATTTTTCCACCATTTTCTGTTGCGCTGGAATTCCGTCTCTTCTGACCGTCTCAATACCTTTGGCATCAAACTTGGGTTCTTTTTGATCCGGGTGCTCGTATGAGTACCCAACGTATCTTTTCTTGCTAACCAAAACACAGGGATGGTAGACCTTTTCGAACTTCAACTTGACAGGTGAAGGATTTATGGATGTGATGTATTCTGCCATTTCCTTTCCAATGGTAAAAGCGTCTTGCTTTGTGCGTCCTGGTAAGTACACAAACAACGAGTCTGTGTCACCGTAGACAACTTTGGCACCCCAATTCTCGTTTTGCTCTATTTCACTGATAGCTTTCTGCAGCGTTTCACGTCCACAGGAAACAATTGCATCAGCAATCGAAGAGTTAGGCATTCTCCCGGAAAATGAAGCAGAAAGATAACCATAGGTCACGTTGGCAATGAGTTTAAGGGCCAACTGACGATTGTTGTACAACTTGTATAATTCAGAGTCATCGGATATCCTCTTCATTGTATCTTTGACAAAGATCCTGGCCTCCAGAAGTTCTGCTAGCATTTTTGCCAGTAAAGACTTCCTCACGTTTGATTTCAAAAACATGAAACCGTTTGGTGTGACATCGATGTCTTCCTGGAGAGCCTTCAGCAGTCCTGGTGGTTGTTTCATAGTAGTCACTCCGATTTTCTGAGCTTTTTTGGGGTCGTAGCCATTGAGCTTTCCAAGTAATGTTGAATAGCACAGATTGTAAGCAATGATCAAAGACGGATATAAAGACTGGAAATCCAAAACCAAAAGCGGACTCTTGTAAAAGGCGCTCTCGGGCTCCAAAATAAGAGAGACACATTGCAAAGGATCCTGATTGAAAACCTGTTTTTTCGAAGGAGAAATCAGCATGAAATTCTCCTGTTTGGCAATCCTGACAAGCAGACTCTCCACCTTGAACTGGGAACCTCTGTAGAAAATAGAATAATAATCGATCCCCAAAAACCTGGACTGTTCAACAGTTCTTTCAACTATTTCCAACTGATCCACCAGTTTCTTTTCATAATGTAAACGTCTCATGTAGTACTCCACAAGATTGTTTTTCAAGCCCGGATTATCTGACTCAAACCAACGAGTTAGTTCCTTAAAGTCATAATGAGGAATCCTCTCATGAAGAACATGAAACACAACATTTTCTAGTGTGTACTTGTTCAAAGCTAATTCGCTTCTCAGGGGCCTCCAGATATTAAGCATGTGACGACCGGTTATTCTAATGCTCGAGGCATGCGTGTATCCCCATCTATCGTTGAACTTGTTGTTGAATTTGTTTGCCACGCGTGAAAGTCTGGTACTCAGATCCATCTTGTAGACTGTTCTAAATCTCTCAAGAACATATCCCCAAGAAGAAGAATGGATTTCAAAGCCACCTAAAATGTCTGGATCGACCAGCTCTACCAAAGAAATAAGCTCCAAGATCATATCCTTCTCCGTCCTGAAACATTCTGAGGGATAGCTAGAAAATCTGTGCCAATCTTTCTCGTCTCCGACAATGAATACTCCAGAACCTTGCAAACCTAGTTCAAAAGGGTAATTCTCTTCGTCAAATGTCCAAAAAATCGCAGATATTTCGTCGAGTTCAGGATCAGGATAAAGATCTTCTCTAGTGTTGACGTGGATTTCAACGGTGAGTAGAATAAGTTTGTTGTAGCTTGACTTTTTCCGTCTGATGGGGGTTTGTAAAGATGGATACATGAATCCGCGCAGTTTTTGCGTGGCCATGTCAATCTGCGACTTCAGCAACTGAGACTTTGATTTTTGACTGATCTGGTGTTTCTCGCACCACTCTTCAACCTCTTGAAACGAAGGTCTGGATGCTATATAGGACCACGTGCTATCTACGACAGCTTTTCCATCAAATTCAACGTTTCCAGAGTTTATCGTAGAAGAAATCGGATACGCATTCAAGCCAAGAGTATCGATGCACTTCAACTGAAACTTTTTGCCTGAAAAAAATGTGGGGTTTCCGTTGTAATTTTCCCTTGAAGAATAATAGGGGTCTGGATACTCGATTTTCATCATATTGTAATCTTGTTCAAAACTGTTCATCATGCTTTCGTGAGTCAGATAACGAGGTGGTGGCACGTTGTAGTGGTAAAAATGATCTGACTCTGGTTCTCCCCAAGCAGCCAATCTATCGTAGCTGTTCATATCGGTTTGCAAAAGAATAGATCTAGTCAGCACTGGTGAAACAACACTATGTCGCCTTCTGGCTTGGGTCATTTCAAAGTACTTTATATCAACATCATCATGCTGTGATTCAACCAATATGTCACTGTGTTGCTTTTCATCAACTGGACTTTTCGATGAATGGGAGGAAATAACGGGGTTCTCTTTCTCCAAGTGGGGCAAGTCGCCGAGAAAATCATCGTCTTCCACGTCCGTTTCTTCCTCTGCCTCTGAGTCGGTAACAACAGCAGCATCGTCCTCAGAAACTATTTCCACCACAGAATGTAAGATCGAAAAACTGTTTTGACTCATCGTGATTTCCGCAAAAGATTCCTTGCCTGTGTCGGAATTTGCATATAACAGCTCTTCGGAAATACGAGATTCGTTCAGTATAAGCTCCTCACTCAACGAAACAGTCGCGGACTCTGGTATAGTAGGAGAATGACACAGTTTTTCAACACTTTGAAAAGCCGTGGGATACTCGTCCAACCAGTCGTTGAGTTTGACTATTCTTTCCGTATCCAAGCTCTCAGTCTTGTTCAATCTGCACCACTCCTGTTCTGAACTGAGACAACAATATTCAAGTAACTGTCTCATCTCCTGGTCTTCAATCCACTCGGTCTTGGAGAAAGTTCTCGGGACTTCGTCAAAAAGCCTTCCTTCTGGCTCAAGGGGCATGTTTCTCTGTTGTCTTTGGTATCTAATATCCCTCAACAGCGATTCTGTAGAGGTAAGGTATGTCTCGCTGCTCAGACTGGACTCAATAAATGACCCCTTGGAAATGTGTATGTCTCTCTCCTTTAGCTCTTTCCTGTTCAAAATCCAACAGGCAGACGAGTCCAGCTCACACAGCGTTCTGCCCATCCGGGGAAAACTGTCGGAACGTAAAACGTTCGTTTGCATCATGTCTCGCTTGACATAGAGCTTGAAAAGTGCCTTCAAGTAGTCGTTGATCTTAATGGTGTTGAACTCGGTGATGTCTGTCCGAAATAGGTCTTGAAACTCCGGCTCCTCTTGCAATTGGACCAATGGACTCCTCCAGTAAAACTGGTTTAGATGTATCCAATCGCTGCTGAAACAGTTGTAATCCGTCAGAAATTGCAAAGTAAAGGGCACGTGAGATTCAAATGGCTGTATTTTCTTCCCAAACACATTGCCCTCACCTAGAAGACGGGTCAATCGTGGCACATACTTCGGACTTGTGAGACTGATCTTAAGAAAGCACGAATAGCCGCAGCTGTAGCCGTAGAACGGAACAGCTTTCACCAATGATAGATCTGAAATGTACGTTCTGTTGGTGTTTGTCTCTTCGGAGTCGTTGTCGTCTTCCTCATCGTCATCATCCTCAAAATCAGACTCGACAGCCTCCAACGAGTCGTCAACAGAAACTTTGGGGGCCTTTTTTTTGCGTTTCCTCCTGTTCATGAAAGAGTGTCTTATTTTCAGCTCGATTTCCGATTTCCAGCCAAGAAGATGACTCTCGATCTGCTTATCATCCTTGGTGGGGCCGTTGTAGGGGACATAAATGTAGGGGAATATGTTGTGCAAATGGAGCAAACACGTGTGTCCCGTTGTCAATTTCCCAAAGATTCTCACTATCGGCACCTGACTAAACGGAACTGCGTCTTGAGACGCGATCCTTTTGCCGTTCAGGGTGGCAAACTGCTTGTCTAAGGGCGAGGGCAAACATTGGTACGAGTCGTAGTGCAAAATCTGGATCTTTAGGTCACTGCTAGATTGCTCTTCAGAACTCGGCAGCGAGGACGATTTCGCTTCCATTTGAGACGTAGCATCTGGAAGGTGGCAAAAAGAATCCGTAGAACGGTTTGTTTAGAGTTGGTGTGAGATTTACTTCAGTTAACATTGATTTATTTTTTATTATGAACCAGCTTTCTGTCTTATTTTTTATTCTTGGTCCGCGGTCACGTGACATGATTTATTCAGGCATCTATGGAATCGTTGAACAGGCTGAAATGGAGCCGACGTTTGGCGTTTTGCGAGTCGATGTCGAGATCGGTATAGGAGGAGTGTATTGGTGCTTGTTTGGACTCGGTCTGCATTGACTCGACGTATTGGTATCTTATTCTATCCTTCTTTGGCGGGGTGACGAAAGAAGGAACTTTGCGTTTGATTCTGTTTGCAGTGGTAGTGTTTAGCAAAAACGAGGATGTAAGTTGCTGTTTTGGCGCAAGTATTCCGGAGAACGACGCGGAATCTTCGTGGTGTTGGATGAATCCCGGGAACGCGTGAATCCGGAGGTCGTGGAGCGGTTTTCTGGCAGACGTGCGGCGTTGTATGGCGACCTGTTCCTTATCGAAGGTGAGTTTTGCGGCAGGAGACTCGTTTTCCTTGTTTGTGGAGTCGGAGACGAGCAGATGTTCGTTGAACGAGGCCGTCAGGCTGTCTCTGTAGTTGTGGGGGTCCTCGAAAATCTTGAACGGCGGGCCGGAGACGGCGGTGGAGACGGTGTCTTTTCTTGATTTTTTGGACGGCGACGACGACAGGAACTTGGAGGGCGAGGGTCTTTTTGAAGGCGACGTCTTGGACATGCTGGGCACCGACACTAGCGACTCGGTGCTGTCCACCTTGAACGACCGCGAATAATCGAGCTGCGGCCGTCTCGGAGACACGGAGCGGGACTTGGAGCCGGACGTTGTGCGTGCTAGAGCCGGTCTTTGCGGTGAGACGGGCGACTTTGACGACCCACTTGAGGATCTGATTGTGTTGGAGTCTTTGAGACTGAGCGGAGTGCGGCCGCGCAGACCGGACAGTGACGAGTTGTACGACATGTTGTTTGTTTTTTGGACGTTTGCAAAGGGTTCACGGACAGAAAGAACCAGACGCAACGGAAACCAGACGGGAATATATACCAGAGAGGAAAGTTGCCCCTTCATTCCAGGCACGCTCAATTTATTTTGAAAAAAACCCTGCAAAATCGCGAAAAACGAAAATCTGGAGAAAATCAACGCGATTTTTCGACTGGTACGGTACGCGTACAAGACACGAAGAAGGGGGCACAAAGAAGGGGGGGCTCGCAGAAACGTGCTGTGTATCTGTTGATGTCACGAAACTCGTATGCCACCACCCACATCCTACGTCGTACGTCATGGTATCGTTTATTATCCGTGCAGTGCTGAATATATAGTTGGCGAGTAAAGAGTCGCGGTTCACTAATCCACGTCATTCGCGCATCTTCTTGCGCTCGCCCATCACAATCTTGCTCAGACTGATGGCGGCAGCACCAAACCCAAACAGAAGATGGACCGGCTCGTCCACACGAACACCAAACACCGTCACGGTGTCGTAGGCAAAGTCGCACAACAGCTTGGCGATCTCCAGCTGAACCATGTATTTCTCGTCGGCAATCTTGCGCAGCTCGGCCGAGTAAACCGCCAGCTGCGGTGAGTTTGCTCTGGGTCCGGGACTGCTGATTGGCGACAGATCCGGCTTGATGGACGAGATCAGCCGTTTGGCCCGCTGTTTCACCTGGTAGTTGATCTTGAGCGAGCTCTCGCGGTTGGTGAGCTGCGACAGCTTCTCGAACTGCGCACGCAGTCCCAGAACAATGTTGATGTACCAGGCGATCGGCTCGTGTCGCGCGGCGAGAGCACGGTACCGCGGCATGGTTTTGGGGTCGAGAATCCCGATCTTGAACGCCAAAAGCGACTCGTCAAACCAACTGTAGTACAGAGCACTCAGCTCCGACAGCGACTGGACGTTCCACCAGTCCTGTTTGAGCTGTTGCAGCTTTGTCGACCGTTTTGCGTCCGACTGAACCAGCTGTGCCGACTCGCGAACCCGTCCCAACAGCTTCAGAACCTTGAATGGAACCGTTCCCGCCCGCAACATCTGTCTGTAGATCGACAGGATCTTTGTCAGTCCCACAAGCTTTGCCTCAAACTGGCCCAGAAGGAGAATCACCACCAGCTCCGGCCGCCGCAACAGCTGCGAAAGCACGTTCTGTTTCGGCCCGCTGAAATCCACCGTCGCCAGCTTGAAGTCCGACAAATACGCCGTCTTTCGGGCCCGGATCGAGTACGCTATCAGGATCCGCAGTCCGTACTGCAGACACTTGCCCACCTTGTCCTTACCCGTGAGCAGCGACATCACCCGGATCCACAGATCCACCTGCGACACCGCGGGAGGCCGGCTGGCCTGTTGGATCAGTCCTTTTGTCACGGGAAGCTCGTCCGGATACGGCAGGGCGGCCGCTAGTTCTCCCAGACCGTTTGGATTATGTGTAATTTGGGAGCTCGGCACGCTCTGAACGCTCTGAACGCTCTGGACGCTGCGTGCACGCTCAACGGCACTGTTTCTTCCGCGGCTGGGCGACGGCGACGGCGACGGGCTGATGTTGTTGGACAAATTGCGCTCGCTCGTCATTTTGAGATATGGTGGTTTCTTTATGGGCGACGCCAATCTGGCTCTGTTGAAGGACTCTTTCTTTGTTTCGTAGTAGTACGAGTAAACACCAAGCGCCCCGGCCTCTTTATACAGCACGGGCGTGGAGGGTCGGTCAACTGGACCTTGCAACATGGTGTGGGGTTGTGAGGCTACGCACAGAGGAGGAAGCAAACAACGCGACGGGGAGATGCAAATAAAAACGGTGGCGGTGCGCACCGCCACCGCGGAGCCGCGTGGCTGGTGCCGCGTACATTTCCCCGATGCGGCAACGCGAGCGGGCCCGTCCAATGTGTGTAGTCTACATCAGCCGGTGCACGGGTGTTTGTTTCGAGAAACCGAGGGCAGTTAATGTTAGTTGAATGAAGTACACGGTCGATTGAGAATTGTGGTATTTGATAAGGTCCTACAGAGTGGGAGCGGAACAGGGGAGACACTCCCGTGCGTTTTTATATCCGCTGTCGCCTTTGCGGTCGCCTTTGCGGTCGCCGTCGAAGCTCCCGCGACTACATCAAAACTCCCTTGGTACTCGGCACGTCGTCACGGCCCGTGAAGCTGGTGGCGTCCCGAATGGCCACCGCCAACGCCTTGAACGCGCTCTCGCTTCTGTGGTGGTCGTTGAACCCGCGCAGACAGTCCACGTGCATCGTGATGTGTGCGCTCGTGGCAAAACTCTCCAGAACGTGCGGAATCATCTCGCAGCTGAGATCTCCGATCCTCTCCCGTTTCAGTCCCAGCTCCACCACCGCGTACGGCCGGTTCGAAAGGTCCACCACCGCACGGCTCAGAGCCTCGTCCAACGGAGCGTATGCGTAACCGAACCGTTTCAAGCCCTTGACCGGGCCCAACGCGCGCTTGAACGTCTCGCCCAGAGCAATTCCCACGTCCTCGGCCGTGTGGTGGTCGTCGATGTGCAGGTCGCCAATGCATTCCACAATCAACGACCATCCCGAGTGCTTGGCCAGAGCGTGCAACATGTGGTCCAGAAATCCGAGTCCTGTCTTGACAGAAATGACTTGTGCGCTCGTAGTCTGTGCCGCGTGGCTTTCCTTCTCGTAGCTAGCCCCGAGGATCGACTCCTTGCACTCGATCGCTCCACCGTCCAGAGACAGGATAATCTGGATGCTTGTCTCGTTGGTCACCCGCTTCACCTCGGCAAACCGTGCCGGCCGCTCGGTGCCGTTCGAATCTTCCAGCTTGCGTTTCTTCTCGGACATCGTTGTTGCTGAAAATCGGACCAGCTCTGAGTAATTGCAACATCCTGATTCACTCAATTTTTTTTTCACCTTCAGCCGAAACTGGTTCTTTTTTTTTTTTTCTGCGTCGATCGACGCGTCGGATATTTTCCTCTCGCATCCGGCCTCGCAGGAAAATAAAATCACTTTCTCCAAATTATATCTTGGATCTTGCTTACCAACTCCGTTCTCATCGTGCCCATAAAGATCCCTTTCTGCTCCCCCAAAAATGCTCAGAACTGCCGCCATAAGAACTGCCGCCATCAGACGGTTTGGTTCATCCGCTCTCAGACTCTCCCAGGGAGCAAACTCCCACAACCTGGTGATTGAGGAAGACGGCGAGCTGAAAATCAAAGTGCAGCCAATCCCAAGAGACAACGAGTCTGTCGAGACAAAGAGACGCAGACTGGTGTATCAATCCAGAAAGCGCGGAATCCTCGAGTCCGACTTGCTTCTCAGCAAGTTTGCAGACAAATATCTGGCCACAATGACTCCTGAAGAACTCGAGGAGTACGACAAGCTGCTCGACGAGCCTGACTGGGACATCTACTACTGGGCTACAAAGAAGTATGACATCACTCCATTGCCTGAGAAGTGGCAAAACTCCCAGATCCTCAAAAAATTGCAGGAGTTGAGTGAAAATAAGAGCAAAGAGATTCTCAGAATGCCTCCTCTCAAGAGCGTTAATTAGTGTATATAGCGAGACCAACATTGACTTTCTTTCCTATTTCTCAATCAACCACGTCTGCAGTCGGAACCTCCTCTGCTGCTGCGGCTGCCTCTTCGGCCTCGTCTTCCTCCGGGACGTCGTTCAACTCGTTCTTCAGCTGGTTGAACTCCTCTTCGTTCTCCAACAAGGCCTGGATCTGAATCACTCCACACCTGTCAAACAGCTGCAGAACGTCTTCGGCGTCCTCCACAGACATCGTGGCAAACACCTTGTTGATCTCGTCCAACTTCTCCGTCTGTAAAGCCTGTTGCATAGCCTCGGGCAGCTGCTGGAACGCCTCGTACTCGGGGGTGTCTTTCTCCGGCAAAGTCACCACCAGCTCGGAGTTAGGATCCATCGACCGCAACTGGATTTGTTCCACACCCTCTTGTGCATCGTCGCCCTCTTTTGCGTGCTCGCTCTTGATGATCTCGCATCTGGAAACAATGTGTTTGTAAGTCTTCTCCCAGTCAGCTTCAAACGTCCGCGACGCTGGCGACGACTTGTCGAGTAGCTTGCCGATGAACAGTCCGATGGCCTGTTCCTTCTGACTCACGCTCGCACGTGCACCCCCGGCAGCCTTGAATAAGTCGTCCAGATATTGCAGGATCAGGGCCTGGTGAACGCTCTGTTTCGCACGCTCGGTCTCGCCGTCCAGCTGGTAATCGAACGATTTCATCATCAGAGCGTCCTTCTGCTGCTCGCTCACTATGTACAAATGCTCCTCGAGAAACTTGACCGACTTCAAAAGATCGGTTGGAGGAATCTCGGCAAACTGTTCGGTCTCCTGTAACGTTTCCAGCTCTCCGAGCTGGTCAAGTGGCTTAGAAGGAACCTGTTTTTTCGGCACAGCAGGCGTGTTAATGGTTTCGATGGTAGTGACTGCCTCTTTTGCTGCTGCTCCTTTGGCCGGAGCAGAAGCACCAGCACCAGCACCAGCGCTGGTCGGCTTTTTGTTGATAAACGAGCTGTTCCAGCCGTCGTGGATATCCTCACTCGAGATGTGTGCCTCCTTCTCGCGGTTTAACTGCTCCAATTTCGGATCGATCTGTTCCAAAACAGACGCAATCTTGGCTCTGTGTTCCCGCACCTTCTCGAGCAAAAGACTGGCATCTTTGGCGTCCTTTCCGTCCTTCTTAAGATCATCGGTGATCTGGGCAAACAGATCCTCCACCATCTCGTTGTATGGCGGATTTTCCGCGCCCTGTTCGATGTTGCACTTCTCTTCTGGATCGAAATTCTCTCTCAGAAACATGTTTCTTGCCTTCTCCTCCACAATGGCCTCCTCGCTGAGTGTGCTGAGCATCTTGTCAACGCGCTCGTTCAGACGAAGATACATCTCCTTCTGAATCTGAAGGCCTTTGATCTCGTTGTTTCTTTGCATACGTTTCTCGTGGATGTCACGCTGCTTCCATTTGATGAAAGACCGCTTATCCACGTTTGGATGGACCTCCACGTCACTGTCGTCAGACAGCTCGATCTTGTCCCACTTGGAGTAATCAATAGGCATGGCGAAGTTGTTGCACAGCGTGAAGAATATGCGATTGATATTTCACAGATGGCAATGCGAAATTTGTTTTGTTCTGGCGTCAGAAATCACAACAAGTTGCTGGGATCACTGGTGGCAAATGTTGATGTCAAACAAGAAATTACTAGAAACATTTTTATGGCCTCCGACAAGGCGAGCGAGGGGGAAAAAAAAAAATACACACACACACGTTGTTCCCGTCGCGTCGATCGACGCGAATCCCAGGCCAAAAAAAAACTCCATTTCAACTTGAGTTATCTTTTATTCTCCGATGCTCTCCGTTGTTTGCAGCTCTTTTTCGTGTTTGCGCACACTAATTATTGCAGTTCAGTCCAATTTTCACGAATTCTCGCCCTTTTCCCAAGCGAACAACAGCACGGAGCTCCGCCACCCATCATGGACTTTGTCAACCTTGATTTCCAGGACTCCAAAAAGGAGCCCGGCGAGAGCAAGAACAGCAACAGTTTCGCCGACGGACTGGACTTTTCCGCCTTCATCAAGACGGAAGACGAGCCGAGCGTTGGGAATAGCAATTTTTCGAGCTCTGTTGCCGGCTCTGTGACGGGAAACAGCGTTCTTTCGGGCTCGGTGCCCGGCTCGGTTCCCGGCTCGGGCTTTGGGTCGGTCAAGGAGGAAGAGCCCGGCAACATTCGTGCGTCGCTGTCGCGAGCGCTGAACCACAACAGCGTCAACTTCCCGATTCCCGAAGAAGACGAAACGGGCCGCGGCGAGTACGACGAGGACAAGCCATCGAGCCTTTCCAACACGCCGGGCGTGACACGGTCGAGAAAAGGCACACTTAACAGCCCGTCGCTGCAGCCGATCGACCGCAAAAGACGCGACAACATGAACGACAAGATCTACGAGCTGTATGACGTGATTCCAAAACATCTTTTTGAAGACTCGCGCGACAAGTCTTTTGGAACTAAAGACGGCAAGCCAAACAAGGGCCAGATTCTGTGCAAGTCGGTGGAGTACATCAACTATCTACAGGCGCAAATCGACGAGAAAAACCGGAAGGAGGTGGAGATGAGCATCCGATTGCGCAATCTGGAGATCGCCAACAAGGTTCCTGCGTCGCAGCGACTCAACCTGCTGCACACGAGTGCAGAAATCGGTCTTGCCAAGATCGGGGTGGGTCCATTGGCCGACCAAGTGCGGACGCCAGACTCTGTTCCTGCACGCCAAACCCAGAGTGGTTCGTCGACTTCCGACTTCACGCCCCCAAACATGAAGGTCTGACCTGTTTGACATGTCATCATGGTGCGCTTTTGTTTCAATTATGTATTTAATTAATGTTTTACGTTATCAGGGAGTGTTTTTGGAATCTCTGAAAAATTATGGAAAAATCATGGGAAAGAAAAATATCTAAAGTATAAAATATAAAAAAAAAAAAAAATTTAAATTTTTTTTTTCCTCTATATAAAAATTTTTCAGAACCAAGTTCCAAACATCTCTTGACGAGCTACCACATATTTCTCTTCCTCCCGTCGTTTTGATAATCACATCCATGAGAAACACGGCCGTTGAATGTTTTGTGGACCCGAGCGGGCTCTTTCTGGCCTCGGTTGTGTCGGGACCAGGAAGAAACGAGATCAAGATTGTTCCTCTGCAGCAGAAAGTGGAGCAGTTTGCGTCGGTTGTGGAGCTGGAATCGGACGAAAAGCTGCAGAGTGTGAAGTGGATCAGCAACAGCAGCATCAGGCCCGTTGGAACGCCCAAGGGAAAGAGAAGACTGAGCAAGGGTGCGTCGGCAAATGAAGAGCAACAGAAGGGCAGTCATCTGGCCATTCTTCTTACGACCAACGAGATCCTGATCTATTCGCCATATACAAGGGAGTTTTCGAACAAGATCTCGACGGTTTCGCCTATTTTGGACATCTGTGGGGGCAATGGGCTGGACATCTGGGGTCTGGACTGCGAGAACTCGGCCTTGAGACGATTCAGTTTGTTCGAAAACAGGGTCCAAGACTCGAGAAATTGGAGCGCAGACAAGCAGTCTCAGCTGATACATTATTTGCATCGTTCTAACAGAATTGCGATTGGTTCGTCCTCGTTGCACGTTCTAGGCCAGGCCGACGACGACGACGAGATTGTGATTTCTTCTCCGAAGGCACACCAGTCGCAGATTAAAGGTGTTGTTGAGAGCGTTTCTGACCCTGATTTGGTTGCTGTTTGGAGGAAAAATGACGTCATAGTCCAGATCGTGTCGCTTTCGCAGGCCAAGGTCATCGGGACGTTGAAAGCGGCGTCTGACGTTGTTTCTGTGGTTCTTTGCGGGGACTCGCTCGCTGTGATTGGAGAGGACGGGCGGATCGAGCTGTTTGCTCAGGCGTTCGGCAAGAGAGGCAGAAAACAGCACGTTTCGGACGTCCAGCTGAAGGCAGACGGCGACGTTGATTTCGTCGGTCTCATTGACAACAAGACGTATTTGACGGGGGTTTGGTTCGACGGATACAGCGTAGAGATGACGGACTTTGAGCTTGCGGATCTCGACACATTGGACGGGGAAATAGTGATTGGTGTCGGCCAAAAGGACGACGACGACGCGGCAGAAGACGACGAAGAGAACGACAAGGATGACGACGACGACGACGACGACGACGTTGACGTTGATGATGACGACGACGAGTTCGACGTCGAGTTTGTCAGAGAAGAACCAAAGGAGGTTTACCAGCTGATTGTCGAGAATTTGTCAGACGAGTCGGAAAAACTCGTTTCGATTCTCGGACAAAATCAAAATCTCTCGAAAAATACCATGCATTTTTTTTCTGATGAGGAATCTCTCGCTCTTTTCAAACAAATCACCGTCAGAATCTCCGACAGTCCACAGAAATCGACAAGTCTCGGGCAATGGCTGAAATGGCTTCTTCTTTCCCGCGGAAGCTTCATCAGCAAAGACGCGGAGTCGGTCGGATATTTGAAGCTGGTGAGATCTAGTCTTGCGGAAAATATCAAGCTTCTGCCTAGTATTCTGTCTCTGCAGGGAAGACTGGCACTTTTGCAGTCGCAGCTCAAGCTGAGAAAGGACATGATGAACAGGGGAGACGAAGAGGACGAGGAAAACGAGCTGGTGGACGCCAAGGCGCTCGAAAACTCGGTTGTTTTCGACGGAGAAGACGACGGTCTGGATTTCGAGGAGACTAACGGAGAGGCAGCGGAAGTGGTCGAAGACAGCGAGGACGACGAAAGCGAGGACGATTACCACACGTTGGGCGAGGATGCCGACGAAAACATCGAGGAGGAGGAGGAGTAGTAGTGTATTAATAGATAGAAATTCCGGACGAGTCAGGCTGGGTTTTGTAGATGTATATCTCTATCTGCAGATTTCAGATCCCGAGCAGGTGATTAGTAGAGGTGGGGAAGCAAAGGAGGGCAGAAAAACACAACTCGGGTTCTTTTGAACTCAATGATTTATCCTGGCGTAATCATTCGCTGTTGGTTTTCTCCTTCGCTTCGTGTCTTGTCCTCTGCTGGCCCGGTCCCCCTCAAACGTTCAAGGGTGTCTCGAGTAATTTTTCAGACTATGCAAAAAAAAGAAAGAAAAAATTTAGGAAAAAAAAAATTAAAAAAAAAAAAATTATTTTTTTTTGGTTTCATTCACCCGTTTTCTCTGATAAGCACCAACACTCGTTCTTCTGTCTCCAACCACCCACCATACCGCAAAATGACCGAAAAAATGTACGTGAGCTACAACTCTGTCCACAAACTCTGTAAAAGAGGGGCAGAGAGATGTTTGGCCGAGATCGGAAAGCCCGACATCATCATAGCCATTGGAGGAGGAGGCTTCATTCCAGCAAGAATCATTAGAACGTTTCTCAAGGCCCCTGGCGAAAAGAACATCCCAATCCAGGCTATCGGATTGTCTCTGTACGAGGATTTGGGAACCGGCACAGACAAGATCGGAAAGGAGGTGGTGAGAACCCAGTGGCTGGATTTCGGTGCCTTGGGCCAGCATTTCGACTCCTTGATTGGTAAGAACATCCTCATTGTCGATGAAGTTGACGACACGAGAACCACCCTCCATTATGCCGTCTCCGAGCTGTACAAAGACGTCGAAGAAATCGCCGAAAAGCTCGGCAGAACCGAGGAGAAGACCAAATTCTCCATTTTCGTTCTCCATAACAAGCTCAAGACCAAGAGAGCTGATCTCAATGAGGCCCAAATGGGCGGCGGAAAATATTATTCCGGTATGGATGTTCCTGATATCTGGATCGCTTATCCTTGGGAGGCTGCTGACATTGACACGCATACCGAACATGCTGCCGAGCAGGGTAACATTTAGTAGACGGTAGTATTATACATTTTATTTGAAACAACCGTTTCTCTGATGACGTAATTCATTTGTTCAGCTGTTCCTGCAGCTCCACCAGCTGCTGAACCTGGCCTCTCAACATCTCCTTGAGATCATCAACGTCCGCCTCGAGCTCTCCACATCTTTCGCTCTTCTCTCCCAGGAGCTGCAACGTTGCCTCGTAGTTCGAGTTCAACTCGGCAAACTCCGCCTCCAGCTCGTTCAGCTTCCTCTTGTAGGTTTCGGTCATTTCGTTCTCCTTCATCAACTTGACAATCTCGTTCGACGCCTCTTGTTTCTGTTCGTTCAACTCGGTGATCTCGTCCTTCAAAGTCATCACCTCAAGCTCTAATCTGCGGATCCGCGAAGACAGTTTCCCCATCAACTGGATGTTGTTTCCTCCGCTCATGCTCGTGGATCCGCCAGGTCCTCCACCGATCGTCGACGAATGCGGCGTCTCAAACTCGTCACGTGACTGGATCCGATTCAGTCCCGACGTGCTTCGGTTCGCATACCGGGAAATCGGCGACGATGCCTGGAAAAGCTCCTCCTCCGTCGCCGTCGTGTTGAGCGAGTCGTCGACAGTCTCCAACGTCAAAGACCCGTGTGATCTGTCTGCCTGTAAAGAGAAACTGTTGTTGTGTCCAGCCATAGGCGAAAAGTAGAGCGACGAGCTCGATTGTCCCCGGTTCGGTCCGTAAGGGAACGGACCCGGTCTTGGGGTGCTCGAAGATTCTCCCAACGCAATGTTGTCGATCGAGGCAGACGAAACCGACCGCTGGTTTCTGTAATAGTTCAGACTGGACGACGAGTTCAAATCGTTCAAATAGAACGCCGCTTGATTCGCTCCCGGTTGACCAGCCGGCGAGATTCCAGATGCCAATGGCGGCGGTTGCTGTGGTTGCTGTGGTTGTTGGGGATCTATCCTCAACTTGTTGATGTTGGTGAGTCTTGTTTTGTCTTCCTCCAACACCTGAATTTTCTTCTCGAAACTGGCCTTTTCCGTCTCGTAATCCGCTTTCAGTGCCTCGTAGTTGTTCCGCCACGTTTCCTGGTCGCTCAAACTCGTTTCTAGCGACTTGCGAACCTCGGCCAACTCCGCCCTCAACGCGGTCTCGTTCTCCAGAGCCTCATTAATCTCGCCAGACTTCAGCTTCAGATCATTCGTCAAAGTCTTGATCTTCTTCGAATAGCTCATGTCCTTCTGCTTCAAAATTTCGACATCGTTCTCAAGAGTGGAAATTTTCTTTTGATACGAGCTTTCAATGAGCTTCCAGTTTTCCTGCGCTTGGGTATACTGTGCTTGTAGTAAGTCAACCGATATAGAGGAGCTTTGCTGACTGCTCATACTGTTCACCTCCGATGCCTTCTCCGTAGAAGACTCGTTCATCATCCGAAGAGCCTCCATCTTGCTCTCCAACCTCTTGATCTCGTTTGTATTCTCCTCCAATGTCTCGTTGTACTTGTTTCTCTCCCGCTCCAATCTGTACTCTAGTTGTGAGATCTCGTTCTTTGCTTCGTCCTTGTACATGTTGAACTGGTCTGTAATCTTGTCCAGCTTGACTTGCAACGTGTTTGCGTGCTTGGTTTGGTCCTCCAGAAGCTTTTTCGTGTTGGCCAGCTGTACATCAAGTTTTCTCATCTTGAGCTCCTTGAGCTCATTCAACGTAGCCTCTTTCTCCTGCAGCAGTTTATCGTACTTCAGTTGTAAAGACTCGTGTCCTAGCCTATCCTCTTTAGAATTTCTTTCGTTTTCCTTGAGAGTCTCCACCAGGTTTTCCAGCTCCTCCACCTTGGAATGCAATGCAAAAACCTCCTTCTCCGATCGGTTAAAGTCTTCCTCCAAATCAATCTCTTTCTGTTTCATTTTTTTGATGGTTTGTGTCAAACTCACCTCCTTCATGGACAATTTGGATCCTTCTTCCAATAACTCCTTGATTTGGATCTCTTTCTCCTCCAGCTTCTTCTTCAATGCATCCACAGGCATTGGAGACGACGCCTTTCTAGCAATTTGTTGCTGTTTTTTCTGCTGATCGTGAAGCTCAGACTTGAGATCGTCAACTTGTTTGCTCAACTCTTTGACTTTTGAGACACTTTTCGACTTCGTTTCGTCCAAAACTCCGACAACTTGGTCCAGAAGTTTCACGAGTTCCTCGCTCGTGAGCTCCTTGTAATTCTCGGGCAGCTCAAACGCACTCTGCGTTGGCTCTTCTGGAGTAGTAGAAGAATTCACTTCCCGACTGGGCAGATCCAGACTTGTCTTGGGAGACACCGTCGACTCTGTCTTTGACGCTTTTCGTTTCGCAGCAAGCGCCAATCTCTCCTGAAGTGTAAGTTTTTTCTTCGGAAGGATCTTGGGCTCCTCCATTTCCGGCTTTGTAGGCTGTTCGTTAATTGGGAAGTCGACATTGTCTGTGCTGGGCTGATTTTCTATTTCCTGTTTCTCAGGAGTGGATTCTTTGGTCTCTGTTGCAACAGGAGGAGCAACTGGCTGGTTTTGTTGGCTCACTTCACTTTCAGTCATCTGGGACACGTAAATATGAAGGAAATGTGATTGCGAATTGTGTGGATCCAGAAGGGAACGATAATTAACCAATCTCACCTGCGTGGTCGTACAAGATATGCTGGAGATGGCTCCTCAAATGAGGCTGTCTATGGAACTGGGGGGGATGAAATCGATCGAATCAACAAACAGAGGGAGGAAGAGAGAGAGAAAGGAGAACATAGGGCATTTTTTTTTGGGGAGAAAAAAAAACATCTGTAAAGATTTGGGTGTTACACGACCCAAACTTCCTCCTGATAGTGCAAGAAATACCAGCACGACTGAACAAACAGATCAGACAGCACACCACTCAATGGATCACCCGAGACAAGCTACATTGCTACGGTGTTGTTGCAAAAATCTCATAATTCTTAAACCAGTAAGACACAAAACTATTAACTGAATGCCGGATAAAATGCAGAAGCAGGGTGCTACAGAGACCCTGTAATTGTAAATGGAAGCGTAGAAAAGAATACTGCAGCACTACGCAGCTCCGCAGTACTGTCTCATGAGGTTGTTGAGCTCTTGTTCCTCCCTGAGAGCCACGGAATCGATCAATTTTGAAAGCGAGTAATCGTCGATTGCCGGTTGTGCAGGCAACGGAGGCAATGGAGGCAGCTGAGTCTGTTTCTTTGCCGGCACATAAGGCAGGTTTGTGACCGGATAGCTGTTGAGAAGCTTGTTGTTCATCTCAACAGACAGAATGCTTGAAACAGAGGACGCTCTTGAATGCATCGAGTCGATCGACAGCGACGATGCCGAGGAGCGGAGCGAGTCGATCGACGCAATCGACGAGATCGACGCAGATCTGGAAGATGTGAGCGACGGAGCTGGAGAAGGAGCTGGCGAAGGAGCTGGAATGGCGATTGCCGGGGTATTTGAGGCGATTGGGATGTTTTTTGAGATGATAGTCTGGGAAGAGCTGCCGATCATTCCCTTGGACAGGTTGTTTCTCATTCTTGACTGTTTCTTGATGTCAGCTTTGATTGGGTCTAAGAATCTTTTCCAGACCCGCAGAAGCTCGTCGGTCTCGATTCTGAGGTCCCAGTCGAGAAGCATCAACAGTTGTCTCTCCATGAGGTTGACGTCCTCTTTCCTGAAAAGACCGTCGGTGTATTTGCTCCAATGCTTGTTCTTTGGAGACGAGTCGTTGTGGTGTTTGGAGGAGATGATGAGACACGCAAGGAAGATTCTGTGTCTGGTGCAAGGGAGTCCCTGGGCGTCTTTTGGCAGCTTGGACTTGAGTCTGTTGAGAAACACGATCGTGGACATGAGGGTTCCGGTGTAAACGTTAGTGTAGCGCACCAGCTTGGTTATGAAAGTCATGAGCGATGGCAGAGGCTTAGTTTTCATGACTGGAGGCGAATTTGGAGGCGAAGGCAGTTGTTGTGTGATTGTCTTGGAAGATTCGCACGGTAACACTTGCAAAGTCACGTTCACCAGATGGTGGATCATGTCCTGGGTGACTGGAGATTTGAGGAAGATTTCTAAAGCTTGAGCGTCGGACATTGTTGGTGTTGGTGTTGACAAAGAAGCTGTCAAATGGAAGCTAAGAACACACGGAGGATGCGATCCCTTTATATATCGTCTTGGACTCAGACCGGTTTGGGATAGCTGAAATTTCAAAACACATCTCCGTCCAGTCTCCATGCACGCTGCCCATTATCGAACCTCCTTTTAACAGAACACTGCACTGGGCATAAAAAGCGTTTTATTATCCAGTCCTGCGCCCCACGCTGGAAACAATGTCGTTTTCAAAGGAGTGCTTCGAAGGAGATGGATCCGTGCAGCGCACAGCCGACATGGTGGCCCGCTTGCGTGTATGGGATCAGATCCGAGCGTGTCTCAGATTGGAAATTTTTCAATTTTTTCCAAAAAATTTGGTGCCTTTTCGCTGAAATTTACGCGTCGCGTGGGCCAGACCGTTCGCGACGCGCGGTGCGTAGCGCGTTTTCGTCCCTGGGGGCTTCGCGCAAAGCCCCGTGAATCGCCCTGTCGGCACCCACCGTGTCGCGCGACTGGGGTCCCAGCCTAATGTTTGGGGTGCCTTCAAAGGGGTGGTTTGCGGCGTGTTCCATTGAAGGGCTGCAGACGCTGCGGAGACACTTGCGTTTACGCACGCTTGCACAAAGCTCTCACAGGCTTGCACAGGCTTGTGAAGGCTTGCATAGGCTTGTGAAAGCCGGCAACGCGAACGAGACGTGTTTGGAGAATGTCACGACTGCAAGGGAGCCCAGAATTTTGGCGACACACTTCGCTGACGCTGCGTGCGCGCGCGCTCCGACGCGTTCTGTTCGCTATATCAGTGCCTTTTTGGATCCAAATACCCACTTACACCTCCAACGCGGCCAAATTGGCTACATCTTGCCAAGACAGCAATCAATCATACTGGATCTGAAGTGAAAAAAAAACGCGAAATCCTTGATTTTTTTTTTTACATTTAATTTTTTTTCTGTCAAGCTTGCTTGTTAAATCACGCTAAATAGTGTCATGTCATTTCATTTCATGTCATAACTCCCGTCATTGCAACCGCTCAGACCTTCTTGTCCTCACCGTAAGCCTTGGTCTTGTACTTACCGTTGAGCAGAATGATATCCTGTGGTCTGTAGTCGTACTTCTGGGTGAAGAACGACTCCAAAATGTTCTTGGTACCCTGGGCGTATCTGATCTGGGCGTCAATCACAGTACCAGAGTAGTGGGGAGTCATGGCGTTACCAGCACCGTACTTGTTGGCCATGGATCTCCATGGGTGGTCGGCTGGAGCAGGTTGTGGGAACCAAACATCACCACCGTATCCTCTCAATTGACCAGACTTGACGGCGTCGGCAACATCCTGAGCAACACAGATTGCACCTCTGGCCGTGTTGACCAACCAAGCACCCTTCTTGAAGTGTTTCAGCAGGTCCTTGTTGATCAGACCCTTGGATCCCGCGTGCAATGGACAGTTGACGGTGACAATGTCTGCCTGGGCAACCAATTCCTTGATGTCCTCGACTCTTCTGGCATTGACCTTCTCCTCAGCCTCCTTTGGAAGGGCCTGGTAGTCGTAGTACAGCAGCTCCTTAGGGTTGAAGGCAACAAGTCTCTCCAAGACTCTGTAACCAATTCTTCCAGCACCAATAGTGGCAATAGTTTTTCCCTCGATATCGAAAGCATCCTTAGCCACACCAGCCACATCCCAGCCACCAGAAATAATTTGCTCGTGGGCTGGAACAAAGTTTCTCACCAGAACAAGCATGGTCATGATCACGTGCTCAGCAACCGAGACAACGTTGGATCCAGTCACCTCCAGCACAGAAATGTCTCTGCCGCTCTGGTTGATGTAGTCCAGGTCAATGTGGTCGGAACCAACACCAGCCACAACCAGAAGCTTCAACTTCTTGGCCTTCTCAATTCTCTCCTTGGTGATGTAAGCAGGGTGGAAAGGAGTACTGATGATGATGTCAGCATCCGGGATGTTCTTCTCGAGCTCCGAGTTCTCACCCTCCTTGTCAGCGGTGACAACGAGTTCGTGGCCCTGGCTCTCGAGCCAATCCTTGATTCCCAGAGCATTTTCGGTACAACCGTACAGTCTGGATTCGTCTTGGGCGTGTTTGCCAGCGGAGTAGAGAACGAGAACAACTTTCATAGTGAATATATTTATTTATCTGATGATAGCTGATTCGTAACACACAGTACCATTACTCCATGTTGCTGGAATATCCGCTGTATTTATATCGCTCTCCAGAACTCTGTTCTGTGTAGTCTACCCCTCATTCACGCTTGTCTCTTTCCGATGCATCACCGCTATTTCCTTCAAATCCTCCAGCTTCACACGTCACAGACCAACCGTCCAGGTTTTCCGTGCTTCCCATTGTCTCCCATTGGCCAGTTGTGCATTCGCACCCCGGATTTTGCCTAATTTTTTTACCTCGAAAATGTGGGGGTGGAGTTTTTTCGAGGCTGCGTAGCCAGATCCGCGAAAGGGAAGAGGCTATTTCTGTTCCGATTTGTTAATTTTAACAACGCCCGCGGGAACTTTTGCCCCTCTTCGTGTCCAATAAAAGCACCAGCAGCCCTTGGTCACGGAAAGCAGGACAAGCTGGAAAAGCCGCCCGCCAGCAAGCCGACCAATAATGCACACTGGGATCATCGATCCCGGCCTAGGACTCCGAGCCTGTTTCCCAAAATGGCAACATGTGTCAGTACCTGCCTCGAGTTTCTGATGCCCAGGGATATCAGAACCTGTTTTGTCTACTCGCACGGAGAACGCTGGTATATATTCCGATTTGCTGGACTTTACACACATACACGTCATTGCCCCCTCTGCCTAAACATATTGAGGATCATTGTCCCGATAGACTCCGTCGGAGCCTGGTAGATCGACCTGGGATCACGCTGCGGTAGGTCTTGAAATCCCGGGCCCGGACTCGAGCGCGATTCCACGGGGTGTGCATTCGAGCGCACCGCCTCAGCCAATGTGGGAGCTACCCGAGCGTAGCAACCCGCAAGCTCTTTTTCTTTGGTCAAATACAACTTCTGAGACGCCAGCGGTGCCTGCAGGTTGTAGCCGCGAATTGTGTCGTTCAAAGACCTTATTTTGGCATCCAAATATTTGTTTTGCTGGTTTTCCCATTCGACACTTTTCAACTGCACCCCTTCACCAGCCACATACTGCGCCACGGCCTCTAATTTTTCCTCCAGGTTTTTCCCCGGATAACGTTCATTTATCAGATTTACAGCCCGAATCTGCCAATCCTTGTCCAATTGCTCTCTGAAACGCCGGATCTGGACCTCGACAGAGCTTTGTTTCTCGATCCACGGCGGCATTGCATCCTGTTTTTTCAGAATATTGTTCAAATGGTACTCTGTCCGATCAATGTACGCGCTTTTTGACGTGAAGTCATCGGCAAGTGCTTTACCCCTTGGAATGTTGTTGAAATCTCCCCTCTTCTGTGCCTCCCGGATCTTCTGATCTGCCAGCGATCTGATCGAGTTGTCCACCGCAGAAAACGAGTCGTTCAGCAACATCGACGGACCCAAAAGCCTTTCCGCATAAAGTTCCCTAAAACCGTCGTCATCGTCGTCTCTTTTTGCCGATTTTTTTTCCGGGTCTTGAAATTTCGCCATTTGATAGTCTAACGCTCCTTCGCGTGCGTCGTGTAATCTCTCTCTAGTCGAAGGTTTTGGAGTGATAAGCGGTCGGTTTTTGTTCGATTTGCCCCGCAGCGGCTTGTACTTGTCGTTCAGCATTCGAAGTGAGGCATCATACATAGACTCGTTACCCTGCCATGCCGGAGCAGAGGCCAGCTCCCGCGTGTGTTTGCTGGCAAATGAGGGTAACTTACTGATTCCGATCTCCTTTTGAAACCGTTTTTCAAAATCGTTATTGTTGATGCGTTCAAGCTTGTTTTGGAGCGATTCTGTGTCGTAGCTGAGGGCATCTTGAGAGACCCCAGCTTTGGGATCATCCGGAATGGGCGAAGCATCTTCTGCAAGTTGCTCCAGGCGTCGTTTCATGTACCCGGAGTCGTCATTTTGAGAGATCGAGCGAGATTGTAGTCTAAATATGCCTTTCGTGTATCGATACCCCCTTTGAACCGCCATCACTACTCGGAACTCTCCTGCCTAATCAAGCACGTAATGATAGCTTGTAAAATAATTTTTCTTTTTGATTTTCAAGATTAGAGATATTGTTCCTGGTGTAGAGATGTTATTACGACACCCGGTTTGTTGTGTTTACATTTCTGTACAACATGTAGATTGTCGTAAGCACTATTCCAAAAGCATTCCAAGTGATATTTTACAAGCCACAGTTGTCACAGAGCTCAGTCAAGTGTTTGCGAAGTCCAATACAGGCTCAAACTGCTTGTTTTTGCTGCCCCCTGATTGTTTACCCTTTTAGTTTATCAAAATATTTATCCGTTTCACAAATCTGAAAAAGCACTAATGCAAATAGCAAAAACTAAACAAAACTAACCAAAACTGATTATTACGTGCAGAGAACGAGCAGTTCGCTTACAGTAGAATTCAGATTCCAGGTGGAAAGGGTTTGTTTACATTTTACCTTCTCCATTCCAGCAGGGGTCCGGGATCTCGGTCTCTGTTCACCGCTTTTGAATTCTGTGTTTACTATCACGCCTGAGGTGCTTAATCCTTCGGCTTATCCTATTGTTACAAGCGACAAAATTTCGGTCGGGAACAAGACAATTATACCAGAAAGGAATGCGAGAGTGTGAGGGCGCCGCGGGACAGTGGTGCAGGGGCGTCAAGAAGTTTTTCCTTTCTGGAATGTTATATTTCCATTTTGGGACCAAAACCTTTTTTACCCGGAGAGCAGAACCAAAGATCCGTTTGGAGCATTAATAATCTATCCGGAAACAGGAATAGGGTCGAACCCGCCAAAAGAAGGAAGCCGCACTGGGGTTTCGAAAGAGCAACCAAGAACCCTTGAATTTATGGCAATCCATTGTGTTCCGTGAGTTCCGGTGCAGAGCAGAAACTCGCTATAATAGGAAGTGTAGATGTAGAAACGCCAAGTCACACCCTCGAAGGTCACACCAAATGTTCTCTTTCCCCCCCGGGGGCCGTCTGCCTGTTCGGCGGCCGTGCTGCTGCCCACCGGCGGTCCCTCCCCTGCGGTAATTCCGCACCCACTTCTATGCCATGAGCCGCACCGCTGCCATCTTTCCAAACACAGATTATGCTTTTTCCTCTTTGGGCAAAACAACAACATCCGAATGACCCAGTGCTGCATAACCGGCAGGAAATTACTGTGATTTTTCAAGATATGAGAGACTTTTCTCACCAATGCAGCTGTTATGATTGTGTTCCTTAAAAGGCTGCTGGGAATATATGAGATGATATATATATATATATAATGCGTAGGAATTTCATCCCAGAACAGTTTTCCACTCTTTTTTTTTCCTCTTGCCAATTGAACAAACCAGTCAATTAATTTAATACAAAGGTTATTACGATACAATGCTGTCTTACGGTGATATTTCATTGAGAGTTGTCAACTTCGCTTTCTTGGTCATCATTCTCGGTCTGACCGGTTCGCTGGCTGCCACTGCCGACAACCACAACCCACAGGTTAACTTTGCTGTTTTCGCTGCCGCTTTCGGTCTGTTGACATCTACTTTCTACGGTGTTTTGGCATTCTTTGTCTCCTTCTTGGCCTCCCCACTGTTCTTGGCCATCTGGGACTTCCTGAACTTTGTGTTCACCTTCTCCGGTGCCACTGCCCTCGCCGTCGCCATCAGATGCCACTCGTGCAGCAACCAATCCTACTTGGACTCCAACGCTGTCACCCAAGGTTCTAAAGACAGATGCAGAAAGGCCCAGGCTTCCGTTGCCTTCCTTTACTTCTCTTTCTTCATTTTCTTGCTCTCGTTGGTGGTGTCTTCTCTGTCCATCCTGAAGAACGGATTCCTCGGAACCTCTTCTTCTTCTCCAGCAAGAACCGGTGTTCCAACTATGTCTCAAGTTTAAGCTTACAATTGAGTCGTCTGTTGGTGGCTCCAATGATATCCGCCGTGTGCCCTCGCTCCCACCACAGAAGTGTGCCTTATTGTTTTTGACTTAATTTGACCAGTTGGATATCCTGCTTGCCGGGTTTCCTACAATTGTATTATTGTTATGAAAAGAAGGCTTTTTCGCTACATTCACAACTTGTTGTCATCAAATTTTTACCATTTCGATCGTTTTTTGTTGTGTGAGGTTTACATTTCAAGAGCATTTTATATTGCTCTTGGAAGACTAATTTGCTTTTAACACACCACTTTTTTACCAACCGCAAGTGATACCACTCGGTGTTGTCTATTTTATTAAGCAATGTTTGTTTATAGTAACAAAAGCCTATTGCCATACAAGAAGTCACCTGGTAAAAAAACTAAAATTTCTCCTTGTTTGATATTGTTTCTCACTTTTTTCCAAATTCTGCTTTTTCGAAGTTCCTTTTCCGGAACTGATAAAAGCTGGAAAAAAATTACCTGACAAGGTAACTCCGAGAAACTTAGAATCATTTTGAATATTAATTTACAATGTATTGAGGGGCTAGAAAAACAGAAACCCGGAGATAGATAGGTTTGTAGTGACAAATTCGTGATAATTTGATACGTCAGTTCGTCGCCTAACTCGTTAAACCTCCTACAGGTCAGTTCGAGACATCTCATCCAGAAACAAATGCTCCATGTTCGAGATACATCTTCGCTTCGCTCAGCCTTTTCCAACTCATTTGAATCCCTTTGCTGCCATGAACCTCTCCAGACTTTCCCACAGAAACTCACTCGTCTGTCTATCCTTGTATCTTTGTGTTCTTTCAATACTGATGGGCTGGACATTCCAACTCTTGACCTTTTCCGGGATCGAGTCTCCGTTGAAATGTAGATAGAAGCCTTTCACCTTCTGGAACAACACGCTTGGCTGACTGTACTTGTAGTTTTTGAACTGCCATTCCTGTCCCGTCGTGAACACTGCGACAACCCGATCCCAGTGCTCTGGCTTGGTGAAAAACTTGTCAACGTTGCTCACCACCAAAAACCGTATTTTGCGGTTGAATCTCTTGGAATCCCGCGACAATTGCAGCATATTTGTTGTGGACAATGGCATGTCTGTGGTGTTGACGAACGTGCCATCTTGCAGAAACTCCTTCACATTGTTCATCGTCAGAAGTGCGGAAGCAGAAGGCGACAAAATGATGATCGGCTCCTTGTTCTTTGCCGAGCCGTTGCTCGTCGAAGACGTTGGTTTCGTGGCACTGCTCGAGATCTTGCCTGGCTTGGCAGAGTTCTTTTGTTTCGCAGCCTTGATGATTTTGTACTCGCATTCCTTCGCAACACTTGAAAAATCAACCGGCTTGGTACCTCTCAACGCTCTGTTGTGGTCGATCAGGTTCCGTTCGTTGCTCAAAACCTCTTTCAGGAACGGATCCGTCTCACTGTGCTTCACCTTCTTCTTTCCGCTCGCGTCTGACTCGTCAGAGGGTCTCTTCTCGCCCGCGCTCTTGTTGTTTGTCGTAGAACCAGGTCCTGAACCAGACGCGGATTCCGTTTTCAAGTACGCACACGTCTCGGACGATCCGTTCAAGTATGATATCAGCTCCGTTCTCTCCAAGAAACTGATGACAGGAATGTTTTTATTCTCACAATCGGCAATATATTCCGTCGTATTCGACTCATTGTGAAGCCAACATTGATAAACCGTCCGAAGAACGTGGTTCACACCGTCTCCACTCACAAAGTCTGTCTTTTCGTCCAGCGACGCCTCCTCGCCGTCCAAAGCCAGTCCAGTAGCACCGGCTACGTCCGTTCCCTCGGGCAAGAGACCAATGGGCTTTGATTCAGTGATCGCTTTTCTTAGTTGGAGCAATGCTGGAGCCATGGTTTTGGTGGAGTTGTCCAAAAGAAAGGGCTGGGGAAAGAAGAAGTTGGTCTCGCTATGATTGATTTATTTTACGAAAAAGTCGACAAAAAATTAGGAAAAACAGTAGCTTGCTGACTACAAGATGACGTAATATGAACGGGAGGGAGGGAGGGAGTTTTTTTTTTGACACACAGAATTTGAAGGCGATAAAGAGGAGGAGGGAACAAGTGCATTTCTTATCTTCTGGTTTAAACTGAGCGTTTTTTAGTCTGACAGAGTGCTCAAGCTTAGTAAGCTTACCGAGATATCTGAACGTTGACTTTTTTGACTGCATCGATCTCTTACAACCTTCCCGCGGGTCCAAATCATTGGATTGCTGATAAGGATCTTTGCTCCGGACAGATTACGTGTATTTTGATGATATACAAATGACTAGCAGCGGAGATTTGAACAACAAACACACTTTTTTGTCTCGAGTGTTTGGTCTTAACTCCACGTACAATGCTTCGGGGTCGAATCCACTTCTGAACGACGACAATGACGATTTGCAGTTCAGCATACACAACCTACAGGACAATTTTGACGACGGTGAGGACGACGAAGACGAGGAGGAGATAGAGTTGGAAGGCACACAAAGCAGAAAACTGGATCCAGATAGCAGGAGCTCTAGGAGTGGATATCCCGCCTCTGAGATCCTACATCCGCAGCCTCGTGCAAGCGCGCACATGGCAAACAATGACTTGGTGAACGTGAACTCGGAAGACGAGGCATCCTCAGAGTCCGATTCTGACTCAGAAATCTCCCCAGAAGCAGGACTGTTGTACGATCAAAAAAAACAGCTTTTGGAGCAAGTGAAATCGGAGTTTACCGACGATGAGGACTTTGATACCGTTCCGGAAAGCCTGTTGATGGAACGCATCCAGCACGGAAAACAACAGCATCCACCACGCTCGATTCTGAACAACAAGAAGCAAAAACCAAAGCAGATCCCGCAGTTTTTCGATCAGCTCATGGAAACAGAGCGAAGCATCACGCCTAGTTTGAGTCAGCTGGGAGAAAAAGCCAAAGACATTGCCAACAGAACGCTCAACAGCATTCCCAAAACAATTCCAAAAGGAATATCGTTCCAACTACCAAACAATACATCCAGCAGATTGCCGCCCCCACCATTATCTTATAGGAGAGAAAACCCCCCGGCTGGGACAGGCGCATTGCCGAATGCCGATCAGAGACAATTGAGAGGGAGACTGGGTCTTTTGAGTCCGATGGAGAGAACACTTTGGATGTGGTCGAACATTTCAAATCTCGACACTTTTTTGGAAGACGTTTACACCTACTACGTTGGAAACGGTTACCAATGTATCATGTTGTCGCGAGTTTTCGATCTGTTGATCATCGTGTTTGTGGTCTCGTTGACTAGTTTCATGGGGAATTGTGTCGACTACCATAAGTTGATGAATGAGAACGTGAGCAAGTTGAGCGAGGTCACCGTTGATAAATGTTACTCAAAGATTTCGTTCACCCAGAAGTTTTTCTATTTTGTCCTCTCCCTCATATTGGCTTTGAGAGTCAAAACTTTTTACGACAGCTTGAAAGACTTCAGGGAGATCAAAAACTTCTACAACCTCTTACTTGGGGTGTCAGACCATGAGTTGCAGACGATCAGCTGGTCCACAATCGTGAAGAAAATTATGATTTTGAGAGACCAGAACACAAATGCGCTCATCTCGGGAAATCAGAATTTAAAAGGAGCCGACGACTTGAAGTCAAAAACCAGACTCAGTGCTCACGATATTGCAAACCGACTCATGAGGAAGGAGAACTACATGATTGCCATTTTCAATAAAAACATCCTCAACTCTGCGCTGACAGTGCCCATCATCAACAGTCATTTTCTGACTAAAACACTAGAATGGAACTTGAAGTTGTGCATTTTCGATTTTGTGTTCAACTCCAATGGCCAGCTGAAACAATCAGTACTAAGTGAGCACAAACGATTATCTCTATCTGTCGAACTGAGAAAACGATTCAGATTGGCGGGAATACTCAGCATTTTCCTCACCCCATTTTTGGTGATCTACTTCTTGCTGTACTTCTTTTTGAAATTCTTTTACGACTTCAAAACGAATCCTTCTTTAATGGGCTCGAGGGAGTACTCTCCCTTTGCGCGCTGGAAACTGCGTGAGTTCAATGAACTACCGCACATCTTCACCAAACGACTCAAGATGTCTCGACAAGGGGCCACAGAGTATATTAACAGGTTTCCAAAAGAGGCAACCAACATCGTTCTCAATTTCATATCGTTTGTCACAGGTTCTCTCGTGGCCATACTGGTGTTGCTCACGGTTTTAGGCCATGAAAACTTTTTGAACTTTGAGTTGATGGAAGGCAGAACGGTTTTGTTTTACATTTCCACCTTGAGTGCTATTTTCACCATTTGCAAAGGTTCTGTGTCAGAAAACGACACCGTCTTCGATCCAGAAGCTTCGTTGAGATACGTTGCTCAGTTCACACATTATCTTCCAAAGGCGTGGAACGGCAAGTACCATACGGAAGAGGTGAAAAACGAGTTCTGTGAAATGTTCAATTTGAGAATTGTTCTTGTGCTGAAGGAAATTGCGAGCTTGATCATGCTTCCTTACATTTTGTACTACAGAATGCCTGAGGTTTCAGAGAAAGTTATTGATTTTTTCAGAGAATTCAGTGTTCATGTCGATGGACTTGGATACGTTTGCACCTTTGCCATGTTCAATTTCGACAACAACAAAGACAAGCCTGCCAACATATACTCTCCTCGTGGTGAAGGCGAAGACCTGAAACAAGAATACTATTCTTCCGGTGACGACAAAATGGTGAAGTCCTATCTGTTCTTCCTAGAGAGTTATGGCAATGAACCCGTCAGACAACAACCAAATGGGCGTTCCACTTCGAACCATACCAACGGTCCGAGACCATCAAGGAGCGGTGGTATGAACAAGAGTCTCTTGAAATCTGCAGTTTTGAACAATTCAATCATGGAGAGAAAAGCAAGCTCCGGAGGTACGTCCTCTGTTAGATATCCACCCCAATTCAAACACCAGAGCCTGAATGAATCAGTTTATTCCCGAAGAAACACCCACGACAACGATCTCATGGAAGATACAACTGCCGGTTTGAGTGCAGACACGAGAAATTACCTCAATAACTTGGACAACAGCGCTTTTCTTGGCGAATCCTTCCAGCACGGCTATCCAATCGACGAGCTATTGAGAAACGACGTCGAAAACAAACGGGTTCCAGTGATGAATTCTGACGACGACGATGATGGCGATGATGACGACGCGGATGACGAGGCTGGCGTGCTTGGTCTAATCAACCAAATTTACAAACATAAAGGAGGAGTTAGGTAGGTTATGATAGTATCTTTATGCATACCATATTCAGGTTGGAAGAAAACGTAGAAAACAAGTCGCTCACTATTTTCCCTTTCTCTTTTTCTTTTCTCTTTCGTACTCGTTCTTGGCCGCACCTTCTTCGGTTTGGATAGAGTTGATGATTCTCGCCATCTTGGAATGGTACTCTTCGTAGTCCTTTCTCTTCTGTTTGAGTTGCTCTCTGGCTTCGAATTGAGAGTCTTTCCTGATTTCCCGCAAAGTTTGCTTTCTCTCTTGCTTGATTTGGTGACGCAGCTTGCTGATCTCCTGTCTGGCTTGGTCTGGATCGTAAGACTTCTTGTCTGGGTTGAAGTTCTCTTCGAATTTCGGCAGGTAAGTCGGAATTGCAACAGCTCTGTGTGCTTGCAATTTGAGAGGCTTTCTTTCGCGCAAGGCAATGCGTCTCAAATTCTGAATTTTTTGCAAGAGAGATGGAACAATTGGGCTGATTGCGTAGTACTTGATGAGATGTTTCAAAATGGACTCAAAGGGCTTCGAAATTTCCAAAAACGACGAAGCATCTTTGAAAATGGTTGACACATACTGATCCAGCGATTTGATCACTTGATGCAACAGTTGGGAGCGGTGTTTTTCATCGGTGTTTTTCCAGTCAGAGATTTTTAAGACATCGGAGGAAAGAGTTGTGGCTGGTTTCAAAGTGAACTTCGTTGGCTTCACAGATGATGTCTTGGTAGAAAGATCATCGATACTTTCAAATGCTTGTGGATCAGGCATCAAAGCCAAAATGGCTCTTTCAAGGAAGTTGATTGCCTCTGGTATCAGTCTTTTAGACATCCTCTGGTACTTCAAAAGAAGATCAAGCAAGTAAATTCCTGAAAACAGGTGACTGATCTCTTTATCAATTTGAAGAATCTCCAACGACTCGCCAATCAGCAAAACTGTTGGGGTGACAACCAAGTGGTACAAATCAGATGTAGAGAATGCCCGACCGATTATGGTGTACAGAATCAAGTCAGATTTCTTAGGGTAAGTCTCTGGGTCTCTTTCGTCCATTCTCTCCTGAATCGACTCAATTTGCGATCTGAACTCTGAACACATTTCTTCAGGGTACTTCTCTGACATGCTTCTCAGCAATTTACTGAGAAATTCCATCAACTTCACATACGATTCTCTCTCTTCGGCTGAAAACTCCGTGTCAGCAAGAACCAGAGTGTACTGAAGCAGAACTCTGCTCAAAACTCCAATCTTCTCTTTGTTGCTTGCAGCAAGTCTCGGTTGATAAACTTTGAACAAGTTATTCACCAGGCCAATGACCTTGTCGTAGCTGTTACCATCCACAAGGGTGGTGAATTCTGCCAACGTGGCCGGACATTTTATGCTCTCCGCGTTCTTCGATGATCTGACGATCTTGTTTCCAATCTTGATCTCCATTCCAGATCCAGTTTTGTGCTCAAAATCGCCAAATTCTCCACCTTCCTCTTCCTCTTCCTCTTCTTCGTAAGACCCTTCAGATGCCTGCTCCTCGTTTTCACTTGCGTCATTGTCCCAGAAATCATCCTCCAGATCGTCAGCACCTCCGTGGCGATCGTCGTCGACGTCTCCCTCCATTCTACGAAGTCTGGCAGCCTCCAACTCGGCAAGATGCTCTCTCTTCTCTTTCTCGAGTTCCTCTTCTGTTTTTGTTCTATCAGCAGGAGCGGCTCTTCTATCGAGAGCAACTTCCTTGAGCTTGATTTGATACTTGATCTCGTCTTCTGACTTTGGTGTAATCCCCGAAGATTTCGGTTGGGGAACATCTTGCAAAGTAGTCATCACAGAATCGAAATCCTCATCCAGCTCCTGGACTGTGTTTTGGATCTTTTCGGCCAACTGCTGTCTTTCACGCTTGTAGTACTTCGATTTGGCAATAACCTCACGCATAACTTCCAATTTGGTTTTCTTCCGCTGGGGTTGTTCTTGGTCTCCAAATCCCGGACCAGAAGAATCGTTGCTGTGTTTCTTTGAGAAAAAATCTCCTTCTCCCTCATCTTCATCTTCATCCTCATCACCCATACCTCCCAAGGACAAAGACTGTCCATAATGGGTCAGGGTACCTGCTCCGTCCTCATCATCATCATCGTCGAGATTGAACTTCGAGACCCGCGATGCCTGAACTTGTCTTTCCCTCACGAAACGTTGCAGCATCTTCTCTTCTGCAGTGAGCTTGTCATTTCCTTCACCAAAACGTCTATCAACAACTCCTCCCACTTTGTTCTTGCGAGCCTGTGTGGCCTCCCACGCGGCCCTACGCTGCTCCTCACCCGCCTGTTTCGAGATGCCGGGCTTTCCCACCACACGACGAGACTCGGTAGCATCTGCACGTTTGTTGCGCACCACTTTGACATCAAACGGATTGAACTGCTCTCTGATCTGGCCCAAAACCTTTTCTTTGTCGTCTCTTCGAGTCTCATTTGGTGTTTTTTGTGAGTGCCTACTACCCTTCTTCCGACGGTTTGTCTGTCCTGTAAGTCCGGCCTCTTTCAAAGACTCTTTGAGCCTCTTCAGTTGCGATCCGCCTGCCATCTGTAGCACCTGCTTGAATGTTCGAACTGTATTGGGATCTGTTTCCTTTTGATTTGCATTTTTTTCAGAAACTTTTTCAAAAATTTTTTTTCCCTTAAAATTTTTTTTGCAGTGTGCGGCTCAATTTGAAAAAAAAGGTTGTCATTCGCGATCTGGGGAATTTCTGAAGCCTTATATGAGGACCAAAATACTTCATCACCTCATCAGACAACCACTTGTTTCAGACTAAAAGGTTTTGGAAAAAGCCTTTGATCAGTTTAAACTATACCAAAATGGCTGGCAAACGTGTGGTGGTAACCGGTCTAGGAATGGTCACTCCATTGGGCGTGGGAGCTCGCCATTCATGGAACAGTTTGGTGACCGGGAAATCAGGACTGATCTCAACGTCTCAGCTAAAAAACGCTGAGCAATTTTCCGAGTTCCCGGCCAAGGTGGTTGCCGCCGTTCCTCGTGGCGAAGTCGGTGCCATCAAAGAGGGAAGATACTCTCCTTTGGATCATTTCGAAGCCCACGACGTGCGTAAGCTATCGGAGTTCATTCAATACGCTCTCGTTTCTGCACAAGAAGCTCTAGACGATGCCAATTGGCACCCAACCGACCATGAATCTCGTCTCAGAACCGGTGTCTGTATTGGTTCAGGGATAGGTTCGATCCAGGACCTATACGACAACTCTGTCAACTTCCATACGGGCGGATACCGTCGAATGCAACCATTAATGGTGCCCAAGTTGCTCACAAACATGGCTGCCGGTCACGTGTCCATAAAGCATGGGTTCCAGGGACCTAACCATGCGGTTGCCACAGCTTGTGCCTCGGGATTGCATGCAATTGGAGATGCTTCCAGATTTATCAAGGATGGATATGCCGACGTGATGGTGGCCGGTGGTTCTGAAGGAGTGATGCATCCGGTTGCCCTGGGTGGTTTTGCCAGAGCCAAATCGCTTGCCACGAAATTCAATGATGATCCGACGAAGGCTTCGAGACCTTTTGACAAGAACAGAAACGGGTTTGTCTTGGGAGAAGGAGCGGGAATTGTCATTTTGGAAAGCTTGGAGCACGCCTTGGAAAGAGGAGCCAAGATTCATGCTGAGGTTCTTGGCTATGGTCTCTCTGGAGATGCTAACCATATAACTTCTCCAAATGCGGAGGGAGACGGTGCCAGAAGGGCGATGCAAGATGCCGTTTTGAGGGCCGGAATCGAACCGGGCCAAGTCGATTACGTGAATGCACACGCAACGTCAACTGTCCTCGGAGATAGTGCCGAGAATTTTGCAATCAAGACCATTTTTGGAGAGGCCAATCCGAGATTGGCTGTATCGTCCAACAAGGGTTCCATTGGACATCTTTTGGGTGCAGCAGGTTCTGTAGAGGCAATCTTTACCATTTTGGCTCTTGAAAATGGAATTCTTCCCCCAACGTTGAACTGCAATGATCCTGGAAATGCGGACGGGACCCATGCCGACGACTTTATTTTCAACTATGTCCCCAACGAGGCCCAGAAGCAAGACATCAAGTTTGCTGTGACCAACAGTTTTGGTTTTGGAGGCACAAATGCATCAGTCTGTCTCGGTAAGTACGATGAATGAACAACTCAGAATATGAACGGAATCATTCGCCAGTAGTTTTGCTCTTTGGTGGAGTAGTATTTGTAGGACTCGTTCGCTGAAACACCGAGACTTAGGACCACCCATACAAAAACCATGGCCGAATAAGTGGTTTGTAGAATCAGAAAATGACTCAAATAGATGATCACCTCGTCGAAATAGTGTGCGCAGGCGACATATCTAAACAGACCTGCTGACGGTTGGTTGTATTTGACAAGTTTTGCAAGGTATTTGTGGTTTCTGAGTTGGTCAAAAGACGCCAGCAGGAAGAGAATAACAGCGATTCCAGTACAAATAAACCCGACCGACGATTTTGGTTCGCTCAACCGGTTCACATAGTACAGACATGGCTGAATATTGATCGAGGTATAGAAAAAAATACCAACCAGGTAGTGAGACACGTTGATTGTTGCAGTTTTGGAAAACTTGCTCACAAAAAAACATTCCCATGTTCTACGGAACGCTTGAACAATATTGAAGACACAAACGAGTCGGTATTGGGCGAGAGAGATCGCAGGAGCGTTGGGAGACACCAAATGTCTCGCCGTGTCGCTCATGAAATGTCCTACCATCGGCGTAATGAGTCCTGCAACAAGATGTAACAAATAGAAATGGGAAAACCAAGCTTTAGGGACTCGGATGTCTGTTACTTTCTGGATCAAAAAGGGTGTTGTGCTTGTTTGTTCGACTGAAGTCGCTGTTTTGCCGTATTTGAGAAGACCATTGAGCTCTGGAACTGCACACGCCATGACAACAAAGCCAATTGCAATCGCAAAAAGCGTGTTGATGGTAATGTCTATCCAAAACATCACTGACAGACAGATCAAAGGACAAAAAAAGGGGAACAAAGGAAAAGGGAACAAAAAAATGTAGATCAAAAAAGCTCAAGAAAAGACAAACGGATAGAGTCGATCGACGCGCCGTCTGCGACTGGCGGTTATCCTTTAACGTCGCTCGACGATCGTCGTTTATTTTTTTTTTTTATTTTTTTAAAAAAATTGAGAAATGCTTGCTTTTACGGTTCACCGGAGAGATAGGAATTTATAACAGTCAAATTAATTTTTACCAGTCAGATCACCAATCCGACAAATTGAGCGCTCCAACTACTTCGTACTGGCTGTGTTATTGAATATTCATCCTCACCAGATAAAGCGATTGATATATCACGTGACTCAACTATAACTGGCATAAACAACAAGCAGAACGGATGGGCCCAGAAATGACGCTTCCTTTACTATACGTCTATTATGCGGCGATTACGCTGCTTTCGCTTGTCTTTCTCAACAATTATGAAGTGTTACAACTTCCACAACCGTTAAACATGATAGGTGAGTATTGGGTTCAAAGTACTGATTATTTAGTGTGTTTTACTGACATTAGCCGTTACAGCGGGATATCTTGGTGACGGAAAGTCCACTAAGAAGCATAAGAACTACGGAATTCTAGGTGGAGAGTATGCGGATGTTGCGTTACGGGTCAAGGAGTATTATCTGCACGAAAACAAGTACACAGCACATTTCATACAACTTTTGGAGCCTTATTTCCACTGGATAAAAGAGGAGACAGCACCGGTTTTCAGCAAGCTTACAGGCACTTTGCAACGGTATTGGTTTGTGGCATGCAAACTTTTTGAAGACAATGTTCTTGTCAGTATCAGACCGCACTACGCCAAGGCGTTGGCAGTTTTAGAACCTTTTTTGAACCAATTCAAAGCGACAGTTGGGCCGCATTTCAGCAAATGGCAACAAAGTTTGACAGACAGCTCTGAGAATTTCCACTTTCGTGTGGGTCAATGGTACCAGAAGTATCTGTCGATCCACTTAAAACAGATTGTTGATGCCTACTCTCCGTTTTTCAGCGATTTGTATGAGATCTATGACTCCAAAATCTCTCCTCTGCTTGAAGATCACATGGATACCATTGCGTTGGGTGGAATCATCATTGCTGTTGCTGTTTTGCACAGCGTGATTTCGGGTGTTGTTTCGTCCGTGCTTAGGACATTTGTGCGCGACGCACACAACATGAACGAGAGTGTCGGTAAGATGTACAGAACAAACACAGAGGAACTGACAAGGACATTTGGAAAGCCTGATTTCGAGGTGATGAAAGACGAGAGCGGTGGGCTCAATGACGGAATTGCCGAACAGGAAAAGGCGAGTTCAAGCACGCCCAAACGGAAAAGTCCCAGCGGCACAAGCTCAGCGAGTTCAGCGAGTTCAGCCAGTTCAAGAGGCCCAGCGAGGCAAGGCGGTCCAGGGAGCAATCGCACGCCAGAAAGTGCCAGCGCAAGCGAAAAAAGCAGCCACCAAATCCAAAAAGACCAACAAAAAGGGGTCCGGTACGTCAACAACGACAGCAAAGAAGACAGCAGCGACGAAGAGAGCGGGCACCACAAGAACGTGAAGGAAATTCTCATTGGATCTGAGATTTATGAAGTTACGAGCGACATTTTGTCGTCCACCACCCAGGACCCCAAATCTCTAAGGAGTAACCATTACGTCATAACGAATCGTCGGTCTTCAAGGGTCAATTACAGCTTTGAATCTGACCCGGCTAGTGATGATGGAGCAGTCAACAGCTCCGACGATCTGGACTCTCTTACAGAACACAGTAATGTCGCTAGTATTCCTATCGATGTGCGAGCAGAGTCAATAAATCGGATTCTCAACAGTCCGTTGCGGATGGCACAGTCTGCTGCATCGAATGCGTCGCTGAGATCAAACTCCCAAAACAAACTGGGACTGCTGCCTCCAAACTTGGCCATTCCCAGCTCTCCGTCTATGGCAACTACAACAATCAACCAAACGAACGTCTACACAACCGACCAGGCACTGGAAACCACTGCCTCTAGCGTACAGTATTTGAGCGATATCAGCCACGGTCGAATATCACCAAAGAGCAGTTCATCTGGAACTTTCGACAGTGATGTTTCGCACTTTGTGCGCCTATGAACCCCAATTCAGAATTTGGCAACTTTGCAGAGTACGTTGATTAAGGTGTTTCAGAAACTGTACTCATTTCTTCTCACACCTTCTCGCTCCTTCAAAGTTCTATAGCTGTGTTATAGACCGTGTATAATGGCAATTGACGTGTAAAAAGAAACAACCTTCCCTTCGGAACAAGCCCTGTTGGCTCATGGTTGCTGCCACCAATGGCCGTGTGACGATTACGTAAGCAGAGCAATTATGATATCATCGATAAGTAAAGCGGTAGTTGAGCGTTGCTGTTTCACATGGATGGAGATAGGATATATATAGGGGTCAATCATTGGGTAGGTAGATTGATGTTGAATGTTTATCATCACATCCACAAGAATTTAAAATGAGTGAAAAAAAAGAAGATCAGAAAAACGAATTTGTTCAAATGCAAGACGACCCTAAGCAGGAAAAGGGCCATGAACACCTGCACAAGTCAGGAGAAAAAATGAAGCAGGTTGGAAAGAAGCTCGGAGATGCTGGTGTTTTCGGTGCAGGCGCTACCGTTGGTAACGCAGTTGTCGGTTCTCTGTTCTGACTTATCATTAGTTCGTTAGTTCTATATATTTAAATGAGATGCCATATGTTGTTTTCACCACTTAGTAAGTTATGTAGTTTCCAAAGGAGCCTCTTATTCTCGTAAGTGTCATGAGCTTGAAGGCATAGTTGTAATTGGAGTCTCCTAGATCGTTGAGATCTCTGACCCAGTCCATCTTGGCAAAGTTTGGAAGAGTTTTTAGCCCGAATTTGCGCAGATTGATGAGCTCCAGATACAATAATCCCTGACTGTAATAGTTTGGCTGATCTTGTTGGTCCTTTTCCTTCGAGAGTTCCAAATTGATGAGTCGTTCCACATTGTTGAGTGACCTCATTATCGCAATCTTATTATCTCTGGTGTTTCTGACGACGTAACCATTTTTGAGGTATCCTTGTAACGACTTGAGCAAATACCAGACTATCAAAGCACTAGGCGAAGCTGCAACAATGCCAAAAACAAGTTCCTGAGATCTCAGGATCTTGTCGATTCCAGAAATAGCCACTGCTCCATCCACCTTCATTTTCTGGATCTGGATAAGCAAATTTCTGATCATGTCTCCTGCCACGATGGACTTGACGGGTTTTTTCAAATCCTGTTCGTATCCTTTCATCACAAGCTCTAGATTGCCCAGTTTCACTTCGTTCTTGATGGTCTCGAATAAAGCGGCGCGATCCTGCTGAGACAATGGCGAGTTTGTGATGTAAGAGTAGTTGTCCAAAGAGTAATCCAGTACCATTCGCTCGAGAGATTCCAGATCAGAATTCAGCGATTGTTGCGACATAATGGCGATTCTAGAGTTATCATCATGCCGAATAGTTTTCAAAATGTTTTCAGCCGGCTTCACAATCCAGTTTTTCCAAAATCCAACAGTGGTTTCAACCAGATTGAGCTTGATCCAATCCACTATTGCCTCTCTGTTAGAGACCAAATTAGTCACAAATGCAGGACCGTATAGAAAGGAGACAAGAAACACAAGCCAGTACTTGAACAGATAACGGGGCTCTTTGTTTTGGACTCTCTTGGCTTCAATTGCGGACTGACTTTCAGGCAGAAGCTTCTCACTGATGAGCAACAGAGTCTTGAAAGACTCTTCCAAACTCAGAGTTTCTGTCTCGCTTTGAAAACTGAGCTCATCTTTCTCGTCATAAATGGCCATCAGCTTGGGTATAAGGGAAAGGTTGTTGTTGACAAGGGAAACCGAAACGTCTGATGACTTGTGATTTGCGGTCGGAATCTCGGTCAGCAAAAACCCTAGTCTCATAATGTTCTGTTGCTGCAGCTGGGTCAAAGCGTCTCTTTTGTGCTTTAACTCCAACTTCGAGTAGTGCAATGGAAGACCAATGGCCGTTGAAATGAACTTTCTCACGTTACTGTTGGTTTTGTTTTGTTTCTCAATCAAAAAACTCGTTGGAGAGCGCAAAAGGTGGGTCAGATTTGTTCTCGCTGATTCTAACAACAAACGAGCCCATTTTGCGAGCTTCAAATACAACGACTCCACCTTTTGCGGCAGCCAATCGGGTGTGGTGATCGAACTTGCATATACTTCTTCGTCGATTTCAAGGTTTTTGCCCACCGCATCGTGAAACAGAGTCCCCACAAAATTGACAGCGTTGACAGGAAGACTCTGAAGTGCATAGATTCCAATGTTGAGATTGGAAGACAGTTTGTTCTCGTAGTACTCCAAGTCATCGTTGATCAGAAGTGTGATTTTGAGTAGCTCCTGATTGGAAACAACCACCACAACGAGAAGAGCATACACGGCGATGAGCTGTTGTAGTTGCACAAGATCCGGATCTGATGAGTCAATGAGTCCGTTGCCAAACTTTTGAAGAACTTTACAGAGTCTTGAGATTGCGTGCTTGGAGACTTTGACAGTGTGGGACGAGGGAGTCAGGTGGGAGTCGTCTTTTGGACAATCTTTCAATGGCGAGAGAATTGAATGAATTTCACTGAACAGTTCGTTGACCAATGAAACTGATTCGGTCTTCTCGTCTCTCTGATCCAGCTTTGAAAGCAAATCCAATGCCTGACTATCCAACCCGTTGAGGGTACAGAGGACCTTATCTATGAGGATGTTATTCGACATGTGGAAAAGAATAAAAAGCTAAGACAAGCAGCCAATTCCAACCTTTTGTTGTCTTCTGAGGTAATTTTCAAAGTTGGAAAGGTGGATCTTGGTAGCAAACAAATGAGAAAGAATGCTATCACTGTACCACAATTTACTTTTGTGAGGGCAATTTTTTTTTTCTTGAATATTTATCTTAGAAATTCAATGTGATTTTTTTTTGTGGCGACAAGAAATTTCAACAAACGAAGCACCTGCCTCTTTGACTCAAAATAAAGATACTTTTCAAGGTGTCGTGGACGCAAAACAAGGCAGTTTCCGACAGAAACTGAGCTAACATAGCTCATTTGTACATTAGGTCCTGCTATCAAAGCAGATACAACGCTTGTCGCTCATACAATGGACTCCAACGGTGTCAACAGCGAGAACGACCACCTCACCACAAGCGTGTCTGCGACGGGCCACACTGAGAGTCTGACCACCGAGACAGATAATGCTATGGAAGGAGCTCATAATCAAGAAAATCAGACCACGGGACCCGAAAATAGCGACGGTGACTCGGAAAGCTCTTCTGGCGAGGAATCGAGCGACGAGTCCTCGAGCGACGAGTCGTCAGATTCGCCACCGGTGGATGTGGATCTGACAATAGACGAACAATCGTCACTGTCACAGCCGAAAGTTGAGGCTCCGACGCTGAAAATCCTCACAAAAGACGAAAAAAGAGAGCAAAGATACGTTAATCGAAGGGTATCGACGCCGTTGAAGTACACGAGTTTCCGTGAGGAGCGAGATCCAATGGATTCTTTACTTGAGGCATCGCTCTCATTGATGCTTCCTTCTGTGGGGGTCTCAAGTGTGACCAATTCCGCCCTAGACGAGCTCACATGTCAGGCCAAGCGGTTTATGAGCAAACTTTTCGCGAGTTTGCACCGACTCACGGAATACCAGAGACGTACACAAGCTGCAAAAGTGGACCTACAACTGCTGGTGCGATTTGGGATGTTGAATTTGAACGATATAGCCCAAACAGCAGAGTTTATGAAAAAACAGCATGCGGAACAGCCTGATCTGAAAACAAAGCTCGGGAAACTTGACGAGAAAGCCAGGCTTTTGATTGAGATTCTGGAGGCTCCAGCTGAGGACGATATGGTGACGGAAGACGATCCTGCTTTTGCGTTTTTCAACGACACATCTGCCATCATCAACCAGGTTGTTCCTCCCTCTCCAACGAACAAACCCTACATTCCAAGCTGGATGCCACCGCTGCCTCCAAAACACACGTATCAAGCGACGCCAAAATACACCACTCCTCTGGATGATCCGGTGAAGGTGAAGGAGAAGCTGGTGACCGAAGCACGACTCGGGGAGAAGGCTTTGCACCACATCTTGGATCTCAAGGATAATGTTGTTCCGACGGAGAGAGGAGACAGCGATCCGGAGGTCAGGAGTGATGATATAGTGACATCGGAGGAGGAGGAGGAGGAGGAGGAGAGGGAGGAGAGGAAGGAACCAGAAGTGAAGAAAGGACAAGCGGAAAACCAAGAACCTAAAATGGAAGAGGAATCGACAAAGGAGACACCATCGTCTGTTGATAGCCATCTTTTGATTAATCAGATTCCCTCTGTTGGAGACAAGCTTCCGGAAGACTTGACAGCTCCACTGCCTGCACCAGCGCCAAAGCCTTCTAAGACGACTGTCGACATCGTCGAATTTGCAAAGAAAAGGCTGGCTTTGTTGGAAAAGCGGAGAAAAGAGCAAGAAAAACGGTATCAAGAAAGATTGGCATCCGAGGAGGCTATCTTGGGAAAAAACCTGGGCTTCTATACCAAGAACGAGTCTCTTCCTTCGAATTATGACCAGTATCTATCGGGATTTTATGAATCGAAGTATCGGGAAGTGACACTGGGGCTCAAAATCCAGCACAAGAAGCGGGAGAAAATGATTGAAAAACGTCGTTTGAAGAGACAGAAGCTGCAGGAGCAAGCGTCGGAGACTCGTGCAGAGATGGATTACAACGACTTTGAAGAGGACGACCTCGATCTGGACGAGATTCATTTTGAGGAGATGGAGGCGCCGGATATGGCTGCTGCTGAGTCTGTGGTGACGGTGGTGGAGGACTCAGCGAGGGAGGTGGATATCCCAGAGACTTTGGGATAGATTTGTACGATAACATAAATTGTAAGTTAGCGTCGATCGACGCGAAAAAAGGTGCCAAAAAAAAAAAAAAAAACAGAGGAAGAAAAAAAAAAAATTAAAGTGCCAAAACAAGACTTCTTTTATAAACAATCACAAACTCGTGTCTCTTTGCCGAGCCAAAGCGCAGACTCCACGTCCATTGTAAGGAATTATACAATCCATTACTGTGAGACGCTGAAGAAGGAGAAAAAAGCGCGCGAATTACATCGCCAATTGGGTCACAAATAGCAGATTGCTGAGACATGTCAGACAGTACCCCAATCTATCTTCCGTCCAACCTACCGTATCCGCTGACCGTGGTCAAGATCAACGTGAAGGTTGGCGACAAGATACAGAGACATATGTCGCTGTTGCACTACAAATATTTTGATTTTGAGCCTGTTCCGCTGAGCGAGCAGGACGAAGGAAAGGGAGACGACTCCGAAAGGAAGCTGGTGAAAGTGGAGTATGTGGGCTCGTTCGAGTCGCCGCTGGAGGGCGAGATTGCGGCTATCAATGTGAAAGTGAATGACAAGCTCAAAGATCAATCGGTGAAGGTGCTGGATCTGATTGAGCCGTGCACGCATTCGATCCAGTACGGCGGCCTGTGTGCTCTGTGCGGGAAGTCGGTTGAGGATCAGGATTACACGGGATTCAACGACAAGGACCGTGCGCCGATTTCGATGTCTCACGGGACGACCAATCTGAAGGTTTCGACAAAGGAGGCGGAGAACATAGAGCGCAGTTCCACGCAGAGGCTTCTGAAGGAGGAGAAATTATCGCTGGTTGTTGATCTTGACCAGACCGTGATTCACGCGACGGTGGATCCCACAGTTGGTGAATGGATGTCAGACCCAAACAATCCGAATTACGAGTCGATCAAAGACGTGAAATCGTTTTCTTTGGAGGAGGAGCCGATAATGCCTGTGCAATATACCGGGCCCAAGCCTCCACCTCACATCAGGTGGTACTACGTGAAGCTGCGGCCTGGATTGCAAAAGTTTTTGGAGAAGATTTCGCAGCTGTACGAGCTGCACATCTATACGATGGCGACGCGTGCGTATGCCAAAAGCATTGCCAAGATCATTGACCCCGACGGAATCTACTTTGGCGACCGGATCTTGTCGAGAGACGAGAGTGGTTCGTTGACACAGAAGTCTCTGAAACGTCTGTTTCCGGTGGACACATCGATGGTGGTGGTGATAGACGACAGGGGCGACGTTTGGAACTGGTCGCCGAATCTGATCAAGGTTGTTCCATACGATTTTTTCGTCGGCATTGGGGACATCAACTCGAGTTTTCTGCCGCGACAAAACGCTCTCTTGGGTCCGTCCAAGAGACGTCGGTCTGTCAGCAAGCTGGAAGACCAGTTGAACTCGACCAAAGATGCGATTCGGGAGATGAAGGACCAGACCAGCGAGGAGGCCATTGTTGACGACGAATCGGAAAAGACTTCGAACGAAGATGAGAAGGAGAAAGAGCAGGAGAAGCCGACAAATGTGGAGGTCTCTTTGCCCGACTCTGGGTATTCTCCTGTGGATCGAATGATGGAGCTTGGAGAAGGCGAAGACAACTCAGAGCTTTTGGCTGCCCAGGAGGAGGAGAGAAGCACGGTTCTGGAACAGCAGTTACAAGAGAGACCACTGGCAAAGTTACAGGAGAACCTCGAGAAAATCATCGAGGAAGACGAGATCAATAAGGATCAGCAGGCAGAGGTTGAAGAGAAAGAAGAGCATAATTTGCTCTCTGACGACGACAACGAGCTGGAGACGTTGGGACAGGCGTTGGTGCGGATTCACAACGAGTTCTATTTCGAGGTTGACCAGTCTAAAAAACAGCTTCCGGACGTGAAGGACATCATGACGTCGATGAAGACGCTTGTTTTCAAGGAGTTTGTGTTTCTGTTGAGCGGGATTCTGCCTCTTGGGACTCCATTGGAGTCCGCCGATATTGTGATCTGGGCGAAGTCGTTTGGAGCGTCGTTTGTGACGGACTACAACAGCACGGTGACGCACGTTATTTGCAAGAACCCAGGAACGTTCAAGGTGCGGCTGGCGAAGTCGATCGATCCGAACGTGAAGGTTGTGAATCCGGACTGGCTGTTTAGTTGCATAGCGCTGTGGGAGAAAGTTCCCGAGGAGGACTTTGAGGTTCGTGTTGAGAATCTGCTCAGCAAGACCGAGGTGAACAACTATCTGAGGTCGCACAACATGAGCGGGGAGAGCGGGCTTTTGGACTGGGGGGAGATCGACGAGGAGATGAAGGAGTTCATGGGGAGCGACTATGATGAGGAGGAGGATGACGATGGTGACGATGATGAGGATGAGGAGGAGGAGGAAGGGAAGAAGAGGCTGAGAGAGGAGGACGAAAGTGGAGAGGAGGACGACATGAACGAGACAAGCTTGACCGAAAAAAGACAAAAGCTCATGGATGAAGACGAGGAGGATGAAGATGATGAGGATGATTTTGAGAAGGAGTTGTTGCAAGATTTGGAGGGTCTGGAGGACTCAGAGTAAGGTGTATATTAATAAAAGAGTGTTTGGAAATGGGATGCGCCTCTGTTTCTGTGGCGCAGTTCGCGAAGTTTGTGGCTGGTGGAGCGTCGAAAATTGGGTGTTCGCACAATCGGCACAGAATGGAAAAAAAAAACACGAACCAAACCGGAAAACAAAAAAAGGTGCCTCCTTTGTTCTGCTCTTGTCTTTGAGATCGTACGGACAAAACAGGTTGTGTGCCCCATACGCAACGGACGAGCTGAACGATCAGATCACGGGGACAGAGAACGTGGAAGGAGGTGAGACGCGAAAAAAAATTAGTAAACACACAAGTTCCGAGGGTCGACATTGCTGAGCCCCTAAACATAAGCTGATTTTGCTTTCACCGAATTACACGCACAAAAAATGTCGTCGGTCGTGACGAAAACCGTGATCCAGGAGCCGAACGAGGCGACCGATACGTTGATCGCGTTTGTTTCGAATGTGGTTGAGCTGTGGCACCGGTTCATTGGGTTTGTGGAGCGGATTCCCGGCGGACAGCTGGTATTGAACTACATCAAGGCATCCCACAAGAACGACCCATGGAGGACTTTGTTGGAGATTTTGCTTGCACTGGTGGCAATTCGGTATTTTTTGGCGTCCAAGTATTCTCAGGACGAGAACGAAAAAGTGCATCTTAGCAAAAGAGAGATTGATGAGCTCATTGACGACTGGCAGCCAGAACCGATTGTTCCGCCGCTCAGAAAGGCGGAGAGATGGGAGTTGGACGCGATTCCGCGCGTTGAAGGTGCCATCACGAAGCATGTGAGCTTGGAGGACCCAAAAACAGGTCAGCTGACCTCGAATGTTCTGAACATGGCCTCGAGAGATTACCTTGATATGGGGATGAACGAGACGGTGAAAACACGCTCGATCGAAACCATCAACAATTGCGGTGTTGGTGCCTGCAGTCCGCTGAATTTCTACGGAACTCAGGATGTCCACGCCCGTCTGTGTGAGGATTTGGCCCGTTTCCTTGGTGCCGAAAGCGGTATCATCTATGGTCAGGACTTTTGTACTGCCAACTCGATCATTCCATGTTTCTTGAAAAGAGGAGACATTGTCATTGTTGACGGGGGTGTCACCGTGGCTTTGCAGAAGGCCGTGTTGATGTCGCGTTGTCACATTGAGTGGTACAATCACAACGACTTGGACCATCTCGAGAGCATTTTGGAGAGATTGCAAGAGGATTTGAATGATGGACCACTTAACAGAAGATTCATTGTGACTGAGGCGCTGTCTGAAAACTTTGGAGACTCTCCGGACCTCAAGAGACTCATTGAGATTAAAAACAGATACAAGTTTAGATTGGCTCTTGACGAGAGTTACTCGATCGGTGTCCTTGGCCAAAACGGACGTGGACTTCCGGAAGTTTACGGGATCCCAAGAACTGACATTGAGATCACAATTGGAACTCTGGCTCATGCATTTGGGTCGAGTGGTGGTTTCTGTGTTGGTTGTCAAGATATGGTTTACCACCAGATTCTGTCTTCGAGCTCTTATGTTTTCTCTGCTGCTCCTCCACCATACACCGCTACTGCTGCTTCCACGGTGATTGGATTGTTGGAACAGGCTGAGACCCCAGACCAGGTGAATCCGTTGGTTAAGCCATTGCAGGACAACAACGAATACTTCCATTCTTTAATTTCCAAGTCGTCGAAGTTGTCTGGTTTGCTGCTGCTAAAGTCAGCCAGCTACTCTCCGGTGGTTCATCTTCGGATCCATCCTGAGCTGCGCAGAAAGCTCAGGTTCCCAGAGAGTTACGGGGGTCCAGGCTCGGAGATTCAAAAGGCTATCAAGAACGGTCACGAGGAGAATTATTTCAACAGTGACTACAATCTAGAGAGTTATCTGCTGCAGCTGGTGATTGACAAACTCGTGCAAACGTCCAAGGTGTTGATTACCCGGTCGAAAAGAGTGTTGCACCACGAGCTGCTGCCAGTGGTTCCTGAGCTGTTGATCCATCTGAATGCCGGATTTACAAAGCAGGAGCTGGATCACGCTTTCGCTGCAATTGAGGAGACCTGCTACCAATTATTCAGCAAATTGGATCTGGATTCTCTTGACGATATTGCCGATAAACTAGAATACTAATATCATTCAACACAACAGAAAAAAAAAAGAGGAAAGATTTAGGAGGAGTAACAAAGTAAATAGACTGATTGATTAACTGCTGGTATGGTTTTTTTTTTTTGAAACTTTAGGAGAAACAAAAATGAAAAGAGTAGTTTTAATAGTGATGGAGTAAAAAATGCAAGTATTAAGAAAAAAAAAAAAAATTGGTGCAGGTTTTACCTGCAAAAAAAGAATGCTCCCCCACCAGGACTTGAACCTGGAACCTTCCGGTTCGTAGCCGAACGCGATAACCATTACGCTATAAGGGAAGATATCGTTATGAGAAACGTTTTCTGGCATATATATAGGATGGGCGACAGCCTAGTGCAGCAGGAACCTTAAATTAGGGAGTTGTAGGCCAAGATGTATGTATGTGTGTGTGTGTGCATGATCAGTGACACCTCGCATGCAGCTGATCAAGCAAGAAGACGTGTCGCATACTGCTGAGGCCGTCGTAAATCGACATACAGCGAGGCCGAGATGCTTAGAGTGTGGGTCTAGCGGTGATCTAACGATGCAAACCGCACGGGCTCTAAGAAAACCTTGTTGAACCGCGGAAAGTTTCATTTAGCCGTGGCGTATTTGAGCATTTTTAGCGGGAAATGTAAACGCAGAGGATCTTAGAACGAGCTGTGTGTCGTGCTATCGAGGTTCGAGACAGGAAAGACCGAGACGTTTTACTCCTCGTCCCATCCATATTCAGTGGGAAGCCTGTGAAAACACACTTTTTCGATCAACAATAGGCGGAAAACAGAGTGTGCAAAAGCGCAGGAACAAGATGCACGCGGTGCCAGGCTTGTGGGGAGTGCCGAAACGACACGGGATCTTTCGAAAAAGCCATCTTGCCGGGCAACCGGGGCGGCCGCTGCGAGTTCCTGCACTGGTCATGCGGTCTGTGTTGGTCGCTTAGTTCTGTGCGGTAGGTCGCTAAATACCCGGAAATGGCGAACAGGGGGTGGTGTGCGCCGGCGCGCACGCACGGTGGTGCCAGGGTTGAGCTCGAACGGCGCCGTTTTCGCAGCCGCCCGGATTTTCCCTCCCGGGCGCGGAATTTTTTTTCCAGTCGGTAGAATATACTGGCTGCACCTGTCGCGTCGTGAAACGGTTGGCCACACGCTGATGTTACAGGAGTTGAACACGGATCCGATTGTGACCAGCAGCAACAGACAGTCGGATACGGGCATGAAGTTGCGTCGTGCCAACGATGATTCTGCGAACGAAGTGGCGGTCCCATCCAGGGCCCTTGGATGAGACCTGGATGGGGTCTGGACAGGCCAAGCCCTGGACGGGCCCAGTCTAGTCTAGAGCCCTTCCGGGACACGTCCAGGTCTCACTCATCACCACCAAGGTGTCGGAATAAACTCGGAATGAACAAGTTTTTTTTTTTTTTTTTCCCCCGTTTGCCCATCGCACTCGTTGTGGCCACGAGGTCTGCAGCAGTCCACCAGGGACGCTTCTCCCTGCCCCTCCCCCTCCCCTCGTTCCCGTTCCCGTACTACGCGGAACCCTTGTAGGGGTTCCGGACGACGCGCCGCGGATCTGCGTATTTCGACCCATATGCAGAATCGTTGCAGATACTTGCATAACTCCGTCCTGCAAACGCACAAACCACTCTACTCGCCACTTACTAGGCCTTGTTCCCCTGTATGCACCGACAAGCACGTTGCATGACTTCAGCACCGCACGGCACAACTTGCTCCTCGGGTCAAACTTCCTGGCCACTTGCCTGGCGCGAGCTGCGTGCGCTGCGAGCTGTGGGGGTCTTCGGTGTGTCTTCACTAGCCGCTCCGTGAATGTGCGATCGAATTTTTAAACATTCGCTCTTCTTCTGTCTATTGTTTGCGCTGCACGTTGCTGCAAGGTAGCATAAAAGTCAGGATTCTATTTTGGAGCGGTGCAACATTGAGATTTTTCAGCATGGCTGTTGCTCACAAGCTTGTGTTAAAGTAGATCGAGACGAGGAAACTATAAGGGGTTTCCTTAGACCCTAGTCGGCTCTCCTAGTGATGAACCAGACCGGCTCCACCACCAGTCTGCTAGAAATTTCACAGTCTTTTTGCAAGAGTCCACGTTGGCTCGTGTGTTGATTTCAATCCACACCTGGACCCCGCTGTCCCTTCTCGATTGTGAGACTCTCTTATGTTCCCGTTCAACCCCGCGGGCGACCGCGACCGTCCCGACGGTCCCCCGTTGCCCTTGCCGTCCAACACTGGTCCCGGGGGCCCCGGGGGCCCCGCTGGCCCCGGCGGGCCGAATTCGCTGCTGCCACCGCTCCAACACCTGTCGTTTGCGTTCCCACAGAACAAACGGCCCCGTGCAAAGTACAGCTGCCAGCATTGCCACAACAGAAAGGTTCGTTGCGATGTTTCTGTGAAAAACACCGTCGCGAGTCTTTTGTCTGCGAGCACCGCTGGCACCGCGTTGCTTCCGTGCACCAACTGCGAGCTCAATCGTCAGACGTGTGTTTTGTTTGAGCGCAAGCGCATGTATGATACGAAGAAGAAGCGGATGAGGGCCGCGGGCCCCACAGGTTCCACGGGGTCTACGGGCTCTGGCGGACCCGTGGGAAACACCTCTACAGGCTCTGCCGCGGGCTCTGCCGCGGCACCTGCCGGGGGACCCGTCGCTGGCCCCGTCGCTGGCCCAGGACCAGTCCCTTCCATCGAACAACTTCTCTCTGCTGACCCGAACGCCGTCAATCTCGGCCTGGACGAATGTCTGCGACCCAATTTCGTCTCCACACGGTCCGCCGAGGCTCTCGCGTCGCTGACCGAGTCGCTGCGAACGTCGCCGTTTCTCGACAATTACCTCGGACTCGAGCTGGCTGCCGGCCGAACACGAACCTACTCGCTCGACCGCGACGACGTGGACTATCTGACACGAACAGGCTGTTTCAGCGTGCCACCGCTGGACGTTTGTTGGTGCTACATCGACGCGTTCTTCGCGCGGCCCAACCCGTTGCTCCCCGTGGTGAGTCGTGACCAGTTCGTGAACCAATATCGCGACCTCACTCGACCTCCTTCCGTGCTCCTTTTGCAGGCAGTTCTTTTCGCCGGAGCACGCCACATCGACTCGCCCAACTGGACACCTGCAGACCGGGCCCGCCAGCTCGAAATCGCCGCCAGACTGTTCAAAAAAGCCCGTCTGCTCTACGAGTTTGGCGTCCACGCCGACCCGGTGTCCACCGTCCAGGCCCTGGTGATTCTGTCGTGCAACGGCGGCGACCCGGCCGACCCAGACCCGCTCGTGTGGTGCCACGCCGCGGTCCAGACCGCTCTTCGCTACGGAATGCACCACAACCACCATCCGGAACACCGTCGAGTAACCTACAGGATCCTGTGGTGGCTGGTGTTTGTGCGCGAGAAACTGCTGTGTTTCTGCGCCCCGCGTCCGTCGTTGCTGTCCAAGAAGTCGTTCAACGTGGCCCCCTTGTCGGCCGACGATCTACGTTCCCACGGCCTGTTGCCCGTGCAATGCGACTACGTTCTGGCCGTTGTCCAGCTGTGTCTTGTCCAGGAGGACGTTTTTGTGCTGCAAAATGACATCAACACCCGTGCCGTCGCGGGAGAACCGCACGACGACCTCGTTCTAAAGGCCGACATGCTCCTGGGAGAATGGTTCCAGCGATTGCCGCGGTCTCTGTCGTACAGACTCGACGATAAATCGTCCCACACGTTGCCCGTGGCGCTCGTCAACGTTCATTACCACGCATTGCTCATCGCTGTGCACCGCACCAACGAGCTCCGTTCCGCACATCTGCACCAGATCCACCGAAATTACTTCCCGTCCTGGACAATCGCGCTCAAAAGCGCGTATCTGGTCGCCGTGATGTGTCGGAACCTCGTCGACTCGGGCCAGATCCACTACGCAACCACCCCGCTGCACTCTCTGCTCTCGTACGCGTGCATGGGGCTGTCCCATCACGTGCACAGCGCCGACCTGCGCATCCGCGACCTCGCCGCACGCACATTGGACAGGGCTCTCGCGGTGGACTTCCAGCAGCTCGCGGTGAAATGGCCCGTGGCCGCCCAGCTGTGCTATTTTGTGCAGAACAAGATCCGAGCTGAGGCAAACGGCGCGTCCTTGGAGCTCTTGGCGGCCCATGCGAGGGAAAATGCCGCGGTTTTGGCCGCGTCAGCGGCCGCGTCGGCGGCCGCAAACTCAAACGTTCCCACGGGAGCTCACCCAAACCTCTACTCCCTCCCCTTGCCAAACATGCGGTCCAAACCCTCCAAAACCTCCATCAACAACCTCATCCACGACGACGTCGAACAACCTCCCACCTCCCCCAAAACACAAGAATCGCTCGCCGACCTCCACGACTTTGTCCACCTCTCAGAAACTCTCGCCGCAGACTCGTGGGCCCCGTCGTTTGTCGCGCGCTCGTCCAACGACGCGGAAAACTCCCACCAAAAGGGCGCTCTGGAAGCGCTGCTCGGGTTCTTTGGCCGTCCAGACACCCCCACAGACCCCACAGACTCCACGGCCGCTTCGGCCGTGTCGGAGTTGGCGTCCAATTGCATCGACCACGACCACTTCTGTTGGTTTTATTTGTAATGGCTATAGATCTGTACCATATATTCCCCGGCCGGCCTTCGCGCGGTGCCGGGGCAAAAATTACAAAACTTATTTTTTATCGAGACGGATCAAATAAATTAAAAAATTCAGATAAAATTAAAATTAAAATTAAAAAGGGAGGCGCAGGGAGCCCGCAAAATCAAAAAACACCTTGCAAAATCACTCACAACTAGGTTGATAACGCTGGTTTTCTTCCTCCAATCTCCACCAATTCCCCCTTATACCACATCACATGTCATCGCAAACGTCCCCCACACCGTTTCCACCCGGAAAAGGTCTGCTTCTCTTTGCCAAGTCCAAAGTGTACGTTCACGTCACAGCGTCCAGAAAGGACAACGTTGCGGGCTATCTGGTGCTGGTCCGGCCACACCGCGAGTCGTCGAACCTCGAGGTTGTCGTGGCGTTCATCCCAGAGTCCGATCTCGACCCGGAAGACCGTTCAACCTTGGAAGACTTTGATCTGTACGGCCTGACCGGTGGCGACAGCTCCGAAAATCCCAACCACAACCTTCCCAAACAGCAAAAGTTCATCCGCAGACCCGCAACGTCGTCGATCTCGTCGTACGCGTTCGCAATTGCCATCCACAACCTCTTCAGTCTGCAGGTGAGACCCAAACAGTCGAATCTTTGGCACGGATCGATCGTTTTGCACCCAAAAGACGCCCTTGAAAAGGTTCCTGCTCTGTTTTTCCACGACGACGAAAGCCCCGGCACGAAACGCGAGCAAAAGCTCAAGTACGACAACTTTGAGCCGTTCTCGTCCAGCGAAAGAGGCCTTCTTTACTGGGGAGGCGACCGGTTTCTAGCGTGTCTGGGCGAGTATTGCGTTTTGGAGCCGTCTCCGCTCGAGCGTGGCATGATTCTCGTCAACCCCTCCAAAGAAGATACCATCAACTTCATACCCAACGTGATGGACGCGTCTGCAAAGGACCCGTTGGAGAACGCCAACCAGTCGGTCAACCAGCTACTCACGTCTGCCAAGTGGAAAGTTCTCACGGGACTCGCGTCGGTGTCCACGTTTGCGAAGAAACAGATCTCCCAGGCCCTGGGAAACGAGAAACTCCCGCAGTCGGTGAAAAAACTGCTCAACAAGCCCGAAGTGCGGGTCATTAGCGACGAGTTTGATAGTGCAAACGTTTACCTGGCCAAATGGGCCCTGGCCGTTCAACGCGAGGCAGAAAAGTCCCGCAAATTGATCATCGGAAACGACTATTACACCCAGATGATCCGGTCCGAGCTTGGTGACAACTTCATCGAGCTGACTCCGCTGGAAGTCTCGAAAGCCACGCGGCTTAAACCCGTTTCCAAAGTGGAATGGGACAATTTTTTCGATTACACAGGCCGTCTTCAGGTGACGGTCGAGGAGGTGAAGGATCGTGTTTTCCACGGCGGATTAGAGCCCGCCGTGCGGAGCGACGCGTGGCTGTTTTTGCTTGGCGTGTACCCGTGGGACACGTCGAGAGCAGAACGCGAACAGCTGGCACAGTCGCTCAAGGACAGCTACGAACAGTACAAGCAGAATTGGAAGCTGGACATGGAGCGGCAGCAGGGCGACAGTTTCTGGCAAGACCAGAAGGTGCGGATCAACAAGGACGTGAAGCGCACAGACCGCGAGTTGGAGTTGTACAAGGCTGTTGAGGAAGAGACAGAAGAGGAGGACGAGGACGAGGACGAGGAAAAAATGTTCAAAAATCCAAATCTTCTCGTGCTCAGAGACATTCTGTTCTCGTATAACGAGCTCAACAGAAATCTCGGCTACGTCCAGGGAATGAGCGATCTTTTGTCGCCGCTCTTCTACGTTCTACAGGACGAATCGCTTGCGTTCTGGGCATTTGCCGGATTTATGGAGGCGATGGAGAGAAATTTCCTCAAAGATCTGAGCGGAATGAAGTTGCAAATGCTCACTTTGAACGAACTGGTGCAGTTTATGATCCCGGATCTGTATCTGCATCTGGAGAAGTGCGAGTCAAACAGTCTGTTCTTTTTCTTCCGGATGCTGTTAGTCTGGTTCAAGAGAGAGCTTTCGTTCGAGGACACAATGAGACTCTGGGAAATTCTCTGGACAAACCAGTATTCGTCTCAGTTTGTTCTCTTTTTCGCACTCGCAATTCTTGAGAAAAACTCAAAAATCATGATCAACAATTTGCACCAGTTCGACCAGATTCTCAAGTTCATGAACGACTTGAGTGGAACACTCGACGTGAACGATCTGTTGATCCGTGCCGAGCTGTTGTTCCTCAAATTCCGTCAAATGGTGGACCTGATCGACAGAAAGGCCCAGGAACCTGGATCCACAGCCGTGCCGGTTAGTGACGAGCTTCGCAAACTGCTCTCGAAGGAGCCAATCATACAGAAGGAGCAGCCCCGCACGGACTCCACTCCGTTCGGATAGTTATGTAGAAATGAATATTATGTTGGTTTGATCTTTGTGTCACGTGATAACGATGTCATGTGACTGTTTTTTTTTTTTTGGGGCGATCTACATACGTCATAATCCCGTTCTTCTGGGCTACATGGAACTGGGCTTTTTTGACAGAAAACGGGGAGAGGCTTTTATTATAGGAGTCTTTGCACGACTCCGAAATGCTCCGCTACAACGCAGAATCAGCTCAACTCCGAAAAAAATTGAAAGAAGTCTAGGAACGAATTAATATATAACGAGTGATGGTGGCAGCAGCTAAGGATACAACCACTTCCACGACTCCACAACGGGTTCTTGCAACTGCTGCTGCAATTCCAAAGGTTGACAAATTACTTTTTTCCGACAATTAGTGGAACTCACTCCGTTCCCGCTTGCTCGTTTTTGGGTACACAAAGAAAATTGAGTGAGAGCCGTGGTGAAATAATCACCGAACCCGAGGAGCAGAAGCTTGTCGAAGACATTTTACGCCTGACCTGCTCATGGAAGAAGAGTCTCAAGTTCTTTATAGACAGATGGATCTACAAGTTAAAGCACAGAAATCCAAAATGGAGGAAGTTGACAATTTCCAGCTGCTGCTGCTGCTGCTTTAGGCAGCACCAACAGGTAGCATCGAGGGCTATATTGACAAGCTAAGTCGCATCCAATGGAGAATAGTCAATAGCAAGTCCGACAACGAAGTAACTCTACAGAACCTGGTGATTACAGATTACAAGACACCTGAGCAGTTCAAGCATGCTGGAGTTGTCAGAAGATTGGAAAAGAATACCGCAACCACTCGTCCATGGAATGAATATTCCTGAGGAATTGCGGGACCAACTAATTACTGTCCAAAAAAACATCTTCGGCCGGGACATCATTGTAGGTTGCAGTATTGGGTATATTCGCGCGCCTGTTTCAATCCACGGTTTGTTTGCAGCTGACTCTGGCCTCGTTGGTCTGAAGCAAAGACGCTGTGGCCTGATCTGGCTACCAAATTTGCATTACGTAAGCAACCGAAGAAAAAAAAAACCACAGAGAACTCGTTGGACATCTCTGCACGGGTAACCCCCCTTTCTCTCTTTCCCTGTTGTCTCTTTTTTTTTTTTTTTTAATTATTTTTGAAAAAACCTTTTCACCACCAAAGGCGATTTTTTTATCAAGCTTGTGTTTTTATTTTGAAAAAGGGAGATAAAAAGGGAGATAAAAACGCGTTCAAAGTGTGCTGAATCGAACAAACCACACTGAACAGGACTACTCAGAGCTTTCCACGAGCTACACTACACGTTCGCATTGGCACGACAGACTCTTCACAGCGGGCTGTTTACATATTTAGTGCGGGCTCGTTGAAAACATCAATACACCAGCTAGCAGATGTCATCCAAAGAGAAAAACTCTGCCTTGTCGACAGAATTGGACGTTCCTTCTGATGCTGTGGCTGCTGCTGCCATCAGCGCGGGGGCCAAGATGAAGTCCGACAAAGCAAGCGTGGCCGAGTCTGGAAACACGGTTTTGGAGGACAGCTCGCTGATCCAGAACCTTGTCCAGGGGCTTGGAGGCAAGAGGAAATTGGACGACGAAGACAGCAGCACATTGGAAGTGATTGTGGACCCGTCATTGGACGATGGAGAGCAGGAGAAGCCTGACCCGCTCGACGATGACATTGACCAACCACAACTGTTGCAGAACCGCAAGTTTGTGCTCATTGGCAAGTCGTCATCGAATCCTACTGTTTCCAAGATGATCAGAAATCTTGGAGGAGCCATTGTGGATGAACAGGATGGATCCGCGACTTTTTTGGCCCGCGTTGCCAGCGATATTGCTCCGGGACTTGAGCCCAACGTGTACGCTTTCAACTACATCTACACTGCCTACCGTGAAAAGGAGCTCCCAAACATCGAAGAGTTTAGATTGAGAAAGCCGCCACAACTTCCGCAACATTTCACAATCAATATTGGCGATTTGGAAGGGAAAGAGACTCTTGAAACTCCCTCTGAAGCCATGGATCTTCTCCAACCTCACTCAGCAGCAGCTTCTTCACAGACAAAAAAACGTTCGATGAAGTTCACCGCCAAAGAGGACGAGGCCATTCTGAATCTGATTAGATTGAACCCAAACTTGAGATCCACGCATAGTTTCTTTGCGCGGATCGCACAGTTGCCGATTTTGAGCGGTCACACGGGAAATTCCATCAGATTCAGATACAGAAAGCTTCTTGCCGACAGATTAGAATGGGTTTACCAGGTTGACCCAGAAACCAACCAGTTGGTGCTGGACCCTGTGACAAAAGAGCCAATAAAAATCAAGGAAATGCCGAACTTGCTCAAGTCGCAATACACAGCAGAGGAAGACTACCAGCTCTGCAAGCACATTTTACATTTCAGAGCCAACATGGACCAGTACACCAAGAAGAGAAAACTGGACGGGAACAGCATCCCAGAGTCCGTTTTCACCGAATTGGTGGAGAAATTCCCTAGACACACTTCCATGTCCTGGAGAGACCGGTACAGAAAGTTTGCTTCCAAGTTTGGACTCGAAAACTACGTTGAGTACTTTGAAGCATGCAAGGCCAACAAAGTGGAGCCGGAGCCGATGAAAAATTTGAGCTCCAGATCTAAATTGAGCTCGCAAACTTCGAAGCAGAACAAGAAGATGAAGATGTCGGAGTCTACCATTATCTTGGAGCCTCAAGCAGACGATAGAGCCGACATTTCGTCAACAATCCCAAGTCTGGAGCGAATTGAAGCTTTGGCACGGGTTTCTGTTGAACGGAAGGAGAACGAAGAGAACGCGGCTGCAAAGAAACCAGATAGTTCGGACGATGATGCCAGGGAATCGGAGATAAAGACAGAAAAGAACGCGCGAAAGACCGAAGAAGCAGAAGCAAAAGCAAAAGTGGAGAATGGTAAAGAAACCGATAATAAAAAGGGAACGAACGAGCCGGCTGGAGATGGCCAGACAAAGAATGGCGAAGATGCTTCCTCGAAGAGCGAGACAGAAGGATCTGACAAGGGAGAAGCTGGAGCCAACTTGTTTGAAGACGCTAATGAGGACGAGATCAAAGCCTTGAACGACGATTTGAGCAAATTCGAGGCACTACCGTCGATAGAAACGGATAACATCATCTCGTTTGAGGAGCTAAAGAAAGACGAGCCAGAACCCTTGAAAGACAAGCATCTGATCAATGTGGAGGATACGTGTGCCCAAATCGAGCAGATTTTTGGGGACTTTGGATCGACTTTGACGACATCTTTCGACCTGTTCAAAGTGCTGAACGAAAAAGTTGGTCTTTCGTTAAGATGGCTGAACTACTGGTTTGACTGTTCGTGTGGCCATTTGAACCTATTTATGGCTGCCATTCTTCATTACATCCAGAACGGTGAGCTTCTACTAAACAATTACTCTGGATTTTGGACCGATGAACACGACACGATGTTGAAGGATAGCTCCAAATTGGACGAGCTGATCAAGTTGCATGGGCTAGACTCTGTGAACAAGCGTAAGGAGGCATTGTTTGGAGTGGATTGACGCGGCCCATTTTGAGCTTTATTGTATTGGTTTTGTTTTTTTTTTTTGTTATCTAAATTCAGCTCTGTATTTTCAACACCGACCAGTCTGAAATTTCACGGAGATTATTGTATTATGAGCGAAAAAAAAATAATTGTTGCCGCACAACTTTTCGGATCTCGGAAATAAGCCGCACACCCTTCCTATTATTTAAGCTATTTTTTTTACGTTGCTATCGGGTCTTGAAAATCTATATCCGAACACCATGTTTGCTTGTATAGGAATATAAAAGAGGGTCATAGACTCAATTGAAACAGAATAACCCAGTCAACTCGAAGCATACAACCTGAAAACAAGCTAACATCTAAGTAACAAATTTCACAATGTCTTCTGCAAGAACCGCAATTGTCACTGGCTCCAACAAAAACTTGGGCAAGGAGACCGCAGTCGCTCTGGCGAAGGAAGGCTTCAACTTGACTTTGCACTTCCACTCTGATTCCCAGGAGGAAGCCACCAAAGTTTTGGCTTCAGAGCTCGCTAAAACCTACAGCGTTGGAACATTGGTGATCCAGGGTGATCTGTCAACCGAAGCGGCCGTCAAAAACCTCTTCGATGAGACCATTTCCAAGTTTGGAAAAGTCGATGTTGCCATTAACAATGTCGGAATGGTTCTCAGAAAAGATCTCACCGAGATTACATTGAAGGAATTCGATACCATGTTCAACATCAACACCAGAGCCGCCTTTCTGTTTCTCAGAGAGGCTGCAAAAAAGGTTGCAGAGGACGGATCTGTCATTATGCTCACCACCTCTCTTTTGGCTGCTTACACAGACGGATACTCTGTCTACCAGGCTGCCAAGAGTGCTGTGCACATGATGACAAAAGCCTTGTCCAAGGAAACCAAGAAAAGAATCTCATTCAACTGTGTTTCTCCTGGCCCAATGGATACTCCATTCCTTTATGGTCAAGAAAACCCACAAAGAATCGAATTTTTCAAGACCCAGGCAAGTGCCGGCAGACTCACCGAGACAAGCGACATTGTGCCAATCATTGTGTTTTTGTCCAAGAAGGAGGGTCATTGGATGACCGGCCAAAACCTGTTTGCTTCCAACGGATTCACGGCCCCATTCTGAATCTGCTGGTAGTGGCTATCCACAATCACGTGATGTCAGTCGCGTGATTTTATCTTGGGAAGAGAAAACGAGACTTTTTCAACGGATGAGTAGTCGGTGAAGTTACTTGGTATCGGCCTGCCGTCCCCCTTGAAACAATTGCTCCGCTTGTGGACAGATTTCTTTCTTCCTCCCTGTTTCTTTTTTCAGTTTTTTTTGTTGTTCTCCCTATTATGGGTTTTTCAGATTTATTCAAAAATTTGGTTTTTATTTCTTCTCACTGTGGAAAAATTCAGATCCATTTCCAGTCTACCCAGTAATCTCTTTAATTGGCAAAACCAACAAACAATGTCTGCTCTTTTAGATAAAATCTACTTCTTTTACTTCCTCATCCATATTCCCATCACCGTGCTGATGGACTCGTCGCTGGTGATTCCCAGAGACAAGCAACTGGCGATCCAACATGTATTGAACGACTTCCACCAAGCCCAAAACAAAGATTTTTTGCTGGCCGACGTGCCGCTGTGGCTATGGTTTTTTGGGGCAATTGAGCTGGTGTTCCAATTGCCGTTCTTCTTGGTGGCTGTCTACAGTTACGTCCGAAACAATGGCTTCTCCAAGCAGCTGTACCCAACCCTTGTGGTCTACGCGTTCAACGCGTCATTTACAACTCTATGCTGTCTCGTTTACGTGTGGTACGAATCCGAGTCACACGGACTCTCTCCAGCGGAGACGTACAACCTTTTGGCCGTTTACTTCCCCACATTTCTGCTGCCGCTCGTGATGTTGATTGACACCGTCACGAGAATCAATGCGGAGCTGGTGAAAAACACAAAGCCGGGTAATCAAAAAAAGAATAATTAGCAATACTTAACTTATAGAACGATGCTCAAAGTTTTATTCGAAGACCAGCAGTCTGATCAATCGGACAGCAGTGTCTGAACACACTCACACACACACAAATTCTAGTTGTACTTGCCTTGCAATTCAGTGGCAAACTCAATGTACTGCTTCTCAGCATCCTCCTGGGAGGTGCCTTCGAGCTTCTTCCAAGCCTCCCACTTGTACTTGCCCTTGAAGTCAAAAACACCAGGCTTGTCGGTGGTGTTGTCGCCGACGGTGGCCTGTTTGTACAGACCGTAGAGCTTCAAAAGCTCGTCATCGGTTGGTCTGGTGGTGAAGCTTTGGACGGCATTGGCCTGGCTACGGTTAGTTTTCCGTGAATTGGCATCGACAACTCAACTTACCTTGTCAGTAAATTCTTGGGAAACCATGGCTTGTATCTGTTTTATTTGTTTGTTTGGGGTGGGACGTTAACGGGATGTGAAGCTGACGGTTTTGACCACAATTTGTCGACTATTTATTCAATTGCTGGCGCGAGAAAAGTTGTGAGTGACATGTGAATCTGATCCACAAAATCCAACGCGATGCGCGTCGATGCGCGTCGATCGACGTAACCACCATTACCCAAAACTGGGTTTTTTTTTGATCTTGGATGAAAAGTACGCGTATTCTTTAACCAGTATCCGTAAACACAGGCTTTTGTTCCCCAAAACTCCCTCTCAATCGCCATGTTTCAAGCTCTCAAATCCAAAAGAGTGTGGCTGGTGGTGGCAGGTGTGTTGTTTCACCTGGTTTACCTCTGGTCGATCTTTGACATTTATTTTGTGAGTCCTTTGGTTCACGGAATGCAGCAGCATTTGAGCACCCCGAACCCGCCGGCAAAGAGACTGATTTTGATAGTTGGAGATGGCCAGCGTGCCGACAAGACACTGGCAAAGGTGCAGAACCCGGTGACGGGCCAATGGGAGTTTCTGGCTCCGTATCTGCGGTCCGTCATCAAGTCACAGGGAACGTATGGTATTTCGCACACCAGAATGCCTACGGAATCGAGACCAGGTCATGTGGCGATGATTGCCGGGTTTTACGAGGACGTTAGTGCCGTGACGAAAGGCTGGAAAGAAAACCCGGTTGATTTCGACTCTGTTTTCAACCAATCGTCGCACACTTATTCGTTTGGCTCGCCAGATATCCTGCCCATGTTTGCCGCCGGTGCCTCGGAAAAGAGCCGCGTGGACACATGGATGTACGGACACGAATTTGAGGACTTTACGTCCTCGTCGATCGAACTGGATCGGTTTGTTTTTGACCATTTCTACGAGCTTTTGGACAATTCCACAAGAGACGCAGCTCTGGATGAGCAAATTAGACAGGAAAAAACCGTTTTCTTCTTGCACCTGCTTGGAACAGACACCTCTGGCCACGGATACAGACCTTATTCGGCCGAGTATTACGACAACATCAAGTACACGGACGAGGAGATCCGCAAACTGGTTCCAAAGGTCAACGAGTTCTTTGGCGACAACCAAACCGCGTTTGTTTTCACTGCTGATCACGGAATGAGCGATTTCGGGTCCCATGGAGACGGACATCCTGACAACACGCGTACGCCGTTGATCTGCTGGGGAGCAGGATGCAAGACCCCCGAGATTTTGGGAGAAAACGAGACCCAATTCCCCGAAGAAGCCCAAGAAATGGAGCCCTGGGACCTGGAAAACATCAAGAGACACGACGTGAAACAAGCCGATATCGCTTCGTTGATGTCGTATCTTGTCGGACTCAATTACCCTTCGAACTCGGTGGGAGAGCTCCCGATCGAGTTTTTGGATGTTCCAGAAAGCGACAAGATCAACGGCCTGTACCAGAACGCATTGAGCATTCTCGAACAATACTACGTGAAACTCTCGGAAACGGCCTCAAGTCAGTTCAAATTCAAGCCGTATCCAGACTTCGAGACCAAGTCTATCGAGACTTACAAGAAGGAGATCGAGAGTTTGATTACAGAGATCTCCGAAGGAGATGAGTCCAAGGAGCCAGAAACAATTGCTTTGATCGAGGAGTTCATGGCGGTGACTCTTGACGGACTGAATTACCTGCAAAAATACAACTGGTTGCTTTTACGAAGCATCGTGACTTTTGGATTTGTTGGCTGGATCATTTACTCGTTCATTATCTTTCTGCAATTGTTCATTATTCCGCAGAAATCGGGCGAAAGAGGGAAGAAAACCCATTTGTTCAGCTACGCCATCTTCGGAGCCATCACGTCGGTTTTGTCGTACATTCTGTTCTACCAAAAGTCGCCGTTCAGTTACTATTTGTACCTCTCTTTCCCGGTGCTTTTCTGGCTCAACATCGTCAACAAAAGGGACGATCTTTTCGACGGAATCTGGGAGTTTTTCAAAGGATTGAGCGCCCTTTCTGTGGTTTCCATCTTGGTTGCAATTGTCGGTTTTTTTGAATGCATAACCTACGGATTCACCAACAGAGAAATCTTCGTTTACATGCTGATTTCGCTTGGATTTTACCCTGTTTTGATCTCCAGAATCAGCATTCCCCGGTTTTCAGCCTGGATGCTCACGTGTTCGCTATTGTCCTACTTCCCGTCCCAAAACCCGGTCAAGACGGAGAATCTTGCTATGATTGTTGCCGGAGGCGCATTGATCGTTGTGATCGGATCCGTCGCAACTTTCTCGTTGTGCCGGCGCATACAAGTGTCCACTTACACGATTTCGCTGATTGTCGTCCAGATCGTGCTCGTCGGAGCGTCCATTGTGTCGACCGAAAAAGCTGTCGTTTCTCTGCAAAAGAGAGAAGGACTGCCAAAAGAGGCACAACTGGGCGGATGGATCAATCTGGTGGTCTCGTTGCTTGTCATGCCAGCGCTGCACCGGCTCAAACTCCCAACAAACTACAGATTGAGGTTTCTGATCATTTTCCTGACATTCTCGCCAACATTTGTTATCCTCACCATCTCGTTCGAGACTCTGTTTTACGTGCTGTATTCGGCATTGATCTACCAATGGATTGAGATCGAAGCCAAATTGATGATCTCCAAGTCCAAAAAATGGCTGCAACTACTGAGAATCTCGCTGATTGGCTTCTTCTTCCTGCAAATCGCCTTCTTTGGAACCGGAAACATCGCGTCCATCTCGTCGTTCTCGCTCGACTCTGTGTACCGCTTGCTGCCGATTTTCGATCCGTTCCCGATGGGTGCGTTGCTCATGCTCAAATTGATAATTCCTTACGTCATCTTGAGCATCGGTCTCGGCTTGATGAATGTGCGTCTACATCTGATCATCTTCAGCATCTCGACTCTGATCATCTCGCTGTCGGACCTGCTGTCGCTCAACTTCTTCTTCCTGGTGAAAACCGAAGGATCGTGGCTGGATATCGGACTCACCATCTCCAACTACTGCCTGGCGATTCTGAACTCGTTGTTTGTTCTCATTCTCGAGTTGCTGTCGAACTTGTTGCTGGCAAACGTGAAGCTCGACGTTGCAGACGATCCCGTTGCCGCAGGGATCAAAAAGGAGCTGATTCTAGACAGCGAGGACTACAAGGATATTCTGCAACTCATCCAGAAAGACGAAGCCGAAGGAGGCTCAATTGCCTCGAGGGTGAGAAGACGGGCCAAGTGAGTAGCAAGCCGTGTTTAAATATAGTTTGTTCTAGAACATGATAGATAGATCATGGCGGTGCGTAGAAAAAAAAAAAAATTTTTTTTTTTTGTTTTTTTTTAGAAACTTTCCTCGTTACCCCGGATTTTTGATATTTTCCATTCTCCTCTTTGCTGAAAAGGGAAACCTGCCAAGGTGCTACAACCTAAAAAAATTGTTGAGCCCGCCCGAGAAGCCTCGGTTGCGGGGCCGAGACCTCGGAGGACAGAACCTTGGCATGAGCGGAGTACAAGCAGAACGGGTTGTCCATTGTAGGGAGACAGAGACAGAGGACAGAGACAGAAAGGTGAAAGGGAGGGGTATCGGCCAGGGAACAGAGTTCCCGGACTGGCGGGCCCTGTCGGCCACGGCTGGAAAAGCCGCCCGCAATCCGCGCCAACAGCGCTACCTCCGCAACCGCCACGAAAACTGTGGCCCCCGTCTGTTTGACACAACTATCTGCTGACCAGTTTCGAGGCCTTCGAAAATTGTGTGGCGCACGCTCGGCAACATCGGCCAGCTGAAATTAGGGAAAGAACAGGCACTTGCGGACCGTGGATCGCGATCAGAACAGGTGTGCCTGAGCCACCGTTGGCCCGGGCAGGGCAACTGATGTGTGTGCAATTGTGCCTGGTGATTTGCGTTTCACGTGGCCAATTTCAACACGCTCTCTAGCTGGTGGGTTCTCCACCACATTTCCAGAAAACGTGCCACTATTTTGAGACACGCGCGCGCGGTCCGTGGACCCCTCAAAAACTCCGCCGGAGACCTTTCCCGCGTTGCCGCGGGGCATGTTTTTTTTTTTGGGGCGGGCCGGCCTAGCAAGTTCTCCGGTGAAAATTTTTCAGTGACACGGTCCGCGCGCAAGTGCTTAGTCACTAATTTGCCAAAATGACTCTTGCGAAAAAAAGTGTGGTTTTTTTAATTTCTGAGGCGTGCCACCTGCCAAATGCGGGTGACAGCGTGCGAAAATGCGTGCGTTTGCATATATATTGATCTGTTTGCCCCGATATAAATTTTCTAGCACAATTGAGTCACAAATAAATATATAAGAAGGACAATTTGTTGTTTCATCCAGAAAACGTCTCTGTTTGATCTAGTGCCAACCATTTTAGCATGTCCGCGTTCAACGATTACTGTCTAGTTTGCGAGAAAATCTGTCCTTCGAACTCTGTCTACTGTTCGGAGGATTGCAAGAACACCGACCTCCTCAACACGGGGTCGCCCACTCTGTCGACGTGCTCGTCGATGGACCTCCATGGACACAACCTGTCAAACATCATATCGCCAATATTGACCCCGCAATATTCATGTCTGGTGCCGCAGACCAAAGCGGTGCTCAAGTCGCCACACTTCAAAGACCTCAGCTACGAGTCGCCCATGCTCTCGACAGCCTCTTTCCACAACGACCTTGATTACAACAGACTTGACCTCAACGCTTCGCGATACGACGCGGCCTCGCCAAGAACACACAGAGGTTCCGTGCCGGTCAGCGGAACGGCCCAGAACGTGAGCGACTTGCTCGCGGCCACGCCGGCCTCGGAGAACTACAGAAGATGGCTCTCCACCCACTAGCTGCGCTACGCTCGTCATTACGCTCATAGCTCATCTCATCATTTTCATGGATCGTCATTACGGAATTTGACACACACACACACACACAAAAAAAAACGGGGGTTTTTTTTAACTACAAAAAAAATTTACATATGGGATACCGAAAAAGGTCCACCTGCACTTGCATAGATCTCTCTGCCACGGTTTCTGCGAAAACGCGCAATATCAGGAGATGATCAACCTATATAGCATATATAACTTCACAATACACATTGACGACAGGTTTTGCTACAAAATCATCACGACACCACGCAATTACTCACCGTAAACAAAAACCCCACTAGAATCTGCAGGCGAAAAAACTTTTTCCTTTGTGCGCGTTTTCTCTTGCATGAGCGTGGCTCATCACGGATTCTTCTCGAAAAATGTAAACAAAAATTTTTTTACTGGAAATTTTTTCTTTAGTGAGGGGCAAGTGACATTACGAATGTGTCAGGAAAACATCGTCCCATGAGACCCGCAGACGCGGCAGTCACATCTGAAACAAAAAATTGTCATTAATTACACAATCGCGTTTGCGCCACGCACAATGTACACGTGATCTCCGTCTTTAATTTCCTTGATGACTCGGCCGTTCGACGCGACGAAAATATATTCGTCGTCTCCGCCGCTTTTCGCGTCGATCGGCTCGTCATCCCTGCGTCGCCGGAATATCGTCAGTCTCTTTATGCTCTCTGTAGTTTTATTATTGTCGTTGCGGATTTTGAGCAGATCACATGCCGAGTCCAGCATACGTCCCACGGGCCACGTCTTGGACACGTAGATGGCCCGCTGTTGTGTCAGTTCGGCGTTCCCAAACGCCGATTCGTCAGGAATATACTGACACCAGATGTATACCCGCTGGGTTGCGGGCACTTTGGGGTCTCCAACAGCCTGTTGCTTTAGTTTGGACACCTCGATCATTCTCGCTGCGGGAGACAGCTTCTTGGGCTTTGCTTGCGTCTTCGTTTTTGATCCCTTGGACTTTGACAGAGAAATGAAGCTCTTGAGTTTTTTCAGGGCGAGCGACGCTGTCTGGTTCGAATGGTTGAGCGAGTCCGAGATGAGTTTGGAGGCGATTGAGCCTGGCTTTGCAGCGGTAGTCGGTGCTGGGTCAGAAAATAAAGTGGTCCGTTTGAGCTGCTGTTCGAGTTGGGCCTTTCTGCGGATGTTGTCGAGATCTGGAAAGACAGAGGAAGCTGGAGGCAGTGTAGACGAGGTCGGAGATGTACTTGTTGGCTTTCTGGCCCTTGCGCAGTCATGTTCGTTGAACTCCAGTCTATGATCGCTGCAGAACGCCACCGAACAGATCTGGCACGTGAAGGGGAGAAAGTCCAGTTTGCGGCAGATCGAGCAGTGCTCGCCGATCTCCATTAGCGTCTCATCTTTGTTTACCGTCGTCATTGGTGAAGAGTGTCGTTGGAGGGCAAAATCCAGTGGCAAGAAATATTTAGATGTTTATATATGTTTTTCTAATCGTGATTTGTGGCGCAGCTGATGTGGCTGGTGCGAAAAAAAATCCAAAAAAAAAAAAAAAAAAAAAACCAAAAAAAAAACCAAAAAATTCAATCAATCCTCTTTGGAAACAGGATAAAACTGATTTATTTAGTATTCCCAGTCAAGTCCACCAACCCCACAAAAACCCCACAGACTCACATGATTTGCGACCTCAATCTGCTGTGGCCGGTCAGTGACTACAAAACACAGCCGTCGCAGGCCCAACTGACCCAGCTCAAATCGTCCCTGACCGTGTTGGAGGAGCTGGGATATACACACGTGGCGCTCAACTTCAAGCTTTCGCAGAACGAAAAACTCCCCACCGACATAAACAGCATCAACCCGATAAACCTCTCACTTTTCCAGGAGTTTGAGTCCCGACTGAAAATCTTCACCAGGGTCACCATGATCATAGACGACTCGACGCAATCACAGAACATCGCCAAGCTGTTGAACGTGTTCGACATAGTGGCGGCGGAACCAAGAACGGAAAAGGCGTTGCTTTCTTGCACAACAAACCTGGAGATCGATCTGATCTCTTTTGACTTCCAGTCGAGATTGCCTTGCTATCTCAAACACAAAGCCATCTGTTCTGCGGTGGAAAAGGGCATATTTTTCGAGATCAAATACGGCGATTTGTTGGGCAAATCCTCCGTGTCACGTGCCAGAGCCATCTCCAACATCAAACAGCTCATACGGGCCTCGAGAGACCGGGGATTACTCTGTTCAAGCGGCTCCAGCTCGGCCGAGACGCTGAGAAACTCCAACGACATTGTCAATCTGCTTATTCTGTTTGGTCTAGACTCCAGTCGTGCACAACAGAGTTTCAAGGACTGGTCGTTGAAGGTTTTGTTGAACGGAAGACTGAGAATCAAATCGTACAAGCAGGTGATTGTCGTGAGTGGAGACCAGAATCTGATCGACAATTCGCTGGAAAACAAAGAAAGCAAGGGAAAAGCCGGAAATATCAAGATGGACGTTGAAGGGTATAGAAAAAGAAAGAAGCAAGGGGTTCTAGAAAGACAGAACAATAAGTATAGAAGGACGGGCGACGTCAGTGTACAATAGGAGAATGGCGTTCGATGCATTTGTCATTATGTAGTGCCAGAGAAAAAAACAAGCCAGTCAGATTAGCTATCTATTTCATGGATAAATCAACCATTTTTTTCGCTGGTTTGGTCACTTTTGAAGCGGGTTTCGAAATCATGGAACCTTTGCTGGTTGTCGGCGTTTTCGGCGTTGCTGGCGTTGCGGGAGTTGTCGGCGTCTTTTTCTTCGAAGCTAGCGAAGCGGAAGAAATCGTGGTGATCTGGCTGATGGAGTTGGATTTCAGCTTGTTAACCTGGTTAATCCGTGGCTGGGTGATTTTCTGGCCAAGAAACCTCGATCGAAGCCGGTTTTGTTGCACGGCCTTTTGCAAAAGACTGCTCTTGAACGCCGGGGGTTTCTGGATCTGCTGAACGGCTTTTTTCTTGTACGCAGGAACAATCACATGGTTCAATGCCTTCACTTTATTTCTATTCTTTTCCTGGTTCAAAGTCCGGGTAATCTGCTTCAGATTCTCGGCTGCCGTTTTCCTCTGTTTCTCACGCTCCGAAACGTATCTGTCGTACAGTTCTCGCGCGGGAACCTTGCGCTTCTTCCGTTCTTTATCGTGATTTGTTCTGACGGCCTCTCTCCGAAATCTCGCTCTATCAGACACCGCCACAAGGGCTCGGAATATGGGATAATTTGCGGCGATTTCGATTCTATAATCTTCAGAGATTTGGCAGTCTTTTTCTTCAGAATCGGCTCCACCAAATGGTACGGTGCAAGCCCTATGTCGTTAATTAAATGTGCATTCTGCGTGCATTTGAGTCTTGTCAATTGAGTCAACGGTAGAGCTCCCATTTGTGGCTGTGCTTTCTCAACGTAAACCATTGTGTTTGCGATGGGACTGGCGGATCACAGCCAAAGAGCTCGATACTTCTGATGTAAGATATGGTTCTGGCCGGGTTCAGCTTAAAAAACAGTCTTGGGGTGCTGTGCTGTCCTTTTAAACTGTATATCGATGTCTCGGATGCTTCAAAAATGCACTAAACTAAACCCAGTTCAAGGTAAAATTTTGATATTTTTTTTTTTTTTGCTGAGCGTTTTGCTACCAAAAAGTCGCACCGCCACACACCAGCCTCAATTGTTTTTTTTTTCCTTATTAGATCTCTGATACTGAAACTTTTATTTTTTTGACTCTATACAAGATACCAGTCCTGTTTAAGCAGTACCGTTTGGTCTCAAACCACAGAAGAAGTTGAGAGCGTAAGCCTCGCTCTCTGGAACCTCGTCAGTACCCTCAACCTTGAAGGTGATGGTGCAGCCCTTCTTGAAGTAGAAGGTGTCACCTGGAGCAATCACCTTGGATTGTCCGGTCTCGTCAGTGACAGTGAACTTTCCGTGGACTTGGAGGTTGACCTTCATCTCATCGTAATCGTAGGTGTACACCAAAGCCTCACCAGCCTCTTGTCTGTAGAAACCAGCAGAGATTTGCTCTTCCTTTGGAGCGTCAGAGGTGAAAGTGTCAGCCAAGAACGAGTTGTTGCCTGGGGAAGGAATTTGGGCTGGCTTGATGGAGTATCCATTCTCCTTGTAAGATTGGTAGAACATAGGCATTTTGAAAGGTTGGTTTTTTTTCTTGATTAATGATATCGAAGGAATAAAACAAACTTGAATTGCAATTGAGAAGTATAACAGGTATTTATACAGCTTTGCTGGAAGTTGCAACAAGTTAAAATTTATGATTTACTGGACTTGATATCCGATTTCCCATAAATATTTCCTAATCGGGATAAAAATACCCGACCACATGTTATCAGTGGGTGGAAATGAAAAGCTGACACACAGCTTACATAATCAGGATCGATAAACTGCATTGAGAAGTCGAAACGGAATTTTTCCGGCTGAGAGTTCCGGGTTTTTGATCCTTATCGGGAAGGTTGGAGACCCCAACAAGAATACACTTTTTGTTGCAACCGTGACGCACAAATATATATATATATATATATGGGGGATCTGGAGGTGATGTGGATTCTCTTGCAGCCATATCCAACACATCTGCAAATCAATCACCTTCTCTCAAGATGCCTATGACATATCTCTCCAAGGCCGATGGCCACGACAAGCTTCCACCTAGCGTGGGACCAACTTCTTACCTGGGCGACACCCTTTCTTCTGATGCTCCAAAGGAGGAACAGATCACCGCTGGTTTCTTCAAGCAGGTCTCTGGAGAACCACTTGTTTACACGTATGGTTACGACGAGATGAAGGTTGTTCTCGATATCAAGGGAACTGTCGAGATCTCCGACGAGACTGGCTACAAAGTTCTTCCACAAAGAGGTGATGTTCTCTACTTCAAGAAGGGCTGCACCATCACTTTCAAGGCTGTTGAGGAAGACGCCTACGGATACTTCTGGTACTGTGGTCTGAAGGAATTCGGTCACTTGTAAGATAAAACATATAGTGGAAAACTATCAATTGATCCAAAAATCGTCCCGTCGATCGACGCAAAATAAATTCAGATCTTTTCAGAAAGATGCGCTGTATTTCTCCGTGTCGGTGTTCTGTCAAAAAAAAAAAAACACAAGGGTAGAAAAACAAAACGTTTGTCCGCCCCTCCTGCATAATTGTTGACATATTTTACTCATAATCCGTTGTTACACGCTGTCGAATCCCACACGGTCACCAGAAGGGAATCCCGTCCATTAGCAGATTACCAATTTGTCCCATGGGCACGTCGGAACAGGAACAAGCTTCACCAGACGGCACAGCTTCGGAAGTCTCCGAGGGCGAATCCAGGACTTCGGTAATGGCCACCCACGCGTCGCCGAGAGCCACGAATGGGCAGAATCAAGCAACTAGCCTGTCAGTTCATCGGTACCGTCCAGACCTGTGCCAATACTCGTGTCTGCGGTGCAGAAGACTCAAGAAGAAGTGCACAAGAACACTCCCTGTGTGCTCCAATTGCAGCAAGAGCGGCGGAGAGTGTCTCTATGTTGAACGCAAAAACAGCAAAAAATACAAGGGACCCCCACCAACGTCGTCTATGCAACACACGTTGTCGGTGCCGCCTCCGGTGCCGCCTTCGGTGCCGCCCCCAGCAGTCGGAGCCACCACAAACCAAAACACCTCTGCACGGGCAAATCAGATGTATCCTTCCCTCAAAGAAAGCACGGCGATAAATTCGCTGTATTCATTGCACCAACAGCCGACCAATCCCGGTCAATTCCCGCCAAATCAGCCTGAAAACAACAACAACAACAACAACGATAAGCCGTTTATAGCTTATCAACCGTCCGCCGGGCCGCAGAAATACGTCTCGATCCCATCGATTCTCGCAGAAAATCACAGTCGAAACAGCTCCACGCCGCCCCAACTCGCGGATAACGAGTCCCTGCCGGACTTTGTCACTGAAGCCGCGCACAACGATCTCGTGAGCACGCTGGTTGGCAACCACTCGCCAACACCGCCGTCGGAGCCGCTGCCCATCAACCATCAGCTGGCCATGAGGTTCATCAAGGCATATCTGGACCACAACCACAAGACGTATCCGTTCCTGAACGAGAGCGATTTCCTGCGAAAAGTGGACTCGATCAACTTCGACACGTTTTTCGACGACTCCAGCAAACTGGACCCGCTGCTGACGTTCGAGGTGAACATGATCATGGCCATCGGCTGCACCACGCTCGAACGTGCGGGTCTTTTGGACAAGAAACACGGCTACTCGAAGTATCTGTCGGCGAAGTCTGTTCGTTTGCTGTCGAAGGCCGTCACGTTCAAGGACATCAACAGCGTTCGATCGCTGATTCTGCTCGGAGTTTACTCGTTTTTCGACCCCAAGGGACTGTATTCGTGGTCGATCGTCGGAATGTTGACGCGGCTGGCCGTCTCGCTCGGAATCAACCGTCGTGTTCGGGACGTGGAGGCCAAAAAGATGAGCGTGGTGGACATCGAGATGCGTCACCGTCTCTTCTGGGCCGTCTACAACATGGACAGACTCATTTCGATCAGCTTCGGCAGGCCCGTTGCGATCCAGGACGACGACATCAACGTGCCGTTGCCCGAGCCGCTCTACGAGGAGGAGCTCGAGTCGCTGAAGATCACCAAAAACATCATCGAGATGCGCAGGATCGAGGGAAACATCCTCAGCAACGTCCATTGCGTGCGTGCGTCGGAAAAATACAACTCAGAAGAGTCCAAACAGGGGGTTCTGAGCCATCTGCGCCAGGACATCGAGAAATGGTACAGCGACTCGCGGATCCTGTCGTCGTCGTCGCCAGTTCACAGCAAGAAAGACAACATCTCATTTCTGGGCTCCACCGCGTGGTTTTCTGCCCGTTATTACCATCTGTTGATGCTGTTGTATCGGCCGTCATATCTGTTTCCAAACCCGCCTCTTGCCAATCTCGACATTCTGGGGAAATCCTGTCTGCAGAACCTGTCATTTACCTACAATCTGTACACGTCGAGCCTGCTGCCGCTCAATTGGATCACGTTGTACCGGTTTCTCACCACATGTACCACCATTTTGTACTGTCTGTGCCATTGGTCGATCGACCTCGTCGAGTCCAAGACCGACATCCATCTTTGCGTCGAAATTCTCAACGGATTCAGCGAAAACTGGTACTTTGCCAAACGGTGCGCAGACGTTTTCAAGACCATCGACGACGCGATTCTCGAGATCTCGCTCATGGGCTCCAACGGCCAGATCCAGCCCGTGGACCAGCTGCTGATCGACCTGATGAACACGTCCTCGTCCTACCACGAGATCCTGTTCGACAACTCCGTCGACATCTGGTACGGCGACGACTTCCTCGGCAACACCGCAAACACCACGGTTCTCAACAGCAAGCTACAGAAAAGATGAAAACCCGTTGCTATATTTAACTGTATTATATTGCCTAAATTTTGTAATGAATTACCATAATCTTTCTCCATCAAGCAACCTCCACAGGAACCTGCAGAGAAATCTTGGTGTTTTTCGCGTTGCAAACCGCCTCCAAAACGTATTTTCTCGTCAACATACAGCTCTGGAAGCTTGGAACAACGTGGTACGTGCCCAGTCGTTTCTGGTTCAACTCCAGCGGAACGTCGAACGTGGCCTCGTACATGGTTTCTCCTCCCTTCGACGTCTCGACAGCGTTCCATTTGACAGTGTGCTTGCTCTCGCAGAAGATGTCCAGCGTCTTCTCCGAGCATTTCAAGTGGTTCAGAGCAAGCATGTCGTGGTACAGTTGCAGAGGAATCTTCTCTTTGGACCGCGACGTCAGCTCCTTCATTCTATCCAAATAAAGCTCAAACTTCTTGCTGATTGCACGGGCCTTTTCAGGACTCCGACCGTCGCTCACAAACTGATCGTCAAACAGAACGGGAATCGGATACTGCGAGTGCAAGTTGATAGCTTTGAGCTTGAACTTGAAGCTCACGAACTCTGGCGGTCTCGACAACGATTTGAACCGCACCTCAGCACGAAGAGACCGCAGAGAGTTGGCGGTCTCGAGTCCATCAAGCTGGACCGACGTCAGTGTTGTGGTGAGCGACCCGGCGGAGTCAAACACCGAGCCCGACCCGGTTCCGGAGATGGTTCCCGACTCGTTGCAACGGCCAGCCGACTGATACGTGCGACTCGACCGCGAACGGTTTGGCGTATCCGAATACGACAGTTTCGACAGACTGCGCGGAACAATTGGTTTCAAAACCTTGGACTTTTCGTGGCCCAACTTCACCGCAATGGTCCCCTTCACATTGGAGAACATCGTCTTAGACAGCTCGGCGACTCCGCTTCGAGCCACTATCTTCTCGTTGTCGCGAGTCTCCTCGATCGTGAGTCCCATGTTGGTCAACAACTGCGACCGTTTCTTTGTGTCAGTGTTGCCCGCATCGTTCATGATATCCAACAATGCCTGTCTGTCAGTGACTCCCGAATCGCGCAGATCCGCCATTTCGTGCAGCTCCAACAGCGTCCGGTTGACAATCTTCTCCAGATTGGCGATCTGGGTCTTTGTTGGAATGTGCGAGATGAAATCGTAGCCAAACCGATCGCGGTCCGGAGCAGGCGTGGTCATGCGAATGTGGTGTCTGATGTCCTTCAGAATGATGAAGTCGTAATCGTGGGTCGTGTGGTGGTAGTAGAACTCCTTGTATTGCTCGAGACGGGCTCCAATGAGCTTGGCGTTCACCGAATAAGACACCGACTGGCCAGATTGGTGCAGGTCGTTGGTCACGATGGGTGATCCGGGCTTCTGATCGCGGCCATATCCCAAAACCCCGTCGATCTCCAGTCCGTTCGAGACGATTTCCGGATCTGCTCCGAACGACGGTGGAAGCCGCAGATGCTGGTGGCTCTGGTGGTCGCACGCAACGTCCAACATCGACTCCGGAAGCTTGAACATGAACAGTTTTTTGTACAGAACACCGGGCTCCAGGACCTTAGAGTCGGGCAATCCCATGCGGGCTCCGTCAGCAGGGTCGATTGTGTCGCAGTAGATGTCAAGATTTGAGTGGAAACACACGTTTTTCTTGAAACAGGCACTCAGATCGTACATCTTGAGAAACGTGTTTTTCACCACTTTCTTGGAGTCTGTGGAGCCCGAGCTTTTTGGAACCGTCACGACTCCCTCGAGGGAAACCAAAAAGATCTCGAACGAGATCGGCTTCGAGCTCGTGTTTTGAATCGTCACAGAACCCGTCACCACGTCGCCCGGCTTGTACAAACGCAGCGGGTTCTCGCGCTTGGGCCGTGTCCCCACACGTGGGAACTGGTTGCTGATTTGGATAGTGGTCTTGACAGGAATGTCAATGGTCTGGATTTTATCGAGATTGTTGAGAACTAGAAGGTCTGGGTTCACTAGAGGGTCAATATCGCGGTCAGATCTCTCAGGATGGTTGGTCACGTCACTAAAATGGCTGTTATAATTGGGCAGCTCGGCCGAAAGCTCGTTTTCCCCCGTATCGAAAACCGTTCTATTAAACATGTAGTTATGCATCTCGAACGACGGCAAAACGTCTTCAAGAACATAGTCCTGATCGTCAATGATGGCGTCATAGTCCGGGGCAGCGTCGGTAGACTCCATGATTAAAGGAACTATGATTAGTGTAATAAAAAAAAAGGGGTTCTGGCAAAATGTGGAGTTTGGGCGAGGTGCGGCATATTTATAGTGTGAACAAGAGTCATATAGATTAATAAGCAGTTTGAAAACGCAGCAGATTTTCCCACAAGTATGCACAAGACAAACAGCTGGTATTGTGGGTGCGCCTTCCTCATTAGTAGCCAATAAAACCGCCGGATTGTTCTAGAAGAAAGCACACATCCGAGACACGGCTGATGAAGCTTGGTAGAACAATAGATCGGGGAAAAAAACCAAGACAATAAAGTCTGCAAGTTTTTTTACGGATACCGAGAGTTCTGCACAAAAAACAGCGGTAGATTGGGAATACAGGACCGACTACATGAGCCTGTTAACAGGTATTCGATTGTGCCGAAGGCTTTCATGGGGTATTCCTCGGAGCAATTGTGTTTGCTGGACGGGCTTCGGAACGCTGACAAATAAGTTGGACTTAATGAAATTTCGGGGCTGGCTATTCGCGATCAGCGGCGGTGCGGCGCGGCTCGGAAAAGAATCTCTCGGATAACAACGGCTATTGGGACGGACATTCGAACTGATATGAGTCATAGTCAATGTTTTAAGCGGACTTGGCAAACACAAACTTTTGAGTTTTATTGGAAGATGATAGATAGAGTATGCAGCTCCGTTAAACGGATGAGTACGTTGACAATAGTTTCCTGGGCTCCTCGGCAGAAATCTATCGGCGCACATTGATAAGATTCGGTAGTCCGATGATTTTTTTTTCGGACAATCTGATTTGATCCCACACCGACGCAGGTCGACGCGTCGATTTTGTATTTTTTTTTTTTTTCCCTTACGACTTGAAAATGTTTCTTTGTTTATCTTTCAAGCCTGAGACGCATTGTTCCCTTGTGTGCTACCGAGACGATTCAGGACGCGTTTTTTCAGAGGATTTCAAGTGCAAACTCCAGTTTTATGGCTGCACGATGTCTCCTGGTGTATCGAGTGGATGTTCCACAGTGAAAGATGGCTACGACAGCGAGGAGTTTGAGAAGGACTCCTTCCGCAACGACTCTTTTGACAACGACGTCACCAACCCGTCCACCGCAGAGAACGAACACGAGTACGACACCGAGTCTGGAGAGGAGAAGGTGCACAGTCTTGTGCTTGATGGCGAGAAAAATGAGGAGTTTGTCGAGGAATTCCCGACATTTGATATATCTAAAGACGAGATCGCACACACAGTCCCCGCAAAACCCACTCCAGTGTCGCGGGTCACGCCTCTTCGTGACATCAACAGAGAGTATCTGAGCGAGCGCCGGGAAAAGAGACGTTCCAGGATGCTCAGCACGCATATTTTAAGAACAACGCTTGCCGGCTCGCCTGCTGGAAGTGACAACGAGAGCGACGACTACGAAATTGACGTGGACAAGACGATAAACATACCACAAGTTCCCGATTTTGGGCTTCAGAACATGACGGACGCGAAAGATGACGTAACAGCACAATTTTCGAGACTGAAGATAAACGGTTCTTCGAAATCTGTTTCTGGTTTTCACGAAATTGAAAGGTTGCAGAGACAGCTTACCGACTGCCAAATCCAGTTGAAACTGCAACGGGAGCTGCTCAGGGACCAATATGGGAAGGAAAGCTCTGCGATACAATTTCTCGAGCAGCAGTTTGCTAGAAAGCAAGATACTCAAGAGAATCCATTTTCTGCGACCAAGGAGACCCTAGAACTTCGAAAGGAGAACGCTTATTTACAGAAAGAGTTAGAGGAGCTCGTGAGCTCGTTTGAAGTTCTTCAAGGTCAGTTAGAGAAGTTACAGACGGATCATGAGGAGTGGAAGACGGTATCGAACGAGATCTTGACCATGTTATTTGAACATGACGAGGTGAACAGAGACCTTCTTGCCGATGCCAAGGGAAGCGGAAGCTTGAAACTGAAGCTTCAGGCATGTGGAATGGCATTGGAGGGGGTTTTGAACGAGTTTGTGGAAAGAACAAACACCTTGAGAAACCAGCATCTTGTCATCAAGACCAGGGAAGAGACCATTAAAAAGCTTGAAAATGATCTCTTGGAGACGAAAAGACGACAGAAAGAAGAAAGATCCGAGTTTTCGGGTGTGATTTCGGTGGAAGTTGACAAGAAAAAGCAGGTGAATGTCCGATCGGAGGGACTTTTGAAGGAGAATCGGCTGAAGGAGCAGAAAATTAGAGAGTTAACTGGCCAGCTTGAGGGTTTGATGGAACAATTAGGCCAAAACTCGAAAGATTCTGCAAAGGAAGTAGACAAGGAACAGTTTCAGCTGAGAATCAGCCATCTTGAACAGGAGATTGGCGAGTTTCAGAGCGGAATGAGACAGCTGCAAGACGAGAAGGAGGAGCTGCAGAGACGGATTGGTCTAATTGAGAGAGAAAAGGAAGAAGTACAGACTCAAAACACACGACTCGTTGAGCAAAAAGAGGAGCTGGTTGGCCGAATTGAGGACAAGAACATCAAGAACAACGATCTGCAATCACAATTGGACGCTTTGGGTGAAAATTTGAAGAAATCTCTCTCCAAACAACGTCAACTCAGCTCGGAGAAAATCAAGCTCAACTACGAACTGGATGAGCTCACAAGCAAGATTTCGGCTATGGAATCCGACCTGAGCGACCAGGCGAACATCGTGCGCACCTTGCGGGCTGAAAACGAGTCTCTGGTAGTTGAAACGCAGGATCTCGAGGACAGATACCAGGATTTTCTCACCATTAACGTGAATTTTCAGACCCATTTGATCAAAATGCTGAGCAAAATTCTCGATCAGCAGTCGGTGAAAGAGGCTGCCGAAAAAGTGTTGCAACTCGCAGATCGTGAAGAGCTGCAACTGGACGACATGGCCACCAGAAAGCTGTACGAAACAATATTTCAATACGATTTATCGGCAATTGAAACGATCATTGACCATCACGGGAAAATAAGCATGCAATTGACCAACAACCACTCTGAATCGGAGATCATTGCGCAATTGAAAGGCAGGATCGCAGAACTGGAGGCCAAATCACCCCAAACGGAAAGTCCCCGGTCGAAATTGCGACTTGACGAGCTCACAAAACGGTGGAAAGCAGCCGAAGAGGCTCTTTCTTTCGAAAGAAAGCAGTCGAAAAAAAGACTCGAGGAGCTGGAGCTGGAAAATAAAACGTTGAAAGCTCAGATTAATTTGTAAAGTAGAACTTGTATAACAAGAAATGAATCGGCATCAGTAACTATTTATATCTAGAAACGGAATGAGGGCTCTTGACGGGGAAAAATGAAGCTTGACTACTCGTTAGTAAGCTCCTTGTTGTCCCGAGAAGATCCTCCTGCACACCAGAGAACCGATCTGTCAACTAGATTAATCTTCCTCCATCTCCTCGTCGCTGCTCTCGTCATCGTCTCCCTCTCCCTCTTCCTCTGCATATTTGATAGCCTCTTCCAGCAGATCCTTAGGAACAAACTTATGGCGGCCCTCGGTCTCGCTCTTACTTATCCAGGTCATTTCCAGCTCGAAATCCTTGTCCTTGTTATCCTCATGAGCAAGGTAGATGATTCTAGCAGCCTCTTTGACAGCATCTTTTGCTGAAATGTTAGGCAAATTCAACTTCTCGAGCTCCGACTTAGCCGTTTGTCTTCCCTTTCCCGTGGCCGCTCCGTAGAAGCCCCAGTACGTTCCACTTGGGTCCACCATATACAGGTGTGCTCCGTCATCGTCCACTCCACCCACAATAGCGTTGATTCCAAAAGGTCTAACAGAGTTATAACACGTGTATGCCTGCACGTAGTATCCCAGTCTGTCTATGAGTCCCGGAATGCCGATCGGCTCTTTGTACAAAGACTTGAACGACTGGGCCTCGTCACGGCCTCTGTTCACAAAGTGTCTTCCGTCGGGTATCAGTCCCGAATACACCACTCCCACGTGTCTATCTATCGATTGTATGCGCTTGTTCTTTCCTGGCGCCAAAAGCTTGGACGATATGATTTTTTCAGTGGCGAGAACAACACCATCCTTGCAGCGGATTCCAATTGAAGTCCCAGCATTCTCCACTGCCTTGGAAGCATACTCCACCTGGAAGTTTCTTCCATCTGGCGAGAAGATCGAGTTCGACAGATCGTATCCTGTTCCAATAGACGTCATTGAGCGAAAATTATTGGTGTTTCCAAGGGAAAACTAAAGAGAATAGGTCAATGTTGTCTAACAAAATCATCTTTTTTGCCTTCGGTTTTGCAAGTCGCAGTTTGTCTGTCACGATAAATTACGGGTGAGTGAGAGAGGGAACAAAAAAAAAAAAAAAAAATAGAAAATAAAGAAGTTACACACCAAACTAAAAAGAACCCCCTTTTGTTCCCTTCGTTCTTTCCTTTGTTCATAGATAATGATGGATACGATACGGGTGGTGGTTTGTGGAGATGAAGGAGTGGGAAAGTCCAGCCTTGTGACCATGCTGGTCAAGGAAAAGTTTGTGCCAAACATTCAGCACGTGATCCCCCAGATTAGCGTGCCTCGAGACTTTTCTGGATCGCCATACTCGCCAAAATCGAGCGTGCTCATCGATACGTTGTCTTCTGATTTGGTAAGCCTCCAGGAAGAGATTCGGAAATCTGATGTGATCTGGCTCGTTTATTCGGATCACTACACATACGAGCGGATCTCGCTATATTGGATCCCGATGTTCCGCTCAATGGGAGTCAATCTTCCCGTTGTTCTGTGCAACAACAAGTCAGATCTCGACGAGAAGCCGAACGAAACTGAAACGGTTTTGAACGACGAGCTTATACCTCTTTTGAAGGAGTTCAAAGAGATAGAGGCCTGTATTCGATGCAGTGCCAAGGACAATCACAACGTGAATCAAGCATTTTATTTATGTCAAAGAGCGGTGACCCATCCAATTGCGCCTCTTTATGACTACAAGGAGAGCAACTTGAAACCATTGGCGTTCAATGCTCTCACACGAATCTTCTATCTATGTGACAAGGATCAGGACGGTTACTTGAACGACTCAGAATTTATCCAATTACAGCAAAAGTGTTTCCACAAGTCCATCGACGTGAATGAACTTACAATGCTCAAAATGACGCTCAACGATGCGCTTCCGGGCTGCGCCACGAATCGAGGAATCACCGAGAAAGGTTTTTTGGCACTCAACAAACTCTACGCCGAAACCGGTAGACATGAAACCATTTGGGGAATTCTCCGTTCATTTCATTACACGGACTCTCTCTCCATCGATGACAAGGTGTTGTATCCAAAGATGGACGTTCCGCTGAACTCGAGTGTGGAGTTGTCGCCTAAAGGATACAAGTTTCTCGTGGACCTTTTTCTTCTTTTTGACAAGGACAACGACGGTGGATTAAGCGAAGACGAACTCACACAATTGTTCTATCCAACCCCTGGAATGCCGCGGTCATGGCAGGAGTCAAACTTTCCAAGAACTGTGGTTTGCAACGAACAGGGCTATGTCACTCTGCAGGGATGGCTAGCCCAGTGGTCCATGACGACGTATCTCGATCACCGCACAACTCTCGAGTATTTGGGATACTTTGGTTACGAGGACAAATCGGCGAACGCCAAATCTGGAGCCACTACAACGTCTGCTCTGAGAATAACCAAACAGAGGAAGTCCAGAAAGAGAAACGGCAAGATATTCCGTGCTTCTGTTTCGGACCGGACTGTTTTCAACTGTTTCCTGCTTGGTGCTCCAGGCTGCGGAAAGACCTCGCTAATGGAGTCGTTTCTTGGAAGACATTACAGTGACTCATATTCGCCGACTATCCAGCGCAAAGTGGCCGTCAACAACGTCGAGCTCACAGGAGGAAAGCAGTGTTACCTGATTATGGAGGAATTGGGCGAGTTAGAGAGCGCCGTGCTCGAAAACAACGACAAACTGGAATCATGTGATGTTGTTTGTTATGCGTACGACTCCTCAGACCCGGAATCGTTCCAACATCTCATCAATTTGAGACAAAGATACCCAAGTTTGGATAACATTCCGGTGGTCTATGTGGCATTAAAGGCTGATTTGGACCGTCAGCAGCAGCGCTGTGATCTCCAGCCCGAGCCTTATACCAGAGCCTTGTTTCTCCCGGCTCCGTTGCACATTTGTTCCGGTTGGACTTCGTCGTTGAGCGAGCTGCTCATTCATCTGGTGAGATCCGCTTGTGATCCACGGAGCTCCACCCCAGGTCTCGAGCCCGAACCTATCGACACCGAGGGAATGATCAACCCATTTGTGATTGGCTGTGGTGCCGTTGGCTTCATGGTGATAGTCTCTTTCTGGTATCTGAGGGGCTCGTTTGTTGGGAACAGATGAGAAATGAACTGGATAATTGGGCTTGACTAAGGTCGTGCAAACCTGAATTTTTTTTTTCTACTCTCTGGAAAAAAAAAACGATTCCAAACATGTCTCAGCTTATCTCTAGTTGTTGAAAAATCAGCATATCATTGTGCGCTGTTGACGTCATGATGCTCTCAAAACTAGAATACAGTGTGTTGGTTGCGCTAACCATATCGCTGGTATACGTGGCTGTTCTCTACGTGAATCCTCCGAGCGGTCCGCGCAATTCTCCGGAGGTGATCAGACACCGGGTCTACAGAGTTTCTGCCTCGACGATCCTGTCGTTGCTGGTCGTTCCTGTCGTGATGGTGGACGGAATCGGGTCTGTCGAGTCGTATCGAACAGCATGGAGATACATGGGACTACCTTTGACGTGGCATGCGGTTGTCGATTGCGGCAAGGTGCTGCTGCTGTTTGCAGGACTGTTTGTGGGGCCGCTTGTTGAGTATGTTTCGTGGGGAACAGCCGCACTCAAAGAGGATTTTCTAGCATTTGAGTGGTTTCAGGCAATGCGGGACCTTGTTGTGGCTCCATTGACTGAGGAATTGACCTACACGGCCTGTGCGTTAGGGCTGTTTGTGCCTTTCTTACCGCTTCGCGAGCCGGGTACCGCAACCACGACGGTCCACACGGGGTGGATCGTTAACGGGACGCCGTTGCTGTTTGGATTTGCACATCTGCACCATATGTGGGAGAATTTGAAGGCCGGACGTGCTCCTGTTGTGGCGGTTGTGGTGAGCACGGTGTTCCAGATCACGTACACGACGCTGTTTGGGATTCTAACCAACCTTGTCTTCCTCTACACTAACTCAATTTGGTGCTGTGTTGTTGCGCACTCGTTCTGCAACTTTATGCAGTTTCCGCTGCTGTCTGTTCAGGGCTGTATGGCGTGGAAGATGATGTACTGGGCCCTGTTAGTGGGCGGAGTGTGGTTTTTTGCGGCCAATTTCCGCTCCTTCACGCTCAACGAACGCTCGGTGGTGGACTGGGACCGGTTGGGGTCGGTTTCGTGAGGTTTGACCGAACAAGGACCGGATTTACGAGCCGTCAGCTTCGATGTTACAGAATTATATACCGGAAATGACTAATTGCAAGTAATGAATGATAGATAGATAGATAGATGAATGATTGATGATGCTGTAGTTAATGTCCTGTCACGAGTAGCCGTCGTAGCCGTCGAGAGTCTGTTCTTCCGTGTACTGGCCGTCCGGATAGATTTCCTGCTGTTGCTGCTGCAGAAATAGCGTGTGGTTCACCAGGTTCAGATATGCGTACATGAAGTTGCTCAACAGAACCTGCTGGTAGAGCGGTCTCTTCGGGTCGGCAAGTTTGAGATGACTCAGCCGGTAAACGGCACGTTCCACGTGGATCGGAAACCGGTAATCCAGCATCACCAAGGTGGACGGAGAAACGGGTGGGAGCGGGAATCCAAACGCGGAGTCGGTCATCTGCAGCGGCTGATTGGGCTTTGTGCTGCGTTTTTGCATTCGCAGCGTCTGTCGCAGCGTCTCGCTGACGGCCTGGGTGGTGTCGGGCAGCGGAGGCGGCGACGGCGGCGCAGGAGACGGTTCAGGAGGCGGCTCAACGTGGACTTCCTGGACGGGCTGGGGTGTTTCCGGCACGGACTCCTCGCTGACAGACCGTTTTTTGCGGAAATTGAGCAGCCGTTTGTCGGTGATGCTTTCGTTGTCAGAGTCGGACAAACTGTCGCCGCTGAAGCTGCGCTCGAACGAGCGGGAGCGGTCTTTCTTCAGCTTGAAGAAGTCCGACAGACTCTTTTTCTCGCGGACGGGCTCCTCGGGCGGCGGCGGCGGGGCCACGGACGGCGACGACGCGGTCGAATGCACCGGGGACGGCAGCGAGTTTGTGTCGATGTTGATGGTTCCGTGTCTGTTTCTGGAGTGGTTGGGAGGCGACTTTTCCGGGGCCTTTTCTGATGTTTTTTCCGGGACATTCTCCTTCGTTTTCTCCTTGGTCAGCCAATTCCAGCTGGATTTGCGCGTTTTGGTCTCGGGAGTCGACAACAATCCGTACGACTTCTTCTTCTTGGGCGTCTTGGGCGGCGTTGCGGGCTTTTCCTTAGGCAACGGCGGCAGCGGATGGTTCTTATCCACGGGAAGAGCCGGCAGAGAGCTCTGGGGAGCCGTCGGGAGCGACTTGGCTGGGTTTGCAACCACGTTGGTCTTGAGCATGTTCTGCGAAAGCTCCTCAGAACGTTCCATCTGGTTGGGGCCGGAAACCGCTTCATTTTTGTCCGATTTGCGCCGCATCTTGCCGCTTCCTCCGCGACGATACGTGGTCCAGCGCGATCGTCTCAGGTCTGACGACTCCTCGTCGTCCGACGCGTGATGGAACGAGCCCTGGGAGCCCTGGGGACTCTGTGGACCGGCCGATAGACTCCATGATGACGACGACAGCGTTCTCGCAAGCGTGACGGCGTCCGTGGAATCCATTCCCGCCATGTGCGACAGCGCCTCCAGCTCCAGAGTGAGCTCCTTGAGCGACGGCTTGCGCTGCAGGCCGCTCCCTGACGAAACGCGTTTCTTGGACGGCGAAACCGCGGCGTCTCGTGCGGTGTCGCCCGGCCGCGACTCGTTGGACAGCGACGACTTGATGGAGCCTGACCGGTTCAACTTGGTGGTGATGTCATCCACGGTGGCCTGAACGTGTTTTCTGAAATTCTCGGGCGCCAGCTTCGGATGGGCGGTCGCCGGGACCCACATGAGCTTGTTGGACTCGAGAAGAACCGAGTCCGGGTCGATGACGTCGTCCAGATCGTCGCTAACAGAGGCGTTTGTGGCCACAGGGCAGCGTTTTTCGGGCGAAACAGCATTCTCCTTGTCCGGATGCGAGTAGCCGGCTCGGGACGTGTCCTGGTGGTCGCTGGGATGTATGTCGATGTAATTGTAGTCGTTGAACTCTGTGTCGTTGAAGGGCAAATCGGGATCATAGTTGAGACTGTTGCCGATGGAAAGTCTTTTGAGCGCCTTGACCGCGTTCAGCTCCTGTTCCACGGCCTGGGATGCCGCCAGCAGCTCCTCGTGCGTGGACTTGCGCGAGGAACGCGACGAAACGGTGTTGGACGCTCTTGATGAGGCCCTGGAATGGCCCGTGTCGGAGTCGGTCATGCGAGACGTTGCTTTCGGGCAATTGGCGCGCAGCAGTCGATCGTGGCAGAAACGGGCTCCGTGGGTGGTTTTTGCTTGCCTGACCTGCGAAAAGAGGCCGGAATATCAACTTGGACGGAGGAATCTGTGATCCAGAGAGATTCTTCACGCTTGTATGTTTTTTTTTTTCTGCCGACTTTTTTTTTTGTTGGCAAACAGGAAACGCGCACGAGACAGCTGGGGACGATTGGAATGTCGGGGCAAAAGTGAAAAATTCGAGCAACGAGGCAGAAAGTTGGAATGAATGGTCCAAAAACCTGTGCAAACCGCTTACAACACCATATAACACGCTCTGTTGCTCTCTGATGGATCGTATTTAGTCGTTTTTCCAGTGTCGACGAGCGAAGAAAAAAAAAAAAAAAACGCGAAAGCTGTGCGGCTTCGAGGCGCAATAAGAGACCGTAACTTTATTAGCCGCAGACCCGCACTAAAAGGCACCGGTGCCGGCCTACCGTGCGCGCAACTCCCGTCACAGAAAGCATCCACGGTGTCCAGTCTCCCAGCGACAATGTGCAGCAAATGCAAAGGTTTGTGTGTTTTTTGGCAAGTTGCCTCATGTGAGATATCCTCTCCCAGTCTAAGCCCCCGTCTCGCTTCCCCGCCCCCTGGAAGCCACCGCTGGTGCGATTCTCGCGCACCGCACCCTGTTCCGGTGTTCTGAAATCTCTTCGCGCACCCCGACCGGTTTCGCGCAACTTTTTTTTTCCCATTCCGTTTCCGCTCTCGCGAGCCACCGGAACCGGAAATTTTTCCTATCATTGATGTACTCATTTATTTTTCAATTTTTTTTTCAGCAGAACCGACAAAAACCCCCTCACTCGAGCCAGAACCAATCTATAGACAACCGCCATGACTACAGAGTTCGTGATCAGAGTGCCGGCGTCCTCCGCCAACATCGGACCTGGGTTTGACGTCCTCGGAATCGGTCTCGACTTGTATCTCGTTCTCAACGTCAAGATCGACGAGTCCAAGTATGGAAAGGAGTCGCTGCAAGACCCACAGAACTGCGTGCTGTCGTACGACGGAGAGGGTGCAGAAAACGTTCCGTTGAAGTCCGAAGACAACCTCATCACCAAAACCGCCCTGTACGTTCTGCGCTGTAATGGCATCGAGACGTTTCCAAAGGGGACCAAGATTCACGTGACCAACGCTGTTCCATTTGGCAGAGGTTTGGGCTCGTCAGGAGCTGCCGTCGTGGCCGGTGTTTTGCTCGCCAACGCTGTTGGAGGACTCGGGTTCTCCAAACAAAGATGTCTGGACTACTGTCTGATGATCGAAAGACACCCTGACAACATCACAGCAGCCATGATGGGTGGTTTTGTTGGCTCCTTCTTGAGAGACCTGACTCCCGAGGAATTCAACGTGGTGCACCAACCTCTCGCGCAACTCTTGCCCGCACCGGGCAAGGACCCAAAAATCAAGCCTTCCAACGCTCCGCTGGATCTGGGCAGACACGTCAGATACAACTGGAACCCAAAGATCAAGTGTCTGGCCATCATCCCGCAATTTGAAGTGGCAACCTCCGCTTCTAGAGCCGTTCTGCCTGCTCAATACGAACGTTCCGACATAGTGTTCAATCTGCAGAGACTCGCGGTGCTTACGTCAGCAGTCGGAGCCCCAGAGCCGAACGGTGAATTGATCTACAACGCCATGCAGGACAAATTGCATCAACCATACAGAAAGACTCTGATACCGGGACTGACCGAGATCCTGTCGAGTTTCACACCTGAGTCGCACCCAGGTCTGTTGGGAATCTGTTTGAGTGGAGCCGGACCAACCATTTTGGTGTTGGCAACAGCAAACTTCGACAAGTTGGCCGATGCAATCATCGAGAGGTTTGGCCAGGAGGGAGTGAAATGTGTTTGGAAGCTGTTGGATCTGGCCGAGGAAGGTGCAACGGTCGAGGAAGTGAGCAAACTTTGAGTTTGACTTATCCTTTGATAACCGTTGGTTACCGAATCATGAACAAGATCAGGCAAGAGGAAACGATTTATCTACGACACGACCTTGCTTACCATTAGAAGCTAGAAGCTAGAAGCTAGAGAGCGACGAATGCTCGGCTGCTACCTTTATAGACGGAGCGGATCCGCATTATAATAACAAAGATATCAGATAAAAAAATAGTGACTATAGTAGATGATTTGGTTCTTTTTGGTGGATGAGTGTGTCTCATTTAGATCGTTGTCTGTGTATAGAATGAGAGAGACGAGACGGGTGTGATGGTGTAGAGATGTGGAGTTTTCCTGGTTCTAAACTCCAAAAATTAGTATGAAGATAAAACCAAATGTTTGGCCATTCAGGTCTGTTTGTTGTTGTCACTTCACAAATGAGTCAGACTGATACAGAGATTCTTCGGTCAACAGTTTTTGTCTTTTTTTTTCATCTGATTCTAGTGGATTTATTTGAATTCGCCCGCCTTTCCGGCCATCAGAAGCCCCACAATCAGTCCGAATAGTCCCAAAACACTGCCGAAAATCTCAATCACAAGAATCTTAACAAACAAAGACGAGTCTGCTGCATCCGAGATGGCAGCGGTCGAACCTGTCACTCCCACAGCCACACCGCAGATCAAATTGCTCAATCCCACCGTCAATCCGGCCCAGAAAAGCGAGTATCCAGTGTAAAAGTTTTCCTTCGAGTACAAAGAGACCGAGTCCACCACTGTCAGCTTGGAGGAGAACACAATGGCCATGATAAGTCCGTAAATGGCAACGACTTCACAGAAAATAATGGAAATTAAGTTCTTGGTGGTGATTCTTGGTGCTTTCACACCAGCTCCCAGCACCGACGATCCAGTGACAAAGATTCCCCACGCTGCTCCGATAACAGAGAACCCAATACATGCAGAAATGCCCAATGTTGCCCACATGTATGGCGAGACAGTTTCGAGGAATTGGCCAACGTTGAAAGATTCTCCCGAGCCGTTGAACAGCATGTAGCCGCCCACAACAAGTGCGGCTGCCACTGTCAAGTACGACGTTGCTGCCATTGTTTTCTGGTGGTTTGTTGAGCACAGAAGTAGAAGAGAAGCTGAAGGGTTGTTGTGCTGATTTTATTTATTGCAGCACAAAGCTGGCAAAAAGACTGGCACGACACAGAAATGGCAGAATGTGTTTTTTTGAAGTCGCGTCGATCGACCGAAAAGTTTTTTAGAGAAGAAAACAAAATGAAAAAAGCGAGAACAAACATGTTTTTTTTTTAAAGATCCTTACTAACATCCTCTTTGTTCCTGTCAATCCAACTCTGCTGTCCCGGCTTGCACAACCGCCAGTGTTTTTTTATGGAGTCTGATGACGAATTTGTGGAGCATTCGGCGTCGCCGGCTCCAGAGTCCCGGGATCCGACTGGAAACGCGGCTGGGTCCCCGCAGAACGACGGAGCTGCCCCTGACGGTGGCAAAAGAGCGCCTGAGGCGCTGAAAGGAAGCTCGGGTGGGTACGCTTGGGAGGACGAGTACCGCAGATCCTGGGATATTGTTCAGGAAGACGAGAGTGGAAGCATTGAGGCGATTGTTTCCGGGCTTGTTGAGTCGCAGAAGAAAAGGTATCTCAAAAACATCGCCCCTTTTCAGCGAGGAATCATCCGAACAATGGTTCTGGTGCTTGATTTCTCGAATGTTATGAGCGAAAAGGATTTCAGGCCCAATCGTGCGGCCGTGACGATTTCGAATGCGATTGATTTCGTCAACGAGTTTTTCGACCAGAATCCCATTTCCCAGCTCAGTATCATTATCATGAGAAACGGACTTGCGCAGCTTGTTTCTGAGCTCAGCGGAAACCCTCATGACCACATAGAGGCTCTGAAGTCCATCAGGAAGCTGGAGCCCCAGGGATATCCATCGCTACAGAATGCTCTCGAGATGTCTCGGGGTCTGCTTTTACACGTTGCCTCGCATTGCACTCGAGAGGTTCTCATCATCTTTGGAGCTCTTTTCACCTCGGATCCAGGTAACATTCATAAGACCATCAAGGAACTTGTGAAGGAAAAAATCACTGTCCGAGTGATTGGTTTGACGGCCCAGGTGGCCATTTGCGAGGAGCTGTGCAAGTTGACAAACTTCGGGGATGTGCGAAACTCTTATCATGTTGTTTTATATGAGCAGAACTTCAGAGAATTGTTCATGGAAGCTGTCACTCCGCTGGCTGTGACAAAAATGGAGCTGAAGAAAAAAGACGGGTTCACCCTGGTTAAGATGGGATTTCCGTCCAGAATCAGTGATACACATCCAACTTTTTGTTCGTGCCACTCAAAGACAGTGTATGGAGGCTACATTTGTCCGAATTGCAAGAGTAAGGTGTGCGTTTTACCGACTGTTTGCCCGTGTTGCGACCTGATGTTGATCTTGTCTACCCATCTGGCACGTTCGTACCATCATTTGTTCCCATTGAAGCTTTTCAGAGAAGTTCCTGTTGCCGAGTCCTACGAGTCGTCGAATTGCTACGGGTGTCAAGCCAAGTTCCCTGGAGGCGTAAAGATCAGTGAGCGGACGAAATCGGAGAACAAGAGGAGAAAAGAGTTCCAGACAAGTTCACGGTATCAATGTGTGGACTGTCGCCGCGACTTCTGTATCGATTGTGATGTTTTCATCCACGAGGTTTTGCACAATTGTCCAGGATGCGAGAGTCACAGTTGAGAAACTGAGTCACGTGACTTGTTTAGCTGGAAAAGCGCAGAAAAAAAAAGGGGAGCCTAGATGGGGAAAAAAGTGCATATATAAATATTAAAAGGGGTTTGTTCCCCCAGAAAAACGATTAATGGACCTGTTCTTTCGGCGAAATAACAGTTTGAAGACTCATTCAACAAACTACCTATTCGAAAGTGATTCATCGCTTGCATCGCTTTGCAAAAAAGGACTCTTGTCACGAGGTTGGAAAAGGAAAAAACGGTTCGGTAGGGCTACAGTCACGGGACAAAAACGACAACAAAGACTGGCATCCGTGCAACGCAAGGCAACCGAACGTGTGGATATTATCTGTGAAAATCCGCCGCTGTTCACCTGTTTTGTTTAAATTATACGCTCCCTCTGCTTCGCCACTGAATTGCCCCCTTCGCGCGCTCATAACCAGAGGCTCTGGTGGCCGGAAACTGCAGATCTCCTGAAATTAAAGTGCTGTATAACGGGTTCAGAAGATACGGAGGACACGGGAAGAGAATAATTGGTTCGGGAAAACCTTTGGAAACAAGAAAGCACGCTAATTGGACGTCTTTAGCACACGCTATAAGGCTTGCTTAGGGTTTGGTGTTTGGTGTTTTCACAAAAGGCATATCTGTTAACATCTGTTATCAGCACTATAGAAGATGTCGACAACGAAATCGGTCATCAGAACGATCAAAAATGTGGCCAACGGGTACTCGTCGGTTCAAGTGATGGTGCGGAATGCTACCAGCAACGATCCGACGGGTCCTACAACGGCGCAGATGGCTGATGTGGCCAACCACACGTACGAGACAGGCGAGTTTCTCGAGGTGATGGACATGATTGACAGACGGCTGAACGACAAGGGAAAGAATTGGCGACACATTGCCAAATCACTGACTCTGCTGGACTATCTGGTCAGATATGGTTCGGATGACGTTGTTATCTGGGCAAAGGACAACTTGTATGTTATCAAGACCTTGAGAGAATTCCAGACCAGCGACATCACGGGTGCGGACCAAGGTGCAGTTATCAGAGTCAAGGCAAAGGAGCTGACTAGTCTGTTGAAAGATGACGAAAGACTGCGTCAGGAGAGAGATATCGCGAGACAAAGGCTCGCAGAAAGACGGTCTCGTCGGAGTCGTCGTCGCGCAGACTCGCCTCCTGACCCAGACGAGTACGACGAGGCTTTGCAAAAGGCATTGGAGCAGAGCAGACTCACTGCAGAGGAGGAGGAGAGAAGAAGAAGAAACCAGAGCGATGACAGCTTGGAGAAAGCGATTCAACTGAGTCTCGAAGAGGACGAACTAAGGAAGAAGAACGCAAACTTGTTGGATTTGGATGACAACGATGCCTCCGGAGCTCCACAGATGTTTGGCTACTATCCACAGGGTCAGTCTGCCGGCCAAATTATCGGCTACGACATGTTTGGCAACCCAGTGTACGCTAACCAGGCCATGAACACGGGGTACTTGCAAAACGCTTACCAGGACATGGCTGCTCTGGAGCAACAGCAGGCTTATCAGCAGCAATTGGCGTTGCAACAACAACAGCAGCAACAGTTGTACCAGCAACAGCAGGCTGCAATGCAGCAGCAACAACTATACCAACAGCAGTTGGCTGCTCAGCAACAAGCCGCACTTCTTCAACAGCAACAGCAACAACAACAACAACAACAACAGCAGATTCCGCTGAAGACGGGGTCGAACAATCCGTTTGCATTTGGCCAGCAGTCGCAGGCCAATGGAAGGCAAGAGCAGCCTGAACAGCCGCAGAAGGAGCAGCAACCAATGAAGCAAACCCTGACGGGCAGCCAGAAGTTCAACGAGCAATACTCACAGCTGAACGCCCTGCTCGCCAACGGAACCGGAATCGACACGTTTGGTAACATTGGAGAGACTAGAATTCCTGCACAACACACCAAGACGGGAACTTTCATCAACTCTTACGGTACCGGTTACAAACAAGAAACCGGTTCTGCAAATCCGTTCTTCGACACGCAATACACAGGGATTCCATCCACTGCCATGACACCTGCCTACACTGGTTACGGTTTCGGTAATCAGCCATCTCAGAACGCCCAAGGCAACGAAAGAAGATCGCAACAGGGCGGAAGTCTGATAGATCTATAAGGCGTTTCACCATAGACTTTTTCCGCTTTCTATGTTTTTATATGAGTAATTACATCTCTATGTGTACTAAGAACGAAAATTTGATCCAAAGTAACAGTGGACAGTTGATGAAAAACGAAAACGGGAGTTTTTGATCCGAGTTTTTGTCTGGTTAGCTGCTCTCCGTTTTGCTCTGCTGTGGTTCTGCGTAGCTCGCTTGCTTGTTTTCGTACATCTTCAACAGGTCTTTCAGTCTTCTTTTCTCCACTCTTTCCGTCTCAAGTTCTTGTTCAAACTTCTGGTTTATCTGTGCTACGAGCTTCTTGAACTCCATTCGAAGGATCGATGCGCTCACGTTATTTCTGGTTGGCGACGTGCTCGACATGGCAAAGCTTTCGTCAACAGTTGTGGGTGGAGTCGATGGAGTCGAGATGGAAAAAGCCTGACTGGAGTTGAACGAAGATGGTCTTTCAAGCGAAGAATCTCCCAGATGGTCCACTTTGAGCAGGTTTATTTCCTTGGTCTGTTCAAGCCAGTCTTTTTGTTTGTCGGCCAGCTGCATCTGCAAATCGCTTGCTTGCATCTCGAGCTTCAGCACCTGACTCGTCTGTCTTGCCAGTTCGTTGTTGGACACCTTCAGCAGTTCCTGTGACCGGCTCAACTGGAGTCTGAGCTGGTTCAGCGACTTATTGTACTGAGATCTTTCGTCCTCGTACTGTCTGGTGAGGTAGTTATGGGCAAATTGCAGGTCGTTGAGTGCAGTTTTCAGCTCCTCGATGTTCTTAGAATCGCCAGAGCCAATATCTCTGCTTCTGGTCGGGGACTCGGTTGGAGTCGACTCGGTCGTTTTCGACGTTCCCTTGACGCCGTTCACGAGCGCGCCGATGCACTTCGAGCTCCACTCGATCCGGCCATTCAGACTCTGCATGGAGTTGATGTCTGGCTCAGGAAGCTCGATGCGGTTTTGGATCGAGAGTGACATCACTGTGGAAACGAGATCTTCCAGAGATCTCTCGATAGTGGCCGAAGCTGTGTTCTGCTGGGCTGGTAATTCGAGGTTCGCGCTCGAAACATCCTGTATGTAGCCCAGCTGGGACGTTAAAATGCAATGGCGGTTGAAACGGGCCTCCAACTCCGAGACACGCGTGTCCACGTCCGAGAGTTCGGCCGCCACGGACACATCTGGCTGGGCCTTGAGCCGCTCCAAAAGAACGCTTTTCTGTCTTTTGAGCTCGGAGATCTCGCTCTTCATCTCCCGTGCCTCGGTGTAATCTAGCAGCACTTTGTCCGTGATGTCGTTGTCGGTGTGGAAGTCTGCAAGGGTTCTTTCGACGAGAATATTGAGCGAAATTGGGTCCAGACTTTTAAACTTGGGACTGAATCGAAACAGAGAGTCGCCCGACTTGTCTATGAGCTCTCTGAGTCTTTGCTGAAGCAAAATCGACGTGGTTTTTGGCTGTTGTTTTGTCTGCTGCCCTCCGTTGAGCAGGTTCTGGTGTTCCTGTTGCAATTGGCGAACCAACATCTGGGAGTCTTCGAGATTGTACCCATCGCTCGTAGGAGACGGGAGCATGGTTCTTGCGGAAGACAAAGCTGCTGATGACATGGTGGTGCTGGATGTCTAGAGAAAGAGACTGGTAAGAAAGTAAACAAAAGTTTTGATCTAAAATATTTTCGCGTTGATCTGACCGGAAATTTCAATCTCTCGAAAACCACGAGCACGTTGGCAGAGCAGAAGCTTCACAAGGAGCAGTAGCGCGTAAATCAGGGAAAAAGAGCGTAAATGGTACAAGTGATCAAACTGCAAGGTTGGGGATGTTCCATTTAGAGCACACGAGTTTTTCCGTGCGATTTAGGTTGTTTTTTAAAGCACATTCTGCAGCCAGTAGCATGTTCTGCCAGCTCCCAGAATTGCAGTTGCAGAAACGATCGAGGTAAGCGTTCTTTTCTGCACAGTCTTGTTACCGACGACTCAAGAAGATCCACATCAAAAGACCCCGAGAAAAGACAACAACAGGACCCGCTACAACCAAATAGTTGGCTCTTGGTGTTCATTTTAATTTCCTGCAGTAAATAATTTTGGTAGCTACCAAAAGCAAAAAAAAACGTTTAGACAATTTGAACTTGACACTAAATTTACGTTACTCCGATTTACTTCCTTCTGTAATATACTTTATCATTAATGTCTAGTTTGGCGTTTCAATTCGCTCGAGCGAAAGGACCAATGATCTCTACAGGCGTCTACTGGATGAGCCCCTGGTACTTTTCGCAAACAGCGGCGATCTCTCTCAAAATCTCCTGCTTTCTGGAATCCTCGATCCAAGAGCCCTTAACACCGTTCTCGGCAATCACTTTCCAAGTGGCCAGATCCAGACCAAACTTGGCCTGAACAACCTTGTAGTTGTCGAGAATGTAGCCTCCGAAGTAGGCTGGGTCGTCAGAATTGATCGAGAATGGAACTCCGGCAGCAAGCCATTCCCGAATAGGCAGGTCGGCAATGTCGCTCACCACCTGCAACTTCAGATTCGACAGCGGACACAACGACAGCATTGTTTGCTGTTCTGCGAGCCTCTTCATCAACTTCTCGTCCTTAATGGAGTTGACACCGTGGTCAATTCTGGTAACCTTAAGCAGATCCAGAGAGTTAACAATGTACTCTGGACCTCCCTCCTCACCTGCGTGTGCAGTGAGACCCACCTCTGGGTGGTTTTCCAACACGTGCGAGTAACATTCCTGGAACAATTCTGGAGGGAAAGGCTTCTCGGCCGAATCAAGACCAAGTCCGTGCAACCATCCCTTCTCATAGTATGGCTTGGCCATGTGAATAGTTTTGAGTCCATCTTCGGATGGCAGATGACGAAGCAGACACATAATCAGCTTGGTGGTAATTCCCAACTCGGCTTCGGCCTTTTCACTAGCTCTCTTGAATCCGTTCACGACGGTTTCCATCGAAATTCCTCTCTCAAGATGTCCCTGAGGATCGAAAAACGTCTCTGCGTGATGCAATCCGTCTCTCTTGGCCTTTTGGAAATAAGCCCAGGCGAGCTCGAAGAAGTCGTCCTCGGTAATGAGAACATTCATTCCGATGTAGTAAAAGTTCAAAAAGTCTTGCAAGTCAGCAAAAGCGTCGTATCTGGCTTGAAGCTCCTCAACACTCTTAGGAAAGTGATCTGGAAGCTTGATGTTGTTTCTCTTGGCAAGGGGGAAGAGGAGATCTGGCCCCAGAGTTCCCTCCAAATGGACGTGGTGCTCACATTTTGGGAGCTCTTGCAAGAAGCCGTGCATGTGTTCAGAAAGCTCGTAATCAACCATGGTGAATTGTTGTTTGTGGATATGTCTTGGGTGTTTTGACCTGGAATTTGATAAGACTTTTGGCTGGCTTTATACGTTTTACAGCAAATAAAAAAAAAAAAATGTTGCAAATAAAAAGAAATAAAAAGACAATAACAATTTTCTGCAGACAATAGACAGAGTTTTTCGTCGGCTAAAACCGTTTTTTGGTGTCAACGGAGCAAAATCCTTCAAATTTGAGATGGATAGAAGAGACAAACTTGCACGGAAAGCAAGCAATAACATCTCAAAAACACTTTCTACAGCAGAATCTCACTTTCCCGTTGAACGGACTGCTTCTCACCTCATTTTTGAACACATAGTCGCCGTTTTGGTCCGCCGAGTGCACTGCCTTTTGGGGAAATTTTTTTGATTCCGGAGTTGCCTCTTTGGGTAACCCGTACAAACGGTCCAAGCTAGGATCTCTCAATTAATGCTTAAAAAACAACAAAACTACAGCCGTGATCACTGAAAAAAGCGATGCAAAGAAAACTGCCCGGATCGATTCTCGCGAGGCATTCAGATAAAAAGGGATGCTTGCACTCACGATTGAGGTCGATTTAGAATTGTTTTCTCCCATTCTTGTAGTAATCTGCAGCCATCAGCGCCCCACCAATTTGATTGGTGAAATAGAAAAACGAGCCCAAAATTGGTATACTTTCAAAAAAATTGGCAACAACACCAAATCCAAAGTAATCCCCTTCTCTCTCTTTGACCAAATATCTCACTTGACGTGTTCTCAACTTGGCCAACCTGTAGAAACGATTCTCGAACGAAGACCCCTTGGCGACGGCACCATTGAAGCTGAGAGCCATTGGACCGATGATTGGCACCATGCTGAGCACCACAGGGCGCAAGAAGCTGTAAATGCTGAAAGGAAGAGTTGCTGGCACCCAAAGTGAATTCTGGATCAGTCTGTCACCAAAAGAAGGTCCCACAACTCTCTTCAACTTGCCAGGAATAACAACGCGTTCCAGGCCTTGTTTGCACAAAACCACGTCAAACAAGCTATCCATCGGCCGTGGTATCAGATAGTTGTCCAAAATGTAACTGGTGAGAAAGTTTGCCTCTTGAGCAGTGACTCCCGCGCCAACCAACAGTCCAAAAGGCCCGCAGCAGCATACAGCCGCAGAAACATTGAATGCAAAAAGGGTGGAATAAATCGACATGAACACAGTCACGTGCACAATCAGAATTGGGGGAATCAAACGCAGATACACTGGCCATAAGTCCGGGTTCTGGAAAAAGTAGAGTATTCCCTGAAGGGGATACACCACGGATCCCGATTGCAGGAATCCGCTAATCACGTTGTACGGTCTGGACACCTCCAGTACAACGCGAGCTCTCAATGCATCTGCTAAGTCGGACATTTTGGCGATATATTGGCCGAAGATAGTGCGAGAGGAAGACTAGTTAAACAAAAGAGGGAGGCGTTTGGCGGGATCCTTCAAGACAAAAAAAAAAATAGCCCCCAAAAAAATCCAATTGGGCGTTACGAGCCCCGCGTCGCGACAATATTAATGTTGTGGGTTTTATATGTAGCATGTCTGTGCAAGCTGAAACTGATGTGTTAATGTAACAATACGTATTAAATCTAGTCAAACAAACCAAAGCCCATGTCGTCGTCTTCCTCCTCCTCTTCTTCTTCAGGAGCAGCCTCCTCGACAGCGGCAGCGGCAGAACCAGAAGCGGCAGCACCAGCAGCGGCAGCTGGAGCACCGGTTGGCACGCTAGACATCTTCTCAGTACCTTCAGCAATGAGCTCCTCAACGGACTTGCCCTCCAATTCGGAGATCAGCTTCTCAAGCTTCTCGGACTCGACTTCGACACCGACGGATTCCAACACCTTGGTGACATCGGCAGCGGAAGGAGTAGCGTTACCAGCTTGGACGAGTAAAAGGTATGCAGCTAAGTATTTCACTGTATGAGGTTAGTACGGGTCATGGGGTAGGAGCTGATGTTGCGGGTGTAACCGTTCTTGGACCAGACGAGCACGACACTAGTCGGCATGATATGTGAATGCAATACCGGGACGTTGTGGGTGTCTGTCTTGTCTAGTGTTCATTTCCCGCTGAATTTCCACTTACTTTTGAGTTCCTGATGTGTAATTCCTCTGTGATAATGTCAACGAAAACACACCTTGTTGATAACTAGTACTTCTCTTTGATGTAACGATGGCTCGCAACAACGAGCATAGATTTTCCAGCGAAAAGACACCTTACACCACTACTAAACGGGGTTTTGCAGCGAATTTTTTCAGTCCTTCGCGCACGACCAGACATCACAGTCACAAAGAAAACAACACTTGCCGAATATGGAAGGTTTGGCGCAAGGTGTGGTTGAGAAACTGAGAATTCGCGCGGTGGATGCTGGGGATTCCACGGCGCACCCGCGAGCTCGCCGGGCAGTTCTGCGGGGATTGCACGGGGCAAATTTGGCTGGAGCTGAAAAATTTTAAACCTCTTGGTGAGGATGAAAAATAATCAGGTTGATAATCGTTAAAAAGAGTTCTTTCGTTTTAGGCTTTATTTAGTATCTGACTAGCATAGATAAATTACACAATCATGTCTGGTGGTATGTAACAGCAGAAACACGCGGAACAGAGGGACGAGGGAGTGTATGGCGAGGTGAAAAGAAGATGTCATGAAGTGGGGAAAACGTCAGCAACAACAAGAACAAAAGCAACCAGCAACAACAGCAGCTTCCACGACAGCAATAGCGACAAAACAAGCTCGTTACATCTTCTACACATAGTCTCGATTGCAGAACACAAATCCCCCGACTACTCGTTGTCTTTGACGGACTTTTTACTAACATTTCCTAGTTGAACAAAAAAAGAAGAGAACCTTCAAGTCCTTCTCCTTCAAGGGCGTCGATCTTGCCGACCTTTTGGAACTTCCAACCGAAGATTTCGCCAAGTTGTGCCACGCCAGAGTCAGAAGAAGATTCTCCAGAGGTTTGGGATCCAAGCCAATGGGTTTGATCAAGAAGCTCAGAGCTGCTAGATTGGCTGCTGCCGGTACCAACGAGAAGCCAGCTATTGTCAAGACTCACCTCAGAAACATGATTATTGTTCCAGAAATGATTGGTTCCGTCGTCGGTGTCTACAACGGTAAGGTTTTCAACACCACTGAGATCAAGCCAGAGATGGTTGGCCACTACTTGGGTGAGTTCTCCATCACTTACAACCCTGTCCAGCACGGAAAGACCTCTTCTGGTTCTAAGTTGAAGTTGTATTAGGTAGGTAATGCAATGTCCCAGATTTTCTCGAACCACGTGAGAGTTTGTCTGGGGGTTGTTAAAGTAATATAAAGTTTCAAGTATCACAATTTGCACCGGGACAACCATTGGTAGCTGCTATGCAACGAATACTACTGTCGTAGAATGTTGTGTGACTTTTTTTTTATCGTTCAAGTTTATACCATTCGAAGGCCTATTTAGCACGTACATGTTTCCGGCCGGGACATTTATTTGAGAATCCCCATTTCCCGCAGATCGCCTTCCACTTCCTCGCCGTTGCAGCCTCCCAGATCGTTCAGCGAGCTGGCTATTCCGCCCAGACGTTCCACTCCGCGCAGAGCGCTCAACTCCCCGTAGAGAGCGTTTCTCTTCATCACCAGCTCGTTGATCGCGGCCTGAGAGTTGACATTGCGCGCCGTGATGCCGCTGTTGTACTGGTAGTAGTCGGGAAGGTTCAGCGTCAGGTTGTCCATGACCCGTCTCTCCTTGTTGATCTCGTACCAATTGGACGTGATGTTCATAATCTCATTGCTCTTGAGGTCCTGACAAGCCTTGTAGAACTGCTGGTGAATCGCCACACGTGACGCGCGTGTCTGCTCGTCCAGACACTTGAGCTTGTACTTCTGGAGATTGATGTACCGCGTAATTTTGGCTTGGAAATTCGCCTCTATCAGACTCTGGTAGTTCAAAAAGTCGGGATGCTGGTTCGTGTTGCACAACTCGAGCTCGTACAACAGCTTGTTCAGTTGGGTCTCGTAGAGCTTGTCTTTCAGCGCAGCAAAGTCCTGCTCCACAACCTTGAGATCCTCCAAAGCAGCCACTCGCACGGCCTCCTTCTCGGTGTCCTGCTCTGTTTTTTTGTCGTCAACTTCAACTTCATCCTCATCTTCCTCCTCGGCCTCTTCGTCCGACTCGTCACCCGCTTGCAAAGCCTCGTCCTCGTCCGTATGGCTTTCCTTCTTGTGTCTCTTGTTATTGGTCTCTTCGGACTCGTGTTTCCGCTTTTCCGTCTCACTCGCAAGCTTACCGAGCTCGCTTTCGTCTAATCCCTCCATCTTGTCCGTCTCGGCCTCTGACGAGTTTATCTCGCTCAACTCGCTCGATGAGTTCTTTCTGCTCTTCTTGGACGATGACGAAAAGGACGTTTGTTTCTCGTGCACAGCCTCGGTCATTAATGCTCGGCGGTGTCGGGCAATCTGCGCAGGTGTGCTGCGATGTCTGTGTACGGGTGCGGTGAAACGGAACACGCAGTGCTGGTGCAGGTGCTGTTACTGGTAAACAACAAGAACTCCTCCTGATGTACAGATTTTATTTGGGACGTGAGGTAAAAAATATATCTACGTGGTGCAAGGATGTCTGGACCGAGGGACCAGGAGGGACAGAAAGAAGGATCAGAGAGGAGGAGGAGGAGGAGGAGGTCGGGGGATCTAAATAATAGTAGACGTTTGCAACCGTGTATTGGGAGAGTCTCCAGACTTTGAATTGGAGCCAAAAACGACGTCAATTGTGTCGTTTCATTGTTTGGCTGAGGAACAACCAGGCTCAAGCAATCTAGATTTTATTATCTCTGATTTTTTAGACATGAGATATGAAACACACGGAAAAAAATAGGTAGCTTGGGCCACACAGCTCCAATTGTCAGACCCAAACACCAAAATGACTGGGATTGTTGGGAATTGATCCACAGACTTCTACTTCGTGGCGTTCCGAGACCGTCTGAGTCAACCGAGCTGACAGCACTTATTTTCACATCTCTACACCGACGTGTTTTGCACAAAAAGAATATTTTTTTTTTTTTATTTTTTTATTTTTTAATCTTGATTTTTTACCTTAATTTCCACTCCCTTTGATCTGTATCTCCTTCTTCTATATCTCATCATGGCTAAGAAACAGGAGACATCTGAGGCTACCGAGGTGGAGACACCGGCTCCATCTGTGAGTGCCTTGTTCAGCAAACCAACGAGACTCGACAACCGCGATTTACTGCTGAAAAAAGTGCGAACAGTGGTTGAGCTTCCAGAGCCTCTTGAGACGGCTGTTGAGGCTGCGGAGGCCGTTGTGGAGCCACATCCCAAGAAAAGAAAGACCAAGCAGGCTACTCCGGACGAGAACTTTGACCTGGAGGCCAAGTACATGAGCAAGTTGATGGACGAGGAGGAAAAAGACAAAGAGCAGGAAGAGGAGAAATCTGAGGAGAACTCCGACGAAGACTCTGACGAGGAGGATGCAGCAGAGACTCCCGCTGCCGCTGCTGGAGCTGCTGCAACCGTCGATCTTAAGGAAACCGAACTCGAAAAAGCGGAAAGAACAATCTTTGTCGGAAACGTTCCTTCTGCCGTGATGTCGTCCAAGAAGTCCACCAAGGCTCTGAAGAATCTGTTCAAACAGTACGGTCCGATCGATTCGATCAGATTCAGATCCTTCACCACTGAGGGAACGACCCAGAGGAAGGCTGCGTTCATTAACAAGACATTCAAGGAGGATGACACCACCAATTGTTACATTGTGTTCAAGAACAAGGCCGATTCTTTGAAAGCTGTTGCGTTAAACGGCGAGGTTTTCCTCGAGAACCATCTGCGTGTGGACCATCTCGCACACCCATTGAAGCAGGACAACAAGCTGTGTGTTTTTGTTGGGAATCTCGATTTCGAGGAGAAGGAGGAGTCGCTGTGGCGGTTCTTCAGCGAGACGTGTGTGGTGAACAAGGACGATACTAAGATCGTTTCTAACGTGAGAATTGTGCGGGACTCCAAGACGAATTTCGGCAAGGGATTCGCCATTGTGCAGTTCACAGACACTAACTACGTCGAGAAGGCCCTGTTACAGAACAAGAAGCAGCTGACGACGTCGAAGAAGCCTAGAGAGCTTAGAATCACCCGGTGCAAGAGCACAGAAAACAAGTCGCGCGGAGTGAACTCCAAGGTTCCGCTCACGGGAAAACAAAAGACGATTATCGGTCGGGGAAAGAAGCTGCTGAATAAAGCGGACAGAAACACCATTGGCAAAATTGTCCTGGAGGGAGAGAGAGCCAGAAAGGGAGACCGTGTGCGCGGCGTCAAGGGCGGTGCCGGTGGCGGGAAGAAGAAGCCAAGAAATCCAGGAAGCAGAGCGGCAAAGCGCAGTGCTGAGTTCAGAAAAAAACAGACAGCCAACTGACTTGAGATATTTTGTATTGTAAAGTTCCACTCAATCGAAGCATTTAGAGCCATTTTTATGGGAGATATTCTAGGACAATGTCACGGATGTGGCGTTCGTTTTTTTGTGGTCATTCCGTCCCGTTTCCGGTCGTCACATTGAATAAATATATGATAATAATATACAGGATAGATATTTACAGCGGAGAAAAAGAACCAATTGGAATCCTCACCGGTGTCAGCCAAATATCCTTGCCATTTCCCTGTACTCGCGGCTGCATTTTGCGAGATCCAATTCGACTCCATCGGACCACCGCAGAGCGGACAAAACACGCCCCGACCACTCTGGACACGGCCTTCGGATCCTGGCGCGCAGTTTGCTCATTTTCTGGTCTTTCATGAAGTTGTACAACGCGGTGTTGAGTCTCGTGTGTCGCGACGAGTTGAAATACAGAAACCTTATTGCGTTGGTCCAGTTTGGATTGAGCCGCATGTTTTCGCTGTGGTTCTTCAGAAAGTCCAGAAACAGAAGGTCGTAGCACTGCTCCTTGATAGCCTTAGGCCAGTCCATCACGCCGGTCACGTATTCGATGAACGAAATAGCCTTGTAAAGCTCGTTGTTGTGGATGCAAACTGTGGTCAGCGACTTGAGCGTTCCGGCGTCGACGTCGCGCGTCCGAATGAGTGTTTCTGCAATCTTCCAGCACGCATTCAGATCTCCGTACATGCTGTACATCACCTGGTAGTCCTTGACGGACAAGTCGCGGCCAAAACAGTCGGGGTATTTCCGGATAAATTTGAGAGCCGAGTCTGCTGTTGGAAACAGGTCTTTCGTCAGCGTGAAAACACGCCATAACAGGTCATTCAACGGGATCTTTGCCTCAATCATCGCAGCCAGAACAATATTCCGGATATCTATCGTAGCGAGACGGTAAACCACCATCCACGTCAGTCGTGTCGGGAAAAGTCCCTGATCCATCACGTGACGAAGGATATCGGCCTCCTCCGAAACGTTGCGTCGGCCACACAGGTAGAAACAGCTCAAATACAGGTCAAAATGCGACATCGTTGGCTCGACTCCGACTGACGAAGCTTTTGTGAGAAGAAGCTCCTTCATTGGATCGAGATCCCGGTAGTTCCAGAAATATTCCAATATCCGTTTGAAAGCCGAGGAGGGGAACACGCCACTGTTCTTTGGAATCACCACTTTATCCAGCAGAATGCGCCGCACTTCGTCCTGTTCTCGCTTCGTCCTGCACAGGTTGCCGGTCAACTGCTGAATATAACGGCTCACATGTCTGCCGGAAGTGAACTTTTCAGGAAGTTCCGGGAAAAATGTTTGCAACTTTTGCCCCATGAACGAGTTCGAGTCCAGTCGACGGCTCACTTTTTCGCCCTTGAAGGCTTTGCTCTGGACGTCGGTGTCCTTGATTTTGTCTTTGGCGTACTCGAGAAACTCGAGAATAGCAAAACTCGACGCAGACGTAATGGGAGATCTCCTCTTTAGAAAATCCAGGTCAACTTCAACGTCCGAAGCGTCAATTCCCTTGTTCAGAGCCCCCTTGAGTTCGTTTATCACTCTGTCTGAGGTGGACACTGTTGACTGGAACCGCGTTCGCAGATCAGGCCGAAGACCCGTGCAAAACGCTGACCGTCGAACCACAGCACGCGGAACGCAGATCGCTCGGAAGAACATCATTCTCCTGCTGAATACTCCTCTATAAAGCTGTCTGAAACAGACACCAGTCAGTCTGAGAGGATTATTGAACCCGACGAGATTTATTTGGCTCGCGACGATCCGCTTCACATTATCACGTGACTGAATAATCACGTGCCACAATTGACATCCCCAGAATGTGGCTGAAATTCCACAATTTGGGAGGCAAAAAGATAAGACCGGTCCTGTTCTTTTGTTTCCTCAACCTTGTTTGTTTCTCTTCTTTGTGCAATATTGTTAAAAAATGGGTGCGACGGCTTCAAAATCTGTGCGTGAGCCGAGCTTCACACCTGCAAAGTACTACTCTTCCTCCTCTTCTTCCGATGACGATGAGCTTGTCTCCAAGCTCCAGAACCTGTTGACCAGCGGTGACCGGACCGAGGGCGACGGCGACAGCGCCGAGGGCGAGCAGAACCCAATCAGTGTGTCGAATTTGGACAAATGGCAGGAAAGTTTGCTTTCTGACCCAAAAAATCAGCTTGCACTCAACTGTTTCACCGGGAACGACATCACCAAGATCATTGCGAACACGTCCAAGATCAACGCCAACAACGTGGACTTGTTCAATGTGAACATCAAGTTTGAGGGCGGTCCTATCACCAATCAGAAATCTTCTGGCAGATGCTGGCTGTTTGCCTCAACCAACGTTTTCAAAGAGTTCATCAAGTCCAAGTTCAAGGTGGAGTCGTTTGAGTTCTCGCAGAACTATCTCTTTTTCTACGACAAGCTCGAGAAGTCCAACTGGTTTTTGAACAGAATCCTCGACTCGTACGATGAGGAGGTGGACTCCAGACTCGTGCAGTTCCTCTTGTCGCTTCCAGAAAATGACGGTGGCCAGTGGGACATGGTGGTGAACCTCGTCAACACTTACGGACTTGTTCCCAAGACCGTTTATCCAGACTCCGCCTCGTCGATCGCTTCGTCCAGACTTAATTATTTCGTTAACGACAAGCTGAGAGAGTTTGCACTTATCTTGAGAAAACTCAAGAAAGACGAGAAGGTGAGCGACATCAAGGCCGTTAAAGAGTCGATGTTGAAGGAGATCTTTGACATTTTGGCCTTGACTTTGGGTGTTCCTCCAAAACCAGACTCGGAGATTACCTGGGAGTACAAGGACAAGTTTGGAAACTTCCAAACGATCAAGACTACTCCTAAGGGCTTTTACGATGATCTTCTGGACTTTGATGCCAGCTCTTACTTCTCGCTGATCCACGACCCTAGAAACCCTGAGGGTCTTTACACCGTGGACCAGTTGGGCAATATTGAGGGCGGAAAGCCTGTTGAGTACGTCAACACCTCGATTGATAACCTAAAGCAAGCTGCCATCAACATGTTGAAGGTGAACCACCCTGTTTTCTTTGGATCAGACGTCGGTAAGTTTGAAGACACCAACATTGGTCTGCTTGATGTCGAGTCGTGGAGCTACAAGTTGGGCTTTGGAACAGACATCAATCTCACCAAGAAGCAGAGACTGCTGGCCGGTTCGTCGCAAATGACCCATGCCATGGTCCTAACCGGAGTCCATATTGTGGACGGCAAGCCCGTCAGATGGAAGGTTGAGAACTCGTGGGGTGAGTATGGCGAGCACAAGGGCTATTTTGTCATGAGTGACAGATGGTTTGATGAGTTTGTTCTCCAAGTGGTGACCAGCGAAAAGTTCACCACTTCCAAATTGGTCGATTTCTGGAAGAAAAAGGACTACAAGGTGTTGCCATACTATGATCCAATGGGAAGTCTTGCCAAAGGCAACTGAGATGACCCGGGTTCAAAGGGGAATATCATTTTTAACGGAGTATTGGTGTAGAGCCTAAACATGTTTTGCTCGAGGAGCAGTATATTTTTTATGCGTCGATTTTAAAGATTTGAGTCGATCGTCGGGGGAATTTAAAATTAAAAAATCAGATAAATTCATCAAAATACTGATTTTCTTGGTGCAGGAGTCTTTAGTATACTATCTTTTGAGATAACCCAGTCAATTTCGGAGATGCATTTTTGCGTGTGACGTGTTCCAGACTATACACTGTGTCAATGTCAGTCTTCCACCGATTTCAGCACAATTTGCGACCCATATTCGCTGGAGATCGACTTCCACTCAGACTCTCGCTAGCTCTTTCTGGTGGTGTTGACTCGATGGTGCTGCTGAATCTACTTGTGAGATGGAAAGAGAACGTCCAAAAGGACCTGGAGATTAGTGCTTTTACGGTCGACCATCGGTTGCGTCCCGAGAGCACCGAGGAGGCACAACGAATACACGAACTTGTTGCTGATTTACCTGTTGACCACCGTATCTTGACCATCACCGATAATATTGATCCCGCAAGACTCGAGAAAGAGGCACGTGACTTGAGGTATCGGCTCATATCCGGGAAAATGAACGAAATGCGCTCCGAACATCTTTTTGTGGCTCATCATCTGGACGACCAGATCGAGACTTTTCTCATGAGACTGCGCGCAAACTCCTCGCTTTTTGGTCTCCGGGGCATGACTCCGATCTCACCGTTTCCTGTCGAAACGGAATTCCCCAAAAACCTTGTTTTGATCCGGCCACTTCTCAATTTTCAGAAGGATGAGCTCTACAACTATGCAAGAGAAAAGAAGTTGGAATGGTTTGAGGATCGCACAAATCTGCAGCCAATAACACTCAGAAACCGGTTTCGGGGGCTGATCCGCTCCGGGATTGTAAACAAGGAAAAGGTTCTTGATTCTATGGAAAAAGTCCAAACTTTCAACCGAAACGCAGAGCAGGAGATAAAGAAACTTGAAGAAATCATTGAAGTTGATGTAAATGCCGAAAAACTAAGCGTTCGAGTTGTCATATCTCGAAACGTGTTTGAAAAGTTCAACTACACTTCCATTGATCGATTTTTGTTCCAAAAAATATACACAGTGTCTCCAATCAGCAATTATCGTCACCGATTCTCTGCCATCGACTCTAAATACTCATCTTTCACGGGTCGAGAACGCGGCAAATCGCTGGCAGAGTCGATATTTCTGGGAAAAAGCACGCAAAAATTCACGCTTTTGGATTGTCTTTTTGAAGTGACAGCGACCGAAGAGTTGGTGGAGCTGCTCATCTCAAGAGCACGAAATCCTGTGCACAGAAAATCTCCCTCGACCAAAATTCAGATCAAAACCGTGCAAAATTGGTCAGAGTGGATTTTTTTCGACAATCGAATTTATCTGAGATTTTTGGCGGAGAATGTCAAGGATTTGGGCTATTACCAGATTGAAGTGTATGACAGCGAAAACAAACCTTTTGGGGAGAGCGAGTGGCTGAAAAAGCCGGGATTTGACGGACTGCCTGTGTTGCTTAAGAACGGTGAATTTGTTTGTTTTCCAACTGTGGAGGCTTCGCGTGAAGATATAAGGGTTCAGATTGCGCCGAAGGAATGGATCTGATCGAACTTGAGACTGCTAGATCTGACTGGAGAAGTTTGACTTATCCAGACATCTTAACTCTCGCTTACACTGTCTATAGAAACATCTCTACACCAAGTAGAAACTGACAAAAATCATTCGCGGGTTTTTGGTTTTTGAAGATCAAGTATGTAAATAATTAAAAATATGACAAAGGATCGAGAGTCCCACATCTGCTTCTCGCTTCCATGCTCACGTTCCAGAGTCAGGCTGCTGGCAATCTTCTTCTGACTGCTTCCTGTATCTGTGCTGATGGCTTCGTCGTCGTACTCCAGCCAGATGGAGCTCCATTTGCGAACAACCTCCGCTCCAAACACTCAGACCAGCGGCGACTCTGGACTTCTCGCGGCCCTTCCGCTGCTGTATGGTAAGGAGAAGCGAGCATTGATTGAGGTTGCCAAGTTGTACTCGGCCGTTCATGGATATCGACTTGTTATTGCGAAAAACGACAACAAACGATGCATAATGAGGTGCTCAAAGTATGGGAAGCGCAGCGAGGCCAGCAAAAGGGTGCGAAAGAACAACCGAAGCGACGTTTCAGGGGGTTCAGAAACCAATTTTCCTGCGATTGAGAAGGAAAATGACCAGGACTGCGAGTTCCGGATAGAAATACAGTACAAGTTGAAGAAAAATATGTGGCTTTTAAAGTCGATCGTTCCTGATCACTCCCACGAATCCACGTTGGGCATCCCGATCCTGATTGAATACAGCGATATCAAGTGTCTGGTGCGATGTCTGCGAAATGAAAATCTCCTTCTACCATTTGATGATCAAAAACAGTACACAATTGAGTCATTTTGTCCGTTTTCCAAGCACACGGACTGTCTTTTTTCGTATATCCTGCCCAAGTATCTGCAACTGGACGTGGAAAAGCTCCCGAGTTTGTACGAGGCTGGCGTGCGATGTCTTCACAAGGAGACTGTTTTTTCCACGGATTCTTTGCTGCAGATCGCCGCTTCTGCGGTCTCGAGCGACTCGGACGTGGAGAGAACGGCCAAACGGGCCAAACGGGCCAAACTTGAGAAGATCAAAGTCGAGCTTGTCTTTGAAACACTGTTGTCGGTTGATGCGGCGGAGAAGCTGAACAAGCTTGAGAAGAGCGTGATTCAAAGAGTTTGTGATCTTGGGCTGGATGACAGATTGGAGTTGCGTGTGGTACGAATATACGGCAGCGACACTGACACAGTGGTGGTCAAACGGGAGGGAAATGAGCTCAAAAGATTTCAGCTTGACGGAGTGAGTACAGACGAGGTGGTGAAGTTATTGGGACTTGATTAACACCAGACCGATTGTATCAGAAACACCCTGATTTTTGGGGAAAATCCTGGCTGGATAGTATATTTGTTTGCTCGAATTCATGCACCTAAAATACTGTGTTCATTCCATTGACATCTGCGCAGATGTCCCCGTTTCGCTCAATCGGAGTCCAATTTGTGTCCCAACTCCATATCCCAGTCATTATTGAGCCACTCGACAAGCGCTCCAAAGGCAAATTTCACTCTGAGATCCTCAATGTCGTCCTCATTCTCTAGAAACGTCTCTAACGACGTCTTTATCTCGTTCAGATCGAAAAATGGCTCTATTTCGTCATCTTCCGGCTTTCTGTTCTCCCGAATGAGAGCCCCTTCCTTTTGGAACTCGCTCAAAACTGCCAAAGCAAACTCCGGCTGTTCGTTCACCAGAGCGACCGAGCCGAAAAACAACCGGTTCATCGAGTACCACTGCTCCAAACAGCATAAATTGTTCAAAATCATGGCCCCTATAAAACAGAACTGAATTTCGCAGAGAAACGCATTGGCTGGTTTTTCACCAAAGTTGTCCTTGAGATACTGCGACTTGTCAAGCGAATGTTTTGTGATCTCCTCAAGCGTCGCCCCGCGACGGAATGTCCGTTTCTCGTCAAGAACCGTCAAACGCAGCTCGGCCTGGTCGAAGTTCACCGTTTGCAAAAAATCGTCCGCCTTGCCGTCTCTTTCTTGTCGCAGTCTCGAAGACTCTTCCAGAGCTTTCCGCAGACTCTGCACCTCTTTTGTAGACGAATCCGTTGTGCGCATGCAGCAGCTGAACAGGTCACTGCTGTCGCGGAGAAACTTATCCGGTCGTAGCAGACTTGTCAACTCAGCCCATTGGCTGTTTTGGGAGCCAAAATTCGAAAAATTAAGCATGAATGGATACCAATCTCTGATTTTCTGTCCAAATGAGGGATCTGTGCTACCATAAAGTACGCCTTTTTGGTTCTGAACCACTGTTTTAACGACAATATCTCCCTCCACAGAGAAGTCAACAATAACTACCTCGCCTTGAAGACATTGAACAAAGACCCCTGTTCGCGTGTTTGACAGAACGTTTGTGAGATGGAGTAGATGGAGTCCTTCTGGAATCAGCTTGATCCCCTTGAACGTGTTGTCTGAGGTGTGATTGAAAAATAGGAGGTCAATTCCCACCTGGAAAACGTCTGGGATTTGACGGGAAAATGCAATCGTTGTGGTGGAATCTGTGGACATGTCGTAAGGCCACAGCAGATCGAGTCGATAAGGACCACTTTATTTGGTGAATGGTTTTTTTAGTACGGAAATTTTCCAAAAAAAAAAAAAAAAAATAATTTCGGGCAAGAACTTTTTTTCTCTAGCTTTTTTTGTTCACCAGATCTGACTTTAGATGACACCATCGCTGGACCGTCTGTCATGTCGCACAAACTGAAGATTGGTCTGGAGATTCACACACAGCTGAAATCATGTCACAAACTGTTTTCGCTGTCGAGAAACACCACGTCCGTTCTGGACGCCAAACCCAACTCCAATACCTCGTTCTTCGACGTCTCTCTCCCGGGAACTCAACCTAGGCTGAATAAAGAGCCGCTTCTTCACGCCCTGAAGACGGCGCTCAGTCTCAACTGCAAAATCGCACCGGTTTCGTCGTTTGACAGAAAACACTACTTCTACGGAGATCAACCACTGGGATACCAGATCACCCAGCATTACAGACCCGTTGCCAAAGACGGGTTCGTCAAACTCTCGCCGCGGTACGACGACGTTCCGGCAGAGAAAACCATCCGAATTGAACAACTCCAGATTGAACAGGACACAGGACGCTCGCTTTACCGTGTCGAGGGGGTCTCCAACATCGACTTCAACAGATCCAACATACCCCTCATAGAGATGGTGACAAAACCCGATTTTGAAACCGTCGAGGAAGTGCGCTCATTCATCAAAAAGTTCCAGCAGATGCTCGTGAATCTGGACGTTTGCACGGGAGAACTTGAAACCGGAGCAATCCGGGTGGATGTCAATTTATCTGTTGATAACCACAGTCGTATCGAGATCAAAAATCTGCCCACAACCTCGGCAATAGCCACGGCAATTCGACACGAATACCAAAGACAATGCAAAATCATAGACAACGGAGACTCGATCACCGAAGTGGAGACTCGCGGCTGGAACGGCAAGACTACTTACAAGCTGCGGTCGAAGGAAAATGCTATCGATTACAGATACATGCCAGATCCAGAGTTACCGTTGATAAAGCTCGATCTGCAGAACTTGGTGCCGAATCTGAAAAAAACATTACCACCAACCGTGGAACAGAGATTAGAGAGTCTGATGGGCGAGTTCGGCATGAAATTGAGAGACGCAAATCTGCTTTTGTCGGACCCTCAATTGCTCAAGTACTATAAAGAGCTTCATCAAGAATGTAATGCTCGGAACTTGAAAAACCCCGTCAATTGGGTGACACACGATCTTCTGGGCTGTCTGACCAAATCTGAGATGACTTTCACGAGCGATGTGCTTGGTGTTTCGAAGTTTGCAGAACTGTTGGAGATGGTGGAGGAGGGAAAGCTCACAAAAAACAATGCGAAGCTTTTGTTGATGCATCTGATCAACAACAAGGAGGATCAGAGACGGCGGCTGGAGGAGCTTGTCGAGGAGTTCGATCTTGGTATGGAAAACGCTGGCGAAGCACAACTGGAAGAGCTTGTTGAAAAGGTGCTGAGGGAGAACGAAAAGGTGGTCAGGGAGATTGTTCAAAAGGGTAAAGTCAAAAAGGTGAACTTCCTGATTGGCCAGTGCATGAGACTTAGTGAAGGCAAAATCGAGCCCTCGATACTGGAGGACAAGATCAAAGATAAACTGAAGCTATAATTGGCCGCTGGGGCATAATCGAACGTATATACTTCCAAAGAAAACGGGAGTAGCAAGAAAAGCAAGGGAATCCGAGACTCACAACGAGGCGCCAAATGGCCAAGTTGTGTGCGAGTATCCCACAGAAAATAAAAAGGAGACTTTGAACAGCAAGACCGACCGGCAAAACTTGAGTCTTGAGGTTTCTGTCGTTCGAGTTGGTCAAAAAAATAAAGAAGAGTCATACTGGGTTTTCCGGAATGGACACAAGTTCGATACAACAAAAGGAGTACAGACTGTTTGCGTCGTGTCAAATCAAAACCTTCTTTCGTGTCCATTGGGAAGTGCAGAATACCTTCAGTTTGCGTGAGTCTGTTGTCTTGAGCCGGTCACAATCACTCCTTGCACTCCCACTCACCAAATGTGTTCTCCCCGCTGTACAAGATGTACAGAAATCCGTCCTCGTCCTTGTATTGCTCGTAGATTGTGCTCATCAACGAGGCGGTTGGAGGCAAGATGTCGTTGACAAAGATGAAGATAGCCTTCTCCGATGGCAACATGATCCTCTTTCTGATCACATACACAAACTGACCCACCGTCAAGTCTGATGGAACAAGATACTTCCGCTTGTCAATCTCTGGAATGTCACTCTCCTCCACCTTCTCGCAAATTACAGGGATTCTGTCCAGAAACTTGCTTCTAATTCTGGAGGCCTCCGCCTGTCTCTTATCTAAACACTGTTAGTAATGAGCTTATCGATCAACGCCATCATACTTACCGAATGGATGTTCCTCTTTGAATTGCGACCTCATGGTTTCTTGCCTGTTGTTTTCAGTTCAACCGCTGTTTTCTCTATGCGCAACTGCTTCCGGTGGCAACCTCAGACCGTGTTTGCGCTAAAAGTGCCGGTTATCAAACTTGTCGTTATTTTCGCTTGTTTCGCCGCTAAAGTCGTGTCAGTTGTTATTGTGCAACCGACAAAACCCGAAATTGATGCAATTTTGTCACTAAAACTAAATTAAACCCTTTGAAGAAACAAACATCAAAACAAACATCCCCCTTGTTTAATCAATCACAAATATTATCTAAAGGCAAATTGACAGAATTACGATAAGCGTGACACGATACAAAAATGGCAGCTAGGAAGAATTAATCAGTCCGATATTTTCGCGTCGATCGTCCATTATAATATACAGAAAAACTAGATATACGTTAGTCAGAGACAAGATATGAGGTAGCACATACCACAATTAAGAGCAAAAGGACCCAGTAGAGAGTATTTTTTGTTCTGGAGTCCCTTTTTGGTAACAAAGGGGTGTCCGGTCGCGTTTTTTCCGGTGTTGAAGTGCGTAGAAACTCAGTAGGCTCGGTAGGCTCAGTCTCGACAGAATGGTCAACCAGCGTGGAAGCTTTCGCATAGCTTGACGACGGAGACTCCGTATCAAAAGTGTCCGCGTCAGCCATTTCTAATGGCCTCACAGATTCCAATAACTGCTCTTTCAGCTTCAACAATTGCGCTCTTCGTGCCATTTTGATCTCGTAAGACGTGTCTATGGGCACGGGGTTGGCTTCTATGTTGTTTGAAGATGAATGTTCAACCTCCGGTTGCGATGTCGTGCTAGAATCTTGGGTCTGGTCGTCCTCTCTCTCTCCTTTTGAAACCTCGGCCTTGAGTTTCGACACGATTTCCTGAATTTTATCGCGGCTACCGACCCGTTTTGGTGGAGCGCGTTTCCACCCGCCCACATTGCTGGAGTCTTGTTCTCCAGGCGAAATCAGAGAAGGCGTTTTCCTGTGCGTAGGTCCCTGATTTCTCGTGTAGAGAAGGGGCAGTGGCTCACCAAGATCAATCTTAACGCGATTCTTTGGACTTGTTGGGTCTCCCGTCAGTGTCGTTGCTTTTGTGCCTTCTTCCTTCACAGCAGGTCTTGTAAACCGCTCGGAGGCTGCGCCAATTGGCTCGTACCCGGACAACGACGTGTTAACCGGTGGAGTGATGAGCCTAATCGGTCGGCTTTTCGGGTCATTTTTCGGGACCCATTTCTCACGTTTCATTGGATAAAAGTCTCCATGCGGTTCACAGACTCATCAAGTACTATTTGGGGCAAATTCTGCGTGCTGTGCGTTCTGGCGTCGGAAAGAACGCTGCGTGAAGGTTCTGTTTTACGTTTTCACCTGGAAAGAAAAAAAAAAGCACGACCGACGCGTTTTTTTTTCTTCCCTCCCCAAAAACTGGAGCGCCGATCGACCCAAAGCCGACGCGTCGCCTACACCATCTGTTCGTGTCCGTATTATCTATTCGTTGGATCATTCTATACACTCGCTAGTCTTTCGAGGCGCTGTCGTCGGCATTAAGCAAAGAGTTCACGCTGATGGTATGAGAAAACGTCCGTTTCGGACCTTTTGCGCTCTCTACAACAGCCTCCGGCTCCTCCTTCTTCACCACCGTTTCACGTCCCTGTCTGGCGTACGTGGACGTGAAGTCGACGGCCAACGGCCGTGCAACGGCCGCTGTAACTGTCTCGGAGCCACTGAGCCCGCGGGGCACACCGCCCATTTGCAGCGGCGGCAAAATGTGCGGTTCTTGCGGAGGAGGGGTGATCACGTGACCAGGGACGGGGCCGGACATCAGCGGGCGATTTGGGCCTTGCAGGGGAGGAGGAAGATAGTGGAGAATCGGTCTGTTCAGCTCGTGGAACGAGGGCAGCGAGACCTGGCTTGGCGGGGAATGGTCCATTTTGACCACGTTGTGTGTTGTCTGCGCAGGTTCGTGCGGGTGTTGCGTTCTTTTTCTGCGTTTGATGACGGCTCTTTTCATTTTTGTGGGTCTATGGGCACCATGAAGACGGTAATACAACCCACACGCGTTGCAGATGGTGTTGCCTGACTCGTCACGTCGCCACAACGGCGTCACGGTGGTCCCACAATTTGAACAGGCGAGCGCAAGGGGTTCGGAGTAATTCCCCAATGCGGGAGGCGACTTGCTGCGTCGCAAGGGCAAAGACCTATCTCTGCCTGTAGCTGCCAAGTCTTCGTCGTGGTCCTTCTGGTTGACCCAAACCCTGTTGTTGAAAGAGGGACAGCCGCTGCATGCGATCGAGCCTCCGGTTCCGTTGCAACTGCCGCCACCTTTGCACGTGCCTGTCTGATGTTCTTTCTTGGAGACCGACACGAAATTTGGGGGTTTTTTCAGGTTGATGGGTCTGTGTGTGTTGTTGGCTCGGTAGTATAAACCGCACGCATTACAGGACAATGTTCCGTCGGGTAATCTTCTCCAAAGAGGAGTTTTGGTTGCTCCACAGTTTGCGCAAACTTGGCCGCCGCCGTCGCTCGATTTATCCTTGTCACTGGTATCTGATGTAGTTCTGGAATGTCTCCTTTTTCGCCCTTTTGCAGGCTGGTTGGCACCGGGGTCTGCCGGTGATTTATTCAACATGGGACTCACGTTGTAACCGACTGCTAATGTTGACATACTATTACCACCATGAGGATGTGGTTGGGTCAGTGTAGCCATGTGGTTAGTTGCCAAAAAAAAATCAAAACCGATTACGTAGGAAAAAAAAACTTCAGGGTGGAAAGAACTTTTACTTGAATCTGCGATCGAACGACAACAATTCCCCGCTATAGCTGTAGTATGGTAACGTGATACAATGGACAGATCCAAAAGTGCCCCGATGGGTGCTGGAAAAAACCCAACGTGCTCGGAGTGTGCAGATGGTCTGTACGAAGGGACAATAGAGGGCTCGTTTATGCAGATCTCTAGCCAATAACAGGGGGTGAAATTGTCATCACGTCTGCGCGCGCGGCACCAAATATCGGATTTTAAATTTCCAACGGGGTTAAAGCTGCAAGCCAGAGGAAATTTCCGTCAGTTGAGGACTAAGTTCTCGGTTTTTTACCTCTCGCTATTTCCCGAACCAGAAAAAAGCCGGATGGAATTTGAGAGATCTCGCATAGATTCCGAGCACTTGCGAGAAAATGTTCGGAATTCAGAGAGGGTGTGTTTCAGCCGTGTGCCCAACTTGAGCTCGTTTGGGGCGCAGGGGCTGATCCGATCTTCTCCTTTGAACCCGGTTTCACCGAATAATCGACCGCACCATGTGTGGAATCGACGCGTCGATACTGTTTCCACGGAAAAAATTTATCCAGTCTTTCATTAATTCGATGCAATCGATAACTACTACACAAGCAATACACATACTGTCTCCCGTTCATTGCTGCTGCTCCTTCAACGATGATCTTCCGGCCTTCAGAAGCTCGTCACACAACAGCAGATTCGAGGCAATTCCAGTGGCAGAGGAAACCGCGTTTCTGATCACTCTGAACGAGTCCCAGATACCGTCCACAGTAGGGTCCACAGGCTCGCCGGAATTCAGGTCGATTCCAACAACCTGGCCGTCGTCGATCTCGTCTTGACATGCAGAAATGGCCTCCAAAGAGTCAAGTCCCGAATTCTTTGCTAGAGTCTTTGGAATCACCAGCAACGCGTCAGAAAATGCCTTGATTCCAGGCTTGTTCTTTCCCTTGTTGGACTTGGACTCAAGCAGATGTTTCGAGGCAGACAGATAGAATGCACCGGCACCTGGAACAAGAGACTTGTCCTTGATCACGTTGGCCACAGCACGAAGGCCATCCCTGATGGCGTCTTTGGTCTGCTGAACCACGTGGTTGTGTGCTCCCTTGATGAGAATTGTACACGACTTTGGCTGCTTGTTCTCTGTGACAAAGGTGAACTTCTCCTCCCCGATAGTTTGCTCGTACACGAGACCAGAAAAGCCCAAAATGGCTGGCGAAAGATCATCCACCGAGTTCTGGGCCTCTCCACCACAAACGAGCTGCAATCTCTCCATGTTTCTTCTCTTTGCTCTTCTCAGGGCCAGGATTCCGTTCTTGGCCAACACGTCCAACGACATTGGGTCGATTCCCTTCTGATTTATTATGACAAACCCTTTCTGCGGGTCGTTCCCACAAACCTCGTTCTTCAAGTCGACAATCTTTTTGAGCTTGTCGTCAACAAACTTACGTTCGCTCGCCACGAGCTTTTCTCTCTGTTCTGCCGAAGAGTAGTAAAAGCCAGAGTTCACCTCGGTCTTCTCGTACTCCAAAGAAACGTTCAGAATCAGAATGTGCGCATTCTCCACCCTTTTTGGCATGTCTGGGTGTCTGGCACCGTGATCCAGGACCAATCCCTTCACAAACCTGGTATCTTTGGCTGTCTCGTGCATCATAGACATGATTTCAATCATGTGCAGGTCGAGCGTGTCGTTGTCCTTGACACTCAGAACCGCGTCGGTCACAATCGGCGTCAAAACGTCGGTCAGCTCCTGGTTAACCTTGGTGGCCAACGAAGATCTAGCCACTTGCAAAAGCAGTTCTCTGTTGATTTCGTCTGGTTTCGTCACGAAATCATTCAGGAAAGACAACGTCTCTTCACGGGCAATTTCAAAACCGTCCGTCAGAACACGAGGATGAATACCTTCGGCCAGAAACCGCTCTGCCTGTCTCAAAAGCTCACCAACCAACAGGACCACAGTCGTGGTACCGTCGCCGGTGATCTCGTCCTGCGCAGAAGCAGCCCGGGCGATCATCACCGCAGTAGGGGACTGAATTTGCATTTCATTGAGCAAAACCTTGCCGTCCTTTGTGATCTTGATGCTGCCCGCACCGTCAACAAGCATCTTGAGGGTTCCCTTGGGACCCAGATTTGTGCTTAAAACGTCCTGAAGACCTTGGGCCGCAGTAATGTTCACCTGCAGCGCCTGTTGTCTGCGGATCGACTCAGCTTTAGGGTTCAGAAGTTGGATTGCCGACGACATATTGTTCTATAAAGCTGGAGAAAAAGGAAGACACGAACTTGCAAGACAAATCGTGTATATTTATTGAATTTTTTTTTGCCTTTTTTCGTGTTGGAAATTTTCTCGACACACTTCGTGACACGCGTGTTATTTTGACAGCGTTAACAGCAACTTTCTGATAAGGAGGGAAAAATATAAAAACATTTATGCAAAAAGGGGAGTATCCTTTGACTCACAGCTGTTTTTAATATCGATATTACTTTGCAAACCCGCCAAATTACCCAGGAAAACGCACAGAAACTATACACACACACGAGACTCTCTGCTCACCACTCGCTTACTCTCTTTTTTTGGCTGTGTAGGCCATGACGGCAACTCCAGCTAGCGATTTTGCGGAGATCAACAGAACCCCCATCACCGGGGGTAACGGAACGGGTTCCGGAGCTGGTACAGGTGCCAGATATCTGGCTCGGAATTCCAATCTGTTGTGGTCGAAAGTCCGTGGTGGAAGTACGGCAGGTATTGTCCCACACAGCAGGGTGGATGACGCGACTGCAGCCAAGGAAAACTTGGGGGATGCCATTTTGCGGGAGTTTGGACCAAAGGGAGAAGTGATACTGGGATTCCCCAACTCAATTGAGATCTGGGATTGGTACAGACCGGAAATTGTGGGAAAAGAAGACAAATTGCCAGTTTCAGAGCATATGCAACCATATGCGGGACCTGGAAACGGCCCGCTGTATCTTGTTCGACAGATCACCAACGTTGTTGAAGGCGGTCAGATATTGCAAATATATCCGCTGAACTTTGACCGACAATATTTCCAGTATTCGGTTCTGGTGGTGGTGAGAAACATTTACAAAGAACTGAAGGTGAAGATTGTGAGCACTGAAGGATTGAACAAAGATGTGGAAATCAAGATCAATTGCCCCAAAAACGCGCTCACTGTGCGAGAAAACTACTCTTCAGGGTTCTACGCGATTTGCAACAACGACACAGGTGAACTAGTAGTTCTCAACAGAGATTACGAAGCGATTGACATGGCGATTCAAACGAAGCTGGTCAACAAAAGAGGAGTATTTGATTTGAAAGGAAAGTGGCTGATCTATAATGCTTCGGCACAGGACCCGAATCTGTACAAATATCTTGACCAAAAGTCGGTGACACCGCTGAGACTGTCGAGACAGGGATCATTGTTGAACAAGATATGGAAAAACCTATCGACCACGGCGTTGGATTCTCTTCTGATTCTCTCCGAAATCTCGCAATCCAAATTCAAAAAGATGTTTTCGAAACATCTCGCTTCCCAGCCGTCACAGTTGATGCCAAACGGGGGATCTGAGGAAGAGGAAGAGTTGATTCGGAACCAGAACTTCAGGGAAATACTAGTGAAACTTCTCAACACGCTGACGAGCAACTCTGACTTCTTGGTTCTTGTTGATCTGGAGTTGCAAAAGGTAATGTTTTGCTTCTCTCCGTTGGATGGATGTTCCTCTGTGGAGCTGTCTCCTTACGACACGATGGTTGCGACAGTGACAAACAGAGGCGACGACATCTATGTGTGGGATTATTCAAGGTTTGACCAGGAGTTGACTCTGATGGACAAATTTCGACGCGGCAAGACGTTTGCCGTGATCAGCAACATGAAATGGTCGTCCAGAAACAGTTCCCTGATCTTATTGAGCAAGCTGAACGGTACGATCCACTCGTTTGGAACAGAACTGTTGGCCGAAGAGTGTGAGTCAACCAAGAAAATGCCTGTTTCCGCTAACAACTGGTGTATCTCGAATTTGGGGTTCAAGAAAATCTCTGTCATTACGAAAGCGGGTGACAAGAGCAGTCGCATAGACGAGTTGGTCACGTTAGATGATCACGGGAGCGTATTTGTGGTGGACATACAGACTGGGTCGATCAACTGGAGACTGGATCTTCCGACAAGTCCGAGATTGACTTCAGAGTTCACAGAGATCAAGTTGCGCCTGAGGCTGGATCAACAGACGGTTCCGGATGAGAAATATCCAGATCCTGTCTCGCGGATGCAAGTGGAGACGTGCAAAGCGTACGCTCCCCTGTACAGCAACCGACGGATCCAGTTCTCGAGGTTTGTTGATAGAGAGACAAAGGGAGTTGAGCTGGGCACTTTTGGGAGTGTTGTTTTAGAACATCGAGATCTGAATTTTGGTCGTTTCAACGGGGACGTGAAGTTCAAATCGACTTACGTCTCGAGCGACGACGACACCACGGGACAGAGTCTGGAGAGTGGGAAGGAGTTTGAAGTGTATAATGGGCTTCAGGACCTGAAAAAGGCACTGGAGACTACTCTGGCAATGAACTCGAACTGAGAGAGGCAGGTGGATCGGTTCTTGAGTACAATTGATTGATATTTCTCTGTTACTTTGCTTATTTACATGATTTAATCCAACGACATTGCATAGTTTAATATAAGCCAATCTAGGTAAATCTAGATCAAGAACTGAATTCTGAAAGATAAGATAAGATAAGGAAAAAAAAAAAAAACTTCCGAGCCAAGAAAAAAAAATAACCCGAGGAAATAAAGTTGAAAAAATAGAAATATATTAAGCCCCAGATTCTCTGTTGGGCACTAGCTTTCAAGTGTCATTGACGAAACACACAACTGGAATCAGTCATCGTTCGTGAAGGCGCAATGGTCAAAGTTCTCGTTGATTCCGGTGGCACCGTTCAAGTTACCCCACCATCTTGGGAAGTTGTGGTTAGTGTTTGGACCTCCGGCACCAAAGATGGTGAAGGACAGCACGAAAACAGCGACCTGGGCACCTCCAATCAGAGCGGCAGCAACAATGTAATTGTACTTCTTGAAGTAGATTGGCTTGTACTTTCTGAGGTAGAATTGGGAGATGGCAGCAGCAATGAAGTAGGTTGTAATGGACGAGTTGACACCGACACATAACCAGCCGATGTACCAAACAAGGATCGGAGTGTTGATGTGGTTAAATCCCCAGGTTGGTCTGAGTCTGTGGGCAATGTAGAATGGAATAGGAAGTCCGACACCGATCACCAGAGCCAGAGGCACCATGAAGTATGTTCCGTTGATCGAGAACATCTCCTTAGCGAGAGCACCCCAAGCGATACCCTGGGTGTTGTATTGCTGGACGTTTTGACCGGACCAAATCACCGAAGTGGACTCGATATCTTTGAGGAGGTCGAATTGGTCATTGACGATTTGGTTCATCATGATGTAGTTGAAAATTGCACCGATGATGGTACCGATCAGCTGGGCCCCAAAGGTGTATTTTGGAGGAAGCTTAACGTAGGCACCTTGCTTCAGATCCGACAGCATGCTGAAACCCTGACCGACCGAGTTGTAACCGTAAAGAGTGAAATACATGTTAGCCAATGGGTTTGCCTTGGGCATGGTGAAACCACCAATCATCTGGATGACGGTTTGCATCTGAGTTCCTCCGAAACCAAACACGGCAACAAGACCTCCGAGCATCAACAACATGATGTAAGAAAGAACCATTGCAAAGATCAACATGTACCACGGCAGACCCGAGTCGGCCTTGTACAGACAAACGAGTGCAACCATGAACGAGAGACAGAACGTGACAAAGTACCACCAGTTTGGAACCTCCTTGTATCTGAGCATGGCTCTCATGTGGGAATCGTTGTAGATTTCTGGCAGAGTTCCGTCCGAGTTGAGTCTTGGGTCGCTTTCGATGGTCTTCCAGAACTTGAAGTTCTCGAGCGAGAAAGCGGTTTTGAAGTTAAGCACAGTGTTCTTGACTCTGTTAATCCAAGCAAAGGCTGGAGCCATCTCCTTGGAGTAGAACAGATACATGTGGGTGAAGGTGGCACCGACAGACAGGTTAGTCACGAGCAAATAGACAGTGTAGGTGGCAGTCATGTATGGAACCCCCTGTTCCTTGAGCTTCACAGGGTCCATGATGTTGTCTGTGAGAATCAGGGTCTGGTTGTACAGCAGATAGTTACCCGGCGACGAATCCTCGTAGTAAAGCGACTGCGACATGAATGGGAAGTTTTGGGCCTTCCAGACGTTTCCCCAGTAAACACCGCAAAACACGATGATACAGAGGAAGTATCCGATGATGTTGTTGACGGTGGCACCCCAAGGAGTGGTGAGCGGGTTGGCCGTGGAAGCAACGTAGTTCCAGTCGAAACAGAATGAGAACAGACCCAGACCCTCGTTACCGTTGGTTCCTCCAAAGATACGCGAGACAACGTGGGAGTGAGGAGCAGCGAGACATGGAATGGAGAAACCCACGAGCCAAGGGAAGATCCATTCGGGAATGATCTCGTAGAAGAACATCACGAGGAAACAGATGTAGAACCATTTGAGCTGTTTCTTGGTCTTCTCCTTGTTGTTGTGCAGAGTGTGGATGGTGGAAACCTGTGGAATAATGTTTGGGTAGAACATGTCCGAAGGGTAAAGAAGAGCCTTTTTCATACCGAGACCGACGAGCGAATAGCCGATCAGCTGGGACGAGAAGGTGAGGAAAATTCCGAGACCGGCATTAATTGACGAATTGTACCACAATTTCTGAACGGCAAGAACCTCGATGGCCAAGGCACACGAGGAGGCAGAAGTGGCCGTGATGGTGGCCAAGGTGAGCTCCTTCTTGTTGAACGGACCCGGATTCAGGTACTTGAAGTAGCCCTTTCTTGGGATCGCGTGCGCCATGAACTCTCCGATCACGTGACCAATCAACATGAGGAAAACTCCGTTGACAACGATGGTCTGGGGCTTGAAGTAGAACATGCACTGCAAAACACCTCCGAAAATGGCGAGACCGATACCGATGACGACGGACCGGAACGTGATAATGTACATGGATGGGTCGTCGGACGAGTCGACAATCTTTTCGACAATGTCCTTGTTGGTCTTGAACTCGACGTTGTTGAGGTCGAACTCGCCGAATTCAACCTCGAACTCCTGCAGATCGTCGTCTTTGGCCTGGCCATAGACCTGGATGTCGCCTTCTTTGCCAGAAAGAGGCTTCTCAGCGTCGTGGACGTCACTGCGGGCCGTGCTGCGGGCCGCCGAGGTGATGGATCTGAGCTCGTGTTCGTACGAGAGCGCTCCGGCCTGTGCTTGGTGTGGCATTTCGATGGTGTCTCGAAAATCTAAACTACATCGACTTTTGTGGGGACGGCTCCCCATATATATATGCTACGTACCAATTAGCCGAAATGCCTGACTTTTCTGCGTAATTGGTCAGCCACGACATTGCACGCGAGATAAGATCCTTGCCGCACTTCCGTCTAGCCTGCTTCCCTGCCAGATTTGGTGCGCAAGTGGCTTCATCCTCGTTTTCCATCGTTTCCGCAGAAATTGGCAGGCCAAGGGACTTCCCAAAACAGAAAAGCCAACTTTTTCTGCAGGTCCTGCATAAATGTGAAATTGTTCCGCTCGAGATTCTGCCGTGCCCGCAAGAGGCTTGCTAGCGCCACGGCACGCCAAGACAAGCCCGTTTCTAAAGCTGGTCTCGGGTCCTGTTGTGGCTCTCCCGACACCGTCAATGTGTGGAGCAGTGTGTATTTTACTGACACCGTCCAGGTAGCTGGACCAAACAATCGTAGATCACCCAGTTGTACCGTTTTTGTAGACCTGCAAGTACATAAAACGCTATTGTTTGGATCGAACCGCCTAACAGCAGGATGTCCAGTTTTTTTTTTTTGTTCCAAAACCGATTACACGCGTATCACACATGTCGACGATGCCTACCTGGCCGTCGCTGGCCGTCGTGAGCCGCCGCGTCACATGGCAAAACATAGCCGGACACGTTCGAAAGATAAGATATCGTGGCCCTATGTGGTGGTGGTGGTCGCGCATAAAACGCTATTCTTGCTTTAGATTTCGCCGATCATTTTTATCCGTGCGCCGCACGGCCGCATCCAAATGCAGCAGTTCAGTGCTTATCGACAGCGCCGTTTGGGTAGGTGGATAGAACTGATAATTCACCGCGGATCACAGAAAGCCCAGTAAAGAAACACATTCCTTGCCGCGGCAGAGCCCTGCTAATAATATCACATGCTGTTCCCAGCCCACAAAGATGGAGACTGTTTTTTTACGGTCGCAACATGAAACTTCAGAAGGGGTACGGTACGATTGAACAACATTTTACCGCGTTGCTTCAGCCTATCATCCTATCAAATACACCTGATTACACCGCAATCAAAACCAAACCCAACACCTAAAAAACCCAGCCTATCTAACCCCATACAGACATGTTTGTGCCCCATATATTTTTTGTGAAACCGGTCGTGCTAAAATCGACCCGATTCAGTGCCGAGAAGCTGTCATTTCTCCACATGTTTGTTGGTACTGCCGCGGCTGGCGAAACTGAACTCATCTTTGCGGCTCCATAGCTCGTATACGTGCCAACTACGTTTTCAAATGCAGACTGCGAGTCAGGTTGTGGCGGTGGCGGTAGCGCGACCGGGGGACGGAAGCCATGATGGCCTTGGAATCCATTCTGCGCAACAGAAGGTCTGTTGTGACGAGCGCATGCACGCCAATTGGCAACCGAGCCACTCGCGTGGCTTCTATGACTTCTGAGAGCACGGTCTATCTCGTGATACTGAACACTGAACGGCTGCACACATTCTGCAGGTGGCGGTAAAACCGGTTGCAACACAAGGGTGTTTGACAGCGAGGAGATCGTCTGGTGGAGCCTTTCTGACAGACGATCGATATATATGCAGCAATGGGGACAAAATGCAACGATTAATACATCAAACAGAAGCGTTCGCAAGAGAGAGAGAGAGAGAGAGAGCGCGGAGTCGGAAACGTGTTTTGTCAAGTGTCTTGATGATCTCTATATAATTTCATGAAAGGATCGGACAGCAGCAATTTTTCTTCCTCCTTACCCGAGAAAGAAGAAAGACTTGAAAAATTACAGAAGTTTCTGGGGAAACAAAAAAGTCCTTGGCGTCGATTTGTTATTTTCGCGACTATCGACGCGCGTTCACAAGCTGAATGAGATCACGACGGTTGATGATTCCCTTCAAGTGGTAACCCGCAGAGTTGTAGCACACAAAAAGGTTGTTCAGTTTCATCTTATCGACAACCTCGTACGCCGTGAGAAGTTTTGTACCGGGACTCACGATGTGCAAGTCAGAAACTGGGGTAACAAGGTGTCGCAGCGAATGGTAGCCAGTTTCGCTCTTACAGAATTGAACGGTTGTATCCAGAGAGAAAACGCCTGCATTTTTGATTCGTTCTAGCTCTCTGCGAAGCTCGAACTCGGACACATGGCCAATGAGGCTTGCGTCGTAGAGGGACTTAACCACCGCGTAGCCGTGGTGGCAGACGGGGAGGTTATCGAGGTCGTGAAGAGACATCGACGCGTCATCATAGACAAGCACAAGTCTATCAGCCGGTTTCATCACCGTTTCACAGTCTAACAGCGCAAGTTCCGGTCTAACAAGCCGGTCTTCAATGTTGGGCACCAGATATGGTCTTTTGGTTGCGACAAGCCACATCTCGTAGATGGATTGGTCGATCACAATATCGTTGAGAAAGCGGGCAAAAAAAACCCCGAGCATGATCGGGATGATGTAGGTGATTGCGCCCGTCAGTTCAAACAGCAAGACTACCACCGTGACGTTCATCTTGGTGACCGCTGCGACGAAGGATCCTGCTCCGACGACGGCGTATGAGGCCACAGAAATGCACTGTCTCTGCTCGTTGTAGCATTGCAAGAACAGCGAAGAAGTTGCGTAGCGTTCCTGGACAATTTCCAGCACGGTTCCGAGCAATCGGCCGACAAGTGCTCCGATGACGAGCGAGGGAACCAACAATCCGCCGGGCACAGAACAGCCAAAAGTCACGGCCGTCAGAAGGAAACTTTGGAAGATCAGCAGAAGGAGTTGGAGAATTGACTTCAGCGGAATGACACCCTTTTCACCCTCGAAACAGAACGGATTTGACGACTCCTGTGAACAATCGGAGAAAAGATCACTCAACAACGCGGGAAAGCTCAGACTAGTGAACTTGAACGGATATGTGAAGATGCTGGTAACCAGCACAATCACCAGAACCTCTATCACTTTGAGCTTGGTGTTGTCCTTGATGTTTGCGGACCGGATCTGGGCGAACTTGATATTCAGTTTGCTGAAAAGAAGACCCATACAGCCACACAAAAGACCCAGAAACATGTACGGAATTGTTTCCAGCGTGAGCCAGGAGTTTTCCAGGTTGACCTCAAACGATTTGTTCACGTCAATCTGCATGAATGGGTGCATTTTCTGGAAAAACATCACCGAAATGGTCGAGCAGATGAATGCGTTCCACATGAGCTTGTCGATGGGGAAGAAGGACTGGATTTGTTCAAGTCCAAACAAGACACCTCCGATCGGGGCATTGAAAGCCAATCCTATACCGATGGAAACGGCCGACGAGATCAGCTCCCGGCGAAGAGCCTCGTTGTATTGGGGAGAAAGCCGGTCAATCACGAAGTTCAAAACACCGCTTGAAATGTGAACCAGGGGACCCTCCACACCGAGAAAAAGGCCGCTGGCAATGACGAAAACCAAACTGACAGCTTTCTTCAGAACGAGATCCAGATCGAAAAAACCGTTGATATTAACACCCGTCAGGATCATTTTCGTCTCAGAGATCCCACTGCGCGAGATGGACTTCTGTCCCACAGCTATCAACACGCCGATCAGCCCGCAAATCAGACTCAATGACACAAACACAGTGAAGTTGTTGGTCTCCGTGATCAGCTTGTTGTCGATAAAGTACAAAAAATACTGCGACCACGTGGCTTTTTCGTCACATTGTTCAAGGGGAAGAAACATATTGGTCCTGCAAACACCGTAGCGCACTCCGTGGAGTAGATTTGTGAAGTATTCAATGGCTATGGCAAGTATGCTCATCACTATGGAGGCACTAATCAGAATAAACCATTTCAGATTGGCATGAAAAAACCTCTCGAGTTTGGTTGAGTCTTCATCGTGTCGTTTCAGAGACTCAGCATATGTGTAGTACTCGTACTCCCACTCTATGAGGGCGTGTGGGTCGTATTCCTTCGGAGAGCGCGATATCAAATAGCCGGAGTCATCGTTGTGTGCAGGCTGGTCTGTGGAAACAGACTTCTGGTGTGTGATCACGGGAATATTTCGAAATCGATGGCTGTCGCGGAGCACGTCGACGTTATTTTTGAGATACATTAGATTCTGCTATGTGTAGTCGGAGACGTTTACATTTCTGGGGTAGCTGTTATCTTTCAAGATCTAAAGAATACTGATGCTTTTTTTTTTTGGTCCGCGTCCGGGTAATTTGCGTCGACCGACGCGACGATAAACTTTAATTAGACTTCCGGATCGGGAAAAACATAAACATAAATCGCTTGCTGCCACCTCCAGCCATTCCGAGGACGAATAAATTCAATCCAAATCAGACGCAATAAATAAAGCCACCTGGAACGCCAATTTCAAAACAACAATTTCCAAAGGGCCCAGAAATCACGTCACCCCACAATGTTGAGAAGTGCAAGATCTTTGCCCACGATAGGCGCAGCGTACAGACAAACGGTCAAGCGGGAGCTCGAGGCCGGTGTTTCCAAGTCAAGGGGTTATGCCACGTTTAGAGACGATCTGGCGCTGCCCGCCAGCAAACAGGCTGTCGGACCTCACATGTTTGTCCGTTCAGTCCACCAGACTTCAAAGAAACAGACCGTTCTCATGGACTTTAACTCTTCCACCAAGTATGCATCCATGAACTTACAGGGACTCAAGATGGAATGCCGCAAGAAGGGACTCAAAGTTTCCGGAAAGAAGCTCGAGCTGGTTCAAAGATTAGCTCAGCACGATTCGAGTTCTATGGTTTCTGCAGCAAACTCGCGGACGCTTTCCACCAAACGTCCGGAAACAAAACCAACAAAGCTCAGCAGAAAAGTGGAGCAACTTGCCAACGAAACTAAAAAAAATGCATCCACCGGGACTCGAACCCTGTCTTCCACCCCTGCAAAACAGGCAAAGGGAGACACCTCCACTATTGACTTCTACAAGGTGCCGCAGAACGACTATCCTCCTCCAACTGGCCAGCCTCCGATAAAGATCCCATCGCTGTCGACAGAGGCTTCGAAAAAGGACATTGAGATGCCGAAAGCCAAGAATATCGGCAAAGTTTCTGCCGCAGAACCTGCGGGATCGGTGATCAGCAAGGGAGGTGAGATTTTTACCGGAGAGAGCGACGAAGCAACCAAGAAAAAGCCGGTTAGTGACTCGGTTCTCTTTGGTATCTTTGGAATATTGACTCTGGGCTGGTGGTCGCTCAGAAAAAAGGATGGAAGACATTAGAGGATTATCGGTATGGGTCCCATGGTATTATATAGGTTGATTTCGTTTGATATTTATTAGAGTTCCTCTGCAGAGTGCGGGGGTTCTTGCACGTTTACACTGATTTACAATGAGTTTGATGAACCGGAACAGATTTCCACATAATTTCAGCCGTTTTCGGCACAATTTGTTGCTCCAAATCTATCAAGATCGACGGAGAATGTAATCTGTCTCTCCACTTGCAAATTCAAGTCAAACGGACACTGTCAACACACCCAAAACCAGCAGCAACACCCCCTTCATTACTGGAACTGATTTTGGATCTCAATAGATTTCCCGCATGTCTGTTCGCAGTCACCTCTCCAGTCTCCTCGTTCAGCAATACCGTCCCGTAGACTCCCAGCTCCGAGACTATGGATTCATTGAGCACAGCTCCGTCCTTCAAGATCTTGTTCGAATTCTCCGGAGGATGGATAAGCTCCATCAGAATGTAGGCAGGCCATTCTTCCTCCGGAAGAGCCTGCAGAAATGCCGGAATGTCCTCCTTGTAAGTGTTATTTCCACCACCCTCTCTCTGGGGCTTCAGCACAAACTTCTCCGGGGTTTCAAAGGCCAGTTTCTTGGCCTTTTTGCCCTCTTCAGAATCGTCCAAGGGGTAGATCTTGACAAACGTCGACTCCAGCTCCTCGTTTTCACCTCCAAATCTTTCAAAAATCTTCTTGTCAGTCAGAAGCTGTTGAACCTTCTTTGCACCGCTCAATTGCACCATCAGCGAGGGACATTTGATGGCAAGCGTGGACTCTAGAGCCAGTCTACAGTCCCACGTCTCCGGACAATCATACTCGCCTGGACCATAGGCACACCGATAATAGACCACAGAAACTTCCTGGTTTTCCAAATAGAGCTTCTTTGTTGTGTTGTCAATGGTCACTTTCGAGGTCACCTCCGGGAACGACACTCTTCTCGACCTCACTCCATACTTTCCAAACAAACTGTACTCAATTGCACGCTGGTCAAAGGCGTTTCTCTCGTTGGGCTGTGTCACAAACAAAACGATCGTTTCCGTGTTGTCTGTGTGGTTTTTCTCGTAGTATTTAACAGCATCGTTCAGTCCCGTGGCCAAACCCAAGCTCGACTCGCTAACAACAACGTCCTCATCCGGGTAATAAAGCAAACCAGAGTCACTGTAATAGCCATTGATGTTCAAAAAACGGTGTAAAGAGCCCACCTTTCCCGACAGACCAGCAAAAGACACGCTAATGGTGTTGAACTCCACCTGTTTGATCGTACCGCTCAGAGTATCGAGCATGTAATCGGACCTGAAAATACCCAAAGAGACGGGCTGAACAATTCCGTTTTCGGATGCTTTCAGGTACGTCTCAAAAAGCTTGCCCGTGAAGTCACGGTCAAACTTGGCAAGATCAGTGGTGATATCTAGCAGCCATTTTCTCTCGGCAACAATCTTGCAATACAGGTCATTGAAGGGTTTTGAGATGGAAACCGCTTTTTCAAATTCACTTCTTGGGAACGGCGTTGGGAACAGAGTCACTGGTGCCACATTTGCCTGGTGGGATACAAAGTTTGGCGGGTAAATCATCAAGCCATTAGCGATAGAGTATTGAGTTAATTCCTCTAGTAAGAGGCTCTCCTGAGCGGAAGTTAGCGTGGGAAAGTCCTTTGTCATGCTGCTCAGAATAATCAGGAAGAAAATTGGAGAGCTTTCAGTATTTATGGAGGAAATAGCAAGGAACAAACCCTTACTTAGTAATGAAGAGGTGGTTGAGTTGTAGGATTTTTTCTTCAATGGCTTGCCACCGCCACACAGAACTTGACCAGTGCGGTGTGGCACAGTCTACTGAGCCACAAAAAAAACACTAGTTACCCGTCCTCGACCAAATTTTTTCGAATCAAAACAGACTCACGTTTTACAAGAACAAAACAAAACTCTCCCTCTTTACATACCGCTCTTTCCATTGTACCACTCACTACACAATGTCTGTGCATTTCGGACAGGTTCTCGGCCTTGGTGGGGACACGGAGCCGAAGAAAGATGTCAAGATCGAGTACTCTGACCTGCAGAAACGGAGAGCTTTCAAGAAAACGAAGCCTTCAGGAATTGCGTCTGGTGTGACGTCTGGGTCATCGGGCTTTGGATCACTATTTTCTGCGTCTGGATCCGCTGGAACTGGGTTTGGTGCCTCACAATTACTCAAGGACCAGCCGGTCAATGAGAAGTATCTTCCCCCGTTGTCAACAACACCACCTTTGAGTCTTGTGGGCCAGTGCATATCGTCTTCAATTGTTAAGGATAACAACACTCTGGCATTGAGCGAGGTTCTCACGAGATATGCAATTGATAACTACAACTATAAGGGTGAGGAGTCTCTTGGCTCTTTCGCTCGGTTTGAGAAGTCTAATATCTACAATATCCCCGATAGAATTTTCCAGGAGCACAACAGCATGGATTGTATAACAAATATGGGTATCTTCACAGAGCTCAACCGCGCATGGCTAACTATTGACAACAAACTGATCATTTGGAACTATCAAAGTTCAGCTAACGACCACGAGTACTTCACCATTGACGAGTTCAAAAACGCTATTCTTACAGTGGCATTGGTTAAGCCGAAGCCAAACGTGTTCGTCGAGAGCGTGAATTACCTGCTGATTGTATCCACTTCAATGAACATTCACATTCTGGCCGTTGAGCACTCGGCAACAAAGTTCGAAATCGCAAACACCAAGCTTTCCGTGCCAACACAAGGTTTGATCGTGAACCGATTTGTCACCTTTGACGAAACAAGAGATATTTTTTTCACAGGAATAGGGGACGGTGAGAATGTCTGGAGACTCTCATACTCCAACACTGATGAATGGTTCCAACGTAGCTGTTTCAAAGAATGTCTGACGAAGTCGGGATTATCGTCAGTGGTCCCAAACTACAATGTCCTGCAAAAAATCCCTGGGCTCAATATGCTATCAAGCGATGGCCCAAGCAGCCCAAAGACAGAAACGATAATTCAGTTGGAGATAGACCAAACCCGCAGAATATTGTACACCTTATCCTCAAAGTCCACGGTGAGGGCCTACAGGCTGAAGATCACCGATGGCCGCGTTGAGCTGGGTACAAGCGTTGTGAAAAAGCCATACAGCATTTTGAAAGATCTGGCAACGACAACATTCAACATACAATCGCCTTTGTTGAAGAAGGAGACCTTCAAGATCGTGAACATTTTCCCAATTTCCAAGAACGAGAGTGATAATCTGTTTTTGGTTGCTGTCACAGACACCGGATGCAGATTATTCATAAATGGAAGTACTATCTATGAGAGACTCACCTTCACCACCAGCCATGTCAAGTTCCCGCCTCCTGACTCCAAGTTTTACGAGAAGGTTGAAACCATGAGAAAACAAAAATTGCAACAGGAACAACAATTTATGAGCAATGGAAGTTTATTTGCTTCTTCAGGTACAACTTCTTCTTCCGCTTTCACTAACAATAGTTCCACAGCAGCGAAATCTATCACCAAGAATCCAATTTCAGATGCAATCACTCCACAGGATCTCAAATATGCTCAGGAGCACTCTGAATTGCTCAAAAACGTGAAGGAGTCCTTGATAGTTTCGCCAGGCATATTTGTTGCTTTCAGCGAGTCCAAGCTGTTCACTTCGGTCCCAGATTACGGAGTTTTGAAGAATTCTTTTCAGTTTATTGAAGACTTTGAGATGTTAGATAAATTCGAGACCATTCATTCAATCATTCAATTGACCCCAAGTTTCAATGCAACTGACAAACCAAAGGGATACTCGAATGCGTTTGCCTCACAATATCTCAGTAATCCGCTTGAGATTGCTGTTTTGACAAGTACGGGTATTCATATCTATCGCTACAGAACACCAGATTTGATATTAGAAGACTCGCTTGATGACAAAACTTTCAGCGAGTTCTCCAACAAATACAGCTCGAGAGAGGCTTGTTCTACTGCGTTATACCTGGCCTGCAAATATGGTCAGTCGGATTCTTTCAAGAACACTGCTACGAAGTTTTTTGTTTCGGGTGGGAAAAACTCCAATTTGAACAAAAACTTGCAGCCAGTTGTGGATAACGTGGAGTTGAGCGACAGATTCTATGCTGTGGTGATCTTATTATCGCGACTAGTCAGGAACTTCTGGGAAAAAGAGATTTTCGTCTTAAAGCCTGAAGTCAAGTTCACGAAGACTGGTTACATCGCCATTGAGTCAATCAAGAGATTGCCTGGCAACAATGTTATTTTGTCCGGACTGAGCATCACCAAGCAGGAACTCGAGTACTTGTTGTGCTCGCTGCTGATCATCATCAACTTCTTTGAAGAAAACAAAAAGTTGATTCCTGGGTTGCTCGGTCCAAACTACCAGTATGACTCCAATACTAGAAACAAAGAATCAGAAATTTGCTTCCAGGCTGAACATCTTGGCTTCAATGCCATCCTCAAGTTTCTGAACAGCGTTAAGGAAGGACTCTCGTTTTTGGCGATCCTGTTCGATGAAGACGACAACACAAACAAGACTTTCACCGATGTCATTGAGTACTTGTCGCTGCAAAGTCAGGCTGACTTGAGCTGTTTGACATTCAGTGAGTTTTTCACTTCCTCCGACCCATATGCCTCAAAGTTAATCAAGGAGATTTTGTCCTCCATTATCAACAAAAGCATTGCATCGGGTAACTCTGTTGAGCTTGTCGCCAATACGCTTCAAGAAAAATGTGGTTCTTTTTGCTCGACTGGTGATGTTCTGATATTCAAAGCTATCGAGAGTATCAAAAAGGCTAAAGATTTCGCCAACAATAACGACACTGAAAACAAATTGAAACACCTCAAAGTGGCCACCCAATTGTTAGAAAAGACTAGCGATTCCTTGAGTTTTGAGACCATCAAAGATTCCATCAGTGTGATGCTTCAACTTGACTATTACACTGGATCGATTGAATTTTTACTGAATATTGCCAAGAACCTAGACCAGTCTAAGTTGGCTCTTCAGTATGATCTCGAGGGTCAGAACACAATGCTCTTGGACGACCCCAAGAAAGCTGCTTACGAGAAACGCACATCTCTCTACCAATTGGTGTTCCAGATTCTTGTGGACATTGACCAAAAGGCTATCATTAGCCTGGATCAAGCAGCTCTCAACGCACATATTACATCCAATGCGAACATCGCGCAAGATGGAAACAAAACGGCTGCCATGGCATTCTTGGGGTCTGATGGCCAGCTTATCACCCATTATTCGCAATTAAGAGATCAGAGCTATGAGTTATGCTTGAACTATCAAGACAAATCATTCCATTATGAGTTTTACAAGTGGTTTTTGACCAATGGTGTTGGCGAGAAGCTTTTGGATCTAGATACTGCTTATATTTTGGACTTCCTGACAGACTTCTCATCCAAAGATCTCGAACTGGCAAAACTATTGTGGCTGTACTATTCCAGGAGAGAGAAGTATTTCCAAGCTGCAGACGTTCTTTACGAGCTTTCTATCTCAACTTTTGAGATTGACCTTGCTAACAGAATTCAGTTTTTGTCCAGGGCTAATGGATTCTGCAACTGCGTTTATCCTCCGAACTTGAGACAGGAGATGACACTGCTTTCATCCAAGATCGCTGATTTGATGGCTGTCGCCAACCTGCAGGACGAATTGCTTCTGACAATTCTAGACGACCCCAGAATTGGCCAGTTGGCGAAAGAAAAAGCAGTCCAGGATTTGAACGGACTCATTCTCACTATCAGTGACCTATTCAACGACTATATTGACCCACTTGGATACTATGAGCTGGCTTTGTTGGTTTTCAAGATATCCGATCACAGAAACTCCGAGGATATTCTGTCCGAATGGGAGTCTCTGCTGAATAAGTGGTATGTGGAGTATGGCAAGACTCAAGACTCGTCAAATGAACCATTCTACTCTGAAGTGGCGAACAAATTCATTTCGATTGCTTCGAGGGTGAGCGACACGGAGGTTCTATTCCCAATAGTGGATCTTATCCAGCTGCTCGCAAAGTATCTGTTTTCCGAAGAGTTCTGCAGTGACCAGAGCAAGAGACCTTCGACAGGTCTGGTGATTGACACGTTCATCAGAGGGGGAGTTTCGTACGGAAAAATGTACTACAGTTTGAAGGAGTTGATTGAGGCCACTTCGTTCGAGATCTTTGATGGGTATTCCGAGGTTTTACACAATGAGATGTGTTACCTGATCAAGAACTGGTACAAGAACGACAAGAAATTGAGAGACGTTGTTCCTAGCGATCTAGTCAAGAGTCTCACTGTTTACTCCATCGACAACGATCCGATCTATCATTACATCAAAACCACCGGAAATCCTCTCTGAGTTGAGACCCGACGATTGGAAGTCTTAATGTGCTCCACTTTTTTATGCAAAAAATGTACTTTGTAATTACTATCTGTGTTATACGATCATCAACTCTTATCTCGCGTAGCCCTTTTCAGCATTTCTTCGTCTTCGGAATCCGAGAGAATCTCGATGATTTCTTTCTCCCCCGAATCTGGGGTCTTTTTCTCATTTTGAACGGCTTCGTCATCATCCAAAACCACAATTTCCAAATCCTTATCGTCTGGCACAGCTTGAAAATTGCCCGAACCAGAAGAACAAGTTTTGCTGTCTTTTGCCCTTCTTTCTGCAGCTTCCAGAATCAGCTCTCTCATACTCTTTTGCTTGAGAGCTTTTCTATCCATATTTGTGCCCAACTTGGCTACTTTAGAAACGTATTTCACTTCGCTCAGTTTCTTTATCCGCATGTCTCTTGCACTGCTCGTCATAAATGAAGAGCCACCCAGAACTCTATTTTCTGCCACATACCCGGTGCTGGTGAGGGCCCCGTTCAGCTTGATGCTGTCATACTTGTCACGAAGCTCATCCAGAAACTTGTAGAACTTGGCGTCGTGTGGGCCATACTTGTTGTGCGTAAGTTCGTGTAACATCGTGCCTATAAGTTCGTTCATCGGGAAGAATCGACTCTGGTCGAAAGACGGTCGCAAACGAATGCAGATCTTCGAGCCAGCATTAACATTAAGCCCCAGAAGCTGTGGATTTTTGGGAAAAAATTCGCATAACACGCCGACTTTGAACCCATAAGACCGCATCACTGGTGCCACCTCGATGGCGATCTCATGAAGAATGTCCAACGCTCGATCTCGATCGGCCATTTTGTTAAGCGAAGCGATGTTCCCGATCAGCGAGGTGGGCGACTTTTTGTTGGGCTGTTTGGCCCGTTTGCGAGCCTTGCCTTCCACAACCATCTTATCTCTGCCCTCTTACGGTGTTGATAAGAAGTAAACGGAGTCTGGCTCCGATAAGTTTTGGTGAAAAATTTCGTGTCGCTTACGTAACCACAAATTAGCTGGCCGCCCCCATGAAGTAAATCGCTTGATAAGAAACTGAAACTGTAGTAGTATTATATTATTACAAAAGCAGATGAGTGGTGGGTAGTCCGATAAGACTGGACAAGACAGGATCTCAGAAAGTTTCTGACCCCATTTGGCACGACGCATGTCCAAGCCGGGCCAAAAAAGAAGCAAAATAAAAATCAACCATGGTCAGAATATCCAAACCGTCCACACGACAATCTCCGACCACATTCTAGTTCTCCATCACGGAAATCCCTACATACAGCACCTACATTCCTCTGTTGAACTCCACTGTGGTGATTTCTCTTCCCTCCTTGTCCTTGAGTCCCCTAAACTTCTCTTCAAGACTGTCCACACTGACCTCTCTTCTCTGTGGGAAAGCAGCCAGGGCAAATGGAAGCACAAAGAATGACGTAGCAGCAATCAGTCCGATGTTGACGAGGGTCTGAACACCAACACTTTTACCCTTGAGAGCTGTTTTTTGCAATCTGACAAGTAACAAAGGAGGAATGACCATCACAGGAGTGGCATTTATAACTCTGGAAGCAGCAGTCTCTCCAACAGCCTGGAAAGCAGCCTTTTTGGAGTTACCAAGATCGTTTCCATCCTTGTCAAAGACGCTGATTCCCTTCTTGATCTCCTCGCTTCTCATCAAAAAGACGTTGACAATTCCGGCAGAGACAACGGCAGCAAATGGAACAAGTCTTCCAAGAATCAGCTTGGTGTTTGGAGAGACCTTCTTCAATCTAGGAACAATGGAGTTGAGCCCGAGAGCCACACCACAGGAAGCACTGACGGCGAGGAAGTAGTTGGTAGCAAGCTGTGTGGTGGTCAACGGATGCGACTTGTTAGCGTTGGCCGTGTTGATAGCCACATTCAGAGACTGGTTGGCCACCTGCCAGAAAAGAGTACCAGCGTTTCCAAGACCTGGAGTCAACATACCCGATGTAACAACCAGGTTAGACAGGACACAAGAGGACATTCTGAACGGAAGGGTCACGGTTTCCCCCGTGTCTGGGTGAATCGAGGAGTCAAGAACTCTCTTGGCTCTCCAGAGCTCTGGAGTCATCTCTGGAATGACTCCGTTCTTGTAGTCCCACACCAATCTCTTGGCGTCCTCGATGTCTTTGGAAGTGTTGAGAAGCATGGTCGGATCAGAAATTCCTGCACAGTGTTTGACTCTTCCCCAGTAGGTGCTGAGATCATATTGAGATGCCGGGAGCGGCACAGGTCCTGGGATCGATGAAGCCATGGTAAAATGTTTTTGATGATAGGCTGTGGGGGTCTTATCTACAGAATCTGACTCAATTTTTCAAAATCTTCGAGGAGTATAATAAAAAAAAAAAATTTAGAAAAAGGAAAAAAAATTTTTAGAAAGTGAAAATTTACCAGCCACATCACGCGCCTCAACTTGTGGCTGTCGCGATTTGTTTACATTTCCCTTTTTTTTTAACCACAAAATTATTGATCCGGGGGATCTATCAGTGCTCTGATTCATCCAACAAGAAACCGCCAATGAGCTACGACGATCAAGACTATCAGCTTGGCCCGAGCATGAACCGTGATGGAGACAGACGTCGCAGACCGTTCACAAACACCTCGAGCAATTCTCGAGGAGGAGACAATCCTTGGCTAGAGTTGGAGCCCCCCGAAGGAGAGGAACAGATACCTTTTCCACGATCATACGTGCCGAGCACCCGTTCATTTGACCAGCCCATGGGGTTTCCGACAACTCTGCCTGTTGCAGGAAGCTTCGGTACACCAGAACGAAGATTTGTCAACGAAGGAGCCCCCGTCAGCCGCGGGATCTACGATACACCGGAGCTTCGGTACCGGGAAGAGTGGGAAAGAGAGGATTCTGATGTGCATCTTGGATACCGTTCTTCCCCTCCATCACGGCGGTACGAGTATTCGCCTTCTCCAAACCGTATAAACTATTCGCCGTCTCCAGAACGGTCACTTCTGGAGCTAGAAGCCAGTAAGGAGATCCCCAAATTGTCTCCGTTTGACGAGGAGGACGAAGTTTTGGACCAAAACACCATTTACAGCAAGCGCAAGCCCAGAAGACACGATTTTGTGGAAGATAACCTGTTCGGTCGTTACGAATTCGAAGGTGATTTGGGTTCAGACGAGACGTTTGTTCCGTTCCCTGTGATCAACAACTCATACTACCCGATAAACACACCAGGGGCGTATTACGATCCCTTTGAGATGAACAGATACGATGACGACAACTACAGCCGTGAGGCTGACCAACAGGAGCAAGAGCAACAATTTTCCAACATGCCGTTGAAGTTTGACGACCAGTACGACGATGACAATTATGCCGATGACAACGCGTCCGTCACGTCTGCGCGACAGGTTCGAATGGTGAACGGTAATTTGGTTCTCGATTGTCCTGTTTCGGATGTTCTTCTCAACAAGTACACGACGCCGTTTACGGAGAAAGACAGAGAGTTCTTGTTCATGCGATTTCAGGCGTGCACGTGCGAGCCGTCAGAATTTGCGATGCGGGGCTTTTCTCTACGTCAGAGATTCTACTCCCAGCCGAGGTCCACCGAGATGATGGTGGTGATTACTATGTTCAACGAGTCTGACGTTCTTCTGGCCAGGACGTTGAAGGGTGTTTTCAAGAACATAAGACATCTGTACTCGCTGAAAAACTCGTCAACCTGGGGCCAGGACGCGTGGCAGAAGGTTGTTGTTTGCATTGTGAGTGATGGACGCACGAAAATACACCCGAAAGCAAAGGCCCTTTTGGGAGCGCTGGGCGTTTACCAGGAGGGATTTGCAAAGAATCAAGTCAACGACGAGAAGGTTGTGAGTCATATCTACGAGTACACGACGATGGTGGGGATTTCCAAGGTAGAGGGAGACCATGTGAAGCTGACGACAGAGAACCAGATCCCTATCCAACTTGTGTTTTGCTTGAAAGAGACCAATCAGAAGAAAATCAACTCGCACGCGTGGGCTTTCGAGGCATTTGGATCCGTTTTGCAGCCAAATGTCGTGGTTTTGCTGGACGTTGGAACGGAGCCCGAGCCAAAAGCGTTGTACAAATTATGGAGGTCGTTTAAGGATCCAAGAGTCGCCGGATCGTGTGGTGAAATCAAGGCCAGTCTTGGAAAGAACAGTCGGCTTTTGTTGAACCCACTGGTAGCTGCGCAAAATTTCGAGTACAAGATCTCGAACATTCTGGATAAGCCAACGGAGTCCGTTTTTGGCTTTGTGACGGTTCTTCCCGGAGCTTTCAGTGCCTACAGATACCAGGCACTGTTGGGGGCTCCATTGCAGAAGTATTTGAAGGGAGAAGACCTGAAGCGGTCAGAAGACGGGGGTATCTTCAATGCAAACATGTATTTGGCAGAAGACAGAATCCTATGTTTTGAGCTCGTGGCCAAACAGAACTGCCAATGGATTCTCAAGTATGTCAACACTGCGGCCGCGTACACTGATGTTCCCGAGGAGCTTGACGATTTCATATCTCAGCGGAGAAGATGGCTGAACGGGTCATTTTTTGCTGCAATTTACTCGCTTTTTCACTTCCACAAAGTGTGGCACACGTCGCATTCGTTTGGTCGCAAATTGCTGCTCCACATCCAATTTTTGTACCAGTTTCTGAACCTGCTGGTGTCTTGGTTTTCGCTGGGTTCTTACTTTCTTGTTTTCCGGATTCTGACAGTTTATCTCGCCGATTCGGAGGCAGACTTCTCGCCTGGGAACGTGCTGTCGGTGTTTTTCCTGTGGCTGTACATGGCGTCCATAGTGACGACGTTTGTGCTGTCCTTCGGTAACAAGCCAAAGGGAACTAAGAAATTCTACCTGGTGATCGTTTCATTTTTTGCAATCCTGATGGTTTACATGATATTTGCGGCGATCTACATGGCCGTCAAGTCGATCAATGACATCATCACCGACCATTCGGACGACTTCACTTGGAAGCTGATCTTCACAGAGACTCGGTTTCGAGATCTGATCGTGGCCACATCCTCCACATACGCTCTCTATTTTCTCGGTTCTTTCCTGTTCTGGGACCCCTATCACATGTTCACGAGCTTTGTCCAGTACCTGCTGCTCAGTCCTGCCTATATCAACGTGTTGAACATCTACGCATTCTGTAACATTCACGACATATCGTGGGGTACCAAGGGAGAGGACTCGAAGAACGATTTGGGAGTGGCCAAGATGTCGAAAAACACCCAGGATGGAGAGCTTGAGATCGTCATTCCAACTACGAAATGGCAGATCGACAACGGATACAAGAAAATCATGAACGAACTCATGGCTCAGGAGCCTCCTGCATCTCCTCGATCCAGTGCCGACGAGCAGGATACCTTTTATTTTGCATTCATCCGGTCAATGACGGTTCTCGTCTGGATGATCACAAACTTCATCGTCGTCGCGTTGGTCACCGAGGCCGGTGGTCTTTACCAGTTCACTCCGGGCGACATTGGGTCCGATAGTTATCTTCCACAGGAGAGAGTTTCGATCTTTCTGACGGTGATTTTATGGATCGTGGCGTTCATGGCTTTGTTCCGTTTTATTGGGTGTTGTGCATACTTGATTCTGCGTATCCACGACTACTTCAAACTCAGGAAATTCAGAGACAATTATAGCATCAAGGGGGCCTCTTTCTCCGTCTAAATAATACTCACTATACATGGATTTCGCATCGAGTGTTAGAAAAAAAAAGTATTTCCAAGTAGAAAGTCAAATCTGGAAAAAAAAAAAAAAAAAACTTCGTGAAACAAATTTTCAGGCTCTTCACTCTAGATAGACGGTTTTTGAACCAATAGCTGTCTTCGGTCATATTCAAATACACACACAAACATCCGCAATGAATAATCCGTTTCTTCCCCCACCCAAGAAGCCCATCCAGGAGATGACGCAGGAAGAACAGGCCGAACAGGGTGCAAAACAGATCATGGAGTTTATCTCGTCGTGTCCAGGAAAAGCGGTAATGTCCGGTGTTTCTGGATTCTTTCTCGGAGGTTTCTTTGGTCTTTTCATGGCATCTATGGCCTACGATGTTGCTCCCGGTGTGACCACTGCTGCCACACACATTTCGGATCTGCCGTTCAAACAACAGATGAAACTCCAGTTCACCGATATGGGAAAAAGAACGTGGTCCTCGGCAAAAAATTTCGGTTATATTGGTATGATTTTCTCGGGAGTGGAGTGTTCGATTGAGTCTGTGAGAGCGAAAAACGACATTTGGAACGGAACGATGGCCGGTTGCGTCACCGGAGGAGGACTAGCCATCAAAAGCGGGCCCCAGGCAGCGTTGGTTGGTTGTGCGGGCTTTGCGGCGTTCAGTACTGCTGTTGATTTGTACATGAGAAGCGAGGACGGAACACCACCCGAGAATGACTACGATCTTTAGACTCAGCATTTCGTTCGTGTACATTAATATGACCTGTATATATTTTCATGATATTTTCACACGGCCACGGCCTTGATTCTGCCTTCTCTCTCGAGTGGAGGCAGCTCTTTGTCGACAATCTCTGCTTTTGGATACGTTCCCATAAGTCCTTTGCTTTCGGCGAACTCCGAAGATCTCGCAAACGTAGGGTCTTTTTGATAGTATTCGTCCATGATCGGATGCAGCAAAACGGTCTGTCCCTTGATCGTGAGTGTGGAGTTCGTAGGCACCGAGATCCAGTCGCCTCTCTCAAATGTCAGGGGCTCGGAGGCAATCATGATGATGTCCTGTGACCGATCGAGTCTTTCCATCTTGAATCTTGAGGGTTCCACTTCAATGAACTTAGAGCCCGTTGAAAAGTACAACGAGGCAGCCTCGTCCGTGCGGGAGGTCACGTAACGCGAAACACAAATCGATTCGCCATCTGTGACAGCAAAGTTCAGCAGCGAAGGCTCCTGGCTCTGCAATCCGAGTTCCTGGACCCAGTCCTTGATCAGCTGGATCGTGTTCACCAGTGCTTGTCTCAACAACTGGTGTCCGACCCGCGTGTTCCGCTTGATTTCAACACCCAGCTTGTGCAGAGAGTCCAAGAAAAGCGCAAACGCGCACTCAGAGTCAGTGGAGCCCTGAATGGTCAGGAAGAACTCGTCTTCGATGTGCTGGATGAGTCTTCTCTTGATCTTGCTGAAGTTGGAGATCGCTCCGTTGTGCATAAACATGATGTTGTGGTAGGTGAATGGATGGCAGTTTGTTTCGCTCAAAACACCGTACGTTGACGCCCGCACATGTGCGAAAATGAGTCTGGATCTGGTTTTTTCGGCCAGTCTCTGTAGGTTCTGGTTGTTCCAGGCTGGCGTGATGGCTTTGTAGACGCACGGGTCATCCAGAAGGGTCTCTGAGCGAGACTCTCCAGAAACAGTCGTGTGGCTGTCTTTCTGCTCTGCGCCATCCAAGGTGTAGTAGCCAACACCAAACCCATCACCGTTGATGGGAGTGTGGTCCATTCGGAGTCGGGAGTCAAATGACTGGTTAATGATAGAATGTGCAGGTCTGGTGAGCAGACTCGACAACAACATCGGGTCTGTTCCCTTGTAGATGAGAAATCTGCACATTGTCTGGGTTTTTGTATTAGTTGACAAGAGATTATAATACTCTCAGATGACAAATTGCCCTCAAGATGATTCAACTTTTGTTTTCTTCAACTTTTAGGAATTTCTTATCGACCCGATTTTTCGGATGACAGATTTCTGTTGACATCAAAATTAAAGAGGGCGGCGGACGAGAAACGAAATCAGTTGTACTATCTCTTTTGTTCTCGAGATTGTCATCTAGACACAAATTTTGGTGCTTATTTTACCACGGGATTGCTTGAACCGGTCATAAACGGTTTGTTTGGCTGTTTGCGGGGTGAAAAGGTCCGGCCGGCCCCGTTTAACGCTAAATAAGTCACCACGGGACATGGTCCATATCTGAAAGAAATCAGTTGTTGCTCAATCATTGCTTATTACACACCAAACCGCCTGAAATTATGAAACCATCCAACATAAACACACCATCCCTTCCTAAGCCGAACTATCTCCCCAGCATAGAGAGTCTCGGGCTGGACCCAGACAACGAACAGGAGAACAAAGCATCTGAAATGGGGAGAGAATTGCCCTCAGTGAAGGAAGAGCCCACTTTGGAAGCTCCAAGCATCGTGGAATCGACTCCAGAAGACTCTGATGAGAAAGTGGAGCCCGCAAGTGAGGATTTGAACGACTCAGACGAAAACGAAAACGACTCTGATGCGGAGACAGAGTCAAAGAGAAAGGTCTTTGATGAACGGTACGTTGGGAGACTCGCGTACGTGGATCCTGACAACGAGCCAGACCCAGAAACTTTGCGGAACACGAAGTACAACTCCTTGATGTACCATTTGTCGCAGGACGAGTTGAATCTTTTGGAAAGTATGAGTGAGAGTGGAGAACGGACGATGACTCCAATGCTTACTCCCCAGGAATCGACAGACTCGAGATTGGACTTGCCTGAATCAGTTCCGATGCTTTCGTCGGTGCCTTTACCGGAGTCACTGCAAGAGCCGGTGCTACACAAGCGGTCCCCTCTTCCTGGTGCCGCATCGTTTCAGAAAGGAGTGTCGTTCGACAACATGTCCAACGAGTCGCTTGATTATGTCAAGCTTCAGTTCATTTTGACCACCAAACACACCAACTACAAGTTCGAAAGAACGTCGCGGACGTTTATGTGTGGATACGACGACAACGAGTGTTCCCTCGTGGCATTGAAATGGGCTATTGACGAGATGCTGAACGACAACGACACGATTGTGTGTCTACGGGTCCTTAATAGAGAAAGCGACATGATAGATTACAACCGGGACTATAAAAAAGAAGGGGAAAAGATCCTTGAGAATATTGCCAAACTGAACACCAAGAATAAAGCCATCAAGATTGTGTTGGAGTTCAAGGTTGGAAAGGTTCCTGACAAGATAACGAGGGCCATCCGGGAATACGACCCACTTATTTTGATTGTTGGTACCAAGGGGACTCACAAGTCTGGGTTCAAAGCCATGATCATGTCCAAGTCGATGTCCAAGTACTGTCTGCAGTATGCGCGTGTTCCAGTTGCCGTGGTGAATCCAGAATACAGTCCAAAACCTGTCAGGAAAGTGGCAGAGTCAGAGTCAATCGACACCGACATGTTTGTCAAGAAGCTCACCAGCTTCCCATTCAGAAGCTCTTTGACATCAGATGCCGAGGATACTCCTGGGAGACACTCAAGGTTTGCTAGGTTTAGCTCGCCTGGATCATCAAGAACAAGAGATTCGAGTGTGGATTCGACGTTGTCTCCGGTAAGATCGAGGTCGAGGGGCTTTTCACCGGCAAGAGCCTTGAGTCCGTTCAGATTGTTTGGAAAGAAGTAGACACTATATTTCATTACTTGTTGTTACCTTGATAGAATCAATTAATAGACTAGTCGAGTTGTTCTCGACAATTGCAGAGCAGCTTTATTGAAATCTAATAAACTAATACTAATCGTTGTAAATCAGTTTTTTTCTATCCAACGAAGAAATCCTCACCACGCTCAAAACTCATTTATCTTTTGTGTCCCAAACAATGGTAACCGGTCCGTCATTAACAATGCTCACATCCATCAAAGCCCCAAATTGTCCGTCTTTCACCTTGTCTTCACCAATTCCAGCTCGAAGAAGTTTCAAAAACTCCTGGTATAACTCCTCAGCAAGATGTCCTTTCTGAGCCTTGTGAAAGTCAGGTTTGGCACCTTTCTTGATGTTTCCATACAGCGTGAACTGAGAGACTGACAGAATCTCTCCGCCAATGTCACCGACAGAGTTCTGCCATGGTTTTCCCACCCACTCGGTCTTGGTTTCTGTCTTTTCGGAGCTCTCAAATAGTTTCAGACGGAGAACCTTGGTGGCAAGTTTCTCAACGTCTTCCTTGGAATCCTCGGTGGAAATGCCAACCAACAGCATAAGTCCTTTTTGAATCTGTGAAATCACCTCATTGTTCACGGTGACAGAAGCCTGTTTAACTCGCTGGATGACTACCTTCATGTTGGCTGAGTAAAAATAATAAATAGAATAAATAGAGTTTATAAATATATATGCTATGCTTCAAGCTCAATGATCTAGAAACGGTGAAAAAGTTCAGATCTGAGATGACGTAAGCAGTCCATTTTTCATCTCTTGAAAAGATCTCTTCCGTTGTCGATGCCGCTTTTCTGTTCTGCCAAAGACCAGATTCTGTCCATTCTCATGCCACCAAATCCGTCAATCACGTAGAAAGACTTGACCAGTCCCGTTTCCGGCTCGTCGCTCACCAAGTTGACAAACCCAAATTTGCTTTCGTAGTCGTCTTTGGACGGAATCCTCAAGGAGTCCACTCTTATTAACTCGTTGTAAACCTTGAAACCGGACCAATTGAGCTTCTGGAAAATCAACTGCTCGTCGGTGGTCAGATTCTCCAATGTCTGGGGCTTGGTGGTGTCGTAAACTCTGTAGATTCTGTGAACGTAGGGCGAATATAGATACTCGATCGTTGGATAGGGGAGTACAGCCAAAATGGACATGAGAGAGCAGAATTCTGGCAAAATCAATTCTGTTCGTAGCATCAGATAACTAAAACAGAGTCCAATGACCCCGAATGCAAACGACAATCGTTTCGCTCCAACGACAAAATTTATCAGCGGGTTGTGGTAGATTGGCTCGTTTCCCAGACGAAATTGAGCAGGGAGAGTCTTTGTGAAAAGAAGTGCCCTGTTTGTTCTGTAGCGCACTGGCTCGTAGTGGTCTTTTTGGTTGGGCACACGGTATTTTGGAGCGTCCTCTCCGAGTTTAATGGTCTGGTAACGGGAGATTGTCGTGGCAAACGAACGAGCTGGTGATCCTCGCGGGCGTGAAGCCGACATTCCCAATCGGGAACACCATTTCTGGGCAATAAACATGCTGTGTTTCGTGGTTAATAATCTAGAAACACTCACGGTTTTTCTCTTGATATTTTATGGGGAAAGATCCAAAATATAAGCAGGAGAAGCTAAATGTGCCACGTGTGGCTTGTGCCGTCTGTGGCGGTACAAACACCTCACACCGAAGGCTCATAACCGCCAATCCTGCTCTTTTGTTCGCCCGTTTCTTACAGTGACAGACGTGACGAGAGAAAAAAAAATTGAGTGCACATAATAAAGTTTAAGAAAACAAACGATAATGTGATTTGTCATTTAAACAGCATCAACAAGGCGAGAAAGGAGGCTGCTGAGTGCATTTGAAACGCCGTTAGCGAGAGAGAGATATCCCATCAACTGAAGAAAACCTACTTTAGCGATATACGGTTGGTTTGATTAAATTTATCTGGGAACGCCACACACACACACAACATAGCCATCCAAACACAAATCAGCAGTTTACTACAAAATGGATTCGTCGGATTCTACCTCGAGGTACGTTCCTGAGTATAGAAAGGCAAACTTCAAAAATAAGAACCGTTTCCAGCAGGATGAGGTTAGAAGAAGAAGAGAAACACAGCAGGTGGAGTTGAGAAAGCAAAAGAGGGAAGAGTTGCTCACCAAGAGAAGAAACTTCAATGTGACCACGAACGAAAACGACTCGGAAGATGAGGAAGATGAGGCGCAGGCTGGAGACCACATGTTCTTCAGACAGCTGCAAGAGGAACTTCCTAAAATGGTGGCGAACATCATGTCCACAGACCTTGAGCAACAGCTGGATGCCACCATCAAATTTAGACAGATCCTCTCGAAGGAACACAACCCACCAATAGACCTTGTTATCGAGAGCGGTGTTGTTCCAAGATTGGTGGAGTTTATGCAATCTGGACCTGAAATTTTGCAACTTGAGGCTGCATGGGCTCTGACAAACATTGCTTCAGGTAACTCTGACCAGACCAAGATCGTGGTGGATGCCGGTGCCGTTCCTCTGTTTGTGAATCTTTTGTACTCTCCGTCGATGGAGGTGAAGGAGCAGGCCATCTGGGCTTTGGGAAATGTCGCGGGAGATTCTTCTGCTTACAGAGACTACGTGTTGTCGTGCAACGCAATGGACCCTGTTCTGTCGTTGTTCCAGTCGTCCAAAATGTCGCTGATCAGAACCGCCACCTGGACGCTATCAAACTTGTGCAGAGGCAAGAACCCGCAACCGGACTGGCAGATTGTCAAGGGAGCTCTGCCAACGTTGGCCAAGCTGATCTTCTCTGTCGATGTCGAGACCTTGATCGATGCGTGCTGGGCCATTTCATACCTGAGTGACGGAACTACGGACGCCATCCAGGCTGTGGTTGACGCAAGAATTCCAAAGAGACTGGTTGAACTTCTTGGACACGAGTCGAATCTCGTCCAGACCCCTGCACTGAGAGCTGTGGGTAACATTGTGACTGGTAACGATCTGCAAACGCAGATTGTCATCAATGCCGGTGTTCTGCCTGCTCTTGCCCCATTGCTGAGATCTCCAAAGGAGTCCATCAGAAAGGAAGCTTGCTGGACGATCTCGAACATTACTGCTGGAAACACCGAGCAAATCCAGGCTGTTATCGACTCGAACCTGATCCCACAGATCATCAAGCTGCTTGCTACGGGAGACTACAAGACCAAGAAGGAAGCTTGTTGGGCCATTTCCAACGCTTCTTCTGGAGGATTGACTCAACCTGACCAGATCAGATATCTGGTTTCGCAGGGTTGTATCAAACCTTTGTGCGACCTGTTGGCTATTGCGGACAACAAGGTGATCGAGGTGACTCTTGATGCACTGGAGAACATACTGAAGATCGGAGAGCTGGAGAAAGAAGCCAGAGGGTCGAACATCAACGAGAATGCCATTTTCATTGAGGAAGCTGGAGGTGCCGAGAAGATTTTCGAGTGCCAAAACAACGACAATGACAAGATTTACTCCAAAGCGTACCACATTGTTGAGACATATTTCAGCGGAGAGGACAATGAAGAGGAGGCTTCTGGTTTGCAGCCAGAGATGAGCGGCGATCAGTTTGGTTTCGGTATGAACTCGAACATACAGCCAAATGGATTCAACTTTAATTAGTAGGGAGTTTTTGTCGTATATAGTTGGCTAATCAAATTAATCAAATTGACCGAGTGTCTGGGAAGCAAGTGTAGGGGAGGGGGCTTTTTACTATATGGTATTAAAAGTTGTCAATTTTGTATACATCATTTTCACTTTTTTTTTGTCTCGGTTTTATTCGGGATTTACTCGGGAATTAAAGTCTTAGGAATGTTTTTGGATATAAATTATTATTTTCAACTTACAGCCAGCAGACGCTGAAAGAGCCGACGACAACACAGTCCGCTGTCTCTGATGGTGACGTTGTCAACAAAAACAATTAGGTTCTAAACACCGGAAACGAATCCGACCCGAATGAATAAATCAAAGGAAACAGGCGATGCTTTCTTCGTGGATGTTCGCTTACAACAAGACAGCAATGGCACCAACGGCAGCAAGTCCCAAGGACAGGCCGTAGACACCGGAAGCTGGAGCTTCACCGCTGGAGATAGAGGAGACAGTGGTGGAGGTGCTGTTGGAAGCCAGAACTTGTTGTTCCTTGGCCTCAGCCTCCTTAGTCTCAGCAACGTAGACGGTGGTGGTAGTTGGCTTCTTGGTCTTGTCGAATTTTCCGTACTTGTGGGTACCGGTGGAAGAAGAGCTCGAGGACTTCTTTGTCTTGTTGAATTTTCCGTACTTGTGAGTTCCAGTAGAAGTGGAGGTGGATGACTTCTTGGTCTTGTTGAATTTTCCGTATTTGTGGGTTCCGGTGGAGGTCTCAGAAGTAGATTTCTTGGTCTTGTTGAACTTACCGTACTTGTGAGTTCCAGTAGAAGTGGAGGTGGATGACTTCTTGGTCTTGTTGAACTTTCCGTACTTGTGAGTTCCAGTTGAGGTCGAAGTAGAAGACTTCTTGGTCTTGTCGAATTTACCATACTTGTGGGTGTTGGTGGTGGTTCCGTAAACAGTGGTGGTGACCACGTTGGAGTCGTCGGCAACAGCCTCCGGCTCGGCCAAAACAGCCAGCGAATTCAACGCAATTGCACTCAGGAACACTGTCGAGAACTTCATGGCGAGTTTGGTATCTTACTAGAGCTGGCACAACAGGTCTAAAGGAAGAAGAGATGAACACTTTAATGAAAAAGCCATCTTCTCTTTGCAGAAATTATTCACAAGAAAATGCTGCATTTTTTCCGGCATGAGCCGTTTGCGGAAACAGAAGCACGGCGGCGGCCAACAGCACGGCGGGCCGCGTGGCGCGCACGGAGAACCACACCGGGGAATTAAGGGACCGACGGGGCCCACGGGGCTTTCGCGGGCCAGCAAAAAGAAAATCTCGCGCCGCCGCACTCGCCATTCTCGCCATACTCGCTCCCAGCACGGGCCCCGTGGGAGCCGAGTTTTTTTTCGTCGCGCGGACAAGGGCAGAATCATGGACTCTGGTTGGGCAGAAAAAATTCCCGCATGTGGCTCGAGCAACCAGCATCGCGCCGCCCTGTCCCAATCTGTGCAGATAATGGCCAAATCCGGAAACCGTAAACATCTCTATCTGAAGCCGGCCGATCTTACCCGGAGAACAGCCACGTGGCGAGGGTCACGTGGATGACGACTCTGAGCTGTCAGAAGGAATTGCCATACTTGTCCAGATCGGGCTCAGATGTAACCTGCAGGGTCGCAAGATACATGGAAAGCCTCGTAGCGTGAGTTGTTTGAAAAAAATAACTACTTTATCGGTCGGATCCGTGTAGCCCTGAAGCCCAAATTAACTTCATCTATAAATTAAAAAACTTGGCTTTTTTAATCTCTGAGACATGGTCCTGCGGAAACCGTCGGACACGGTGAATCCCGTGAACAACTGCTAATCTCCTATCTCTTATCATAGTACGATTCTACAACTTTCCAGATAACAACCAACACGAACGGACGGTCGCAAGAGCTTCAAAGGTCAACCATTTGATCCGATGTGACTTCTTGATGGTCCCCCAGTTAAAGCCCCAACCGTTGTAGACAGATTCGCGTGCGCCAAGATTTCGAGAACGATTCAGGGGAAACGAAAAAAGTACAAGAAATACAAGCTACCCTTATCTGAGTCGCGTAGCGAGCCCGAAAAGCCTCGGATTCAGAGCCCCTGATTGACGCTGTCTGCCTGTCTGCCTTCCCCCCCTTTCGCTCCGTTTCGTACGAGAAAGGCCCTTTGCTCCTCGTTTTCAAACGGCTCAATAATAGATAAGATAATAAAGTTTGAATAATGCCTCTCCGGCTATTGTTTGCGTGCATGAAATATTTTCTTTACTGCATTAGTGAAAAATTTCTTGACATATATATGAAGATGAGTGTCTCTCGTCTCTGCTGTCGGACAGTAGGTGTCACAACCACCAAGCATGCTGTCTCCCACGAACTCCGCCGCGGTTTTATCCGTGGATGACATGCGCGTCAACTCTATTTTGTCCAACCAGCACAAAAAAGTCGTCGTGGATCATCCAATTGACCACGACGAGGCCGTCATTCTCGCTCTTGGTTACAAACAGGAGCTCAAGAGAGGCTTTTCTCTGCTAACCACCTTCGCCATCGCCTTCTCTACCCTTGGGCTTCTGCCCTCTATTGCCGGAACACTATGGTACTCTCTGGCATACACGGGTGCTGCGGGTATCACCTGGGTCTACATTACTGCCATGGCTGGAATCATGTGTGTTGCACTGTCGATGGCTGAAATTTCGTCGGCATTTCCTACCTCTGGGGGTTTGTACTATGCCACAGCAGTCCTGGCACCGACAAAATACAAGGCGTTCCTGTCATGGATTGTGGGTTGGTCCAATTATTTGACCCAGATCACCGGTGGTCCTTCGGTCGGCTACAGCACGGCTTCGATGATTTTGGCGTTGAAGTCGATGACCGACGAGAGCTACGTTTACCAGAAATGGCATTGTTTCCTGTTAGCCACGTCCATCACCATCAGTTCGGCCATGATCGCGTCGCTTCCGGTGAGAATCATATCGAAAATCACCAGCGCAACATCTTTCCTCAACATGACGTTCCTCTTCATCTGCTTCGTGGTGTTTATGGCCGGAAACAACAGAGTTGAAATGGGACTGCCAAAGTTCAACGACAACTCAGACGCATGGAAAATCACAAACATGACGGAATGGCCCGACGGAATGGCCGTCTTGATGAGTTTCATGGCTGCAGTCTGGATCATGTCCGGTTTCGATGCTCCGTTCCATCTGGCTGAAGAGTGTGAAAACGCAGAAATCGTCACTCCAAACGCCATTGTGGCCACAGCGGTGACAGGTGGTGTTCTGGGTTTCGCATTCCAGATCGGAATGTCCTACACAATTGTCGATGTGGAAAAGGTCATGGAAGACGAATTGGGCCAGCCATTTGTTGCGTATTTGAACCAGATTCTCACAAAAGAGAGAACCATCTGTCTCACTGCCTTTGCCATCATCCTCTCGTATATCATGGACTTCTCCAGCATGATCGCTGCCTCCAGAGTGCTCTACTCGTACTCAAGAGACGGCTGCATCCCATTCTCTAAGTACTGGTGCAGAGTCAATCCGGTCACCAAAACTCCGGTCAACGCAGTCTGGTTCAACTGGTTCATCGGTGAATGTCTCTTGTGTCTTCTTTTTGGTGGAGTCGCCATCTCGGCCGTTTTCTCGTTCGGTGCTACAGGATCCTTTATTTCCTTCACCGTGCCAACTTTCCTGAGAATCACCTACGCCAGAGACTCGTTCAAGCCGGGCCCATGGAACCTCGGAAAATTCTCGTACGTTTCCGGAACAATTGCGTGCTCTTTTGTGCTCATGATGATTCCGATTCTCAACTTCCCGCAATACAAGGGCAAGGACAATACCCTCGATTACATGAACTGGACCTGTGTTGTTTACTGGGGAGCAATGTTCCTTGTGGTGTGCTGGTGGTTCATCTACGGACGCAGGTTCTTCCACGGTCCGAAATCCAACTTGGAAGGAGAACTTTTGAGCTTCAGCGAGGCCGACGAGGTCATCTCGGAGGCCAGGGAGAAAAACTCCGATCTCGTTGTTCAAGACTACGACGAAAACAAAGAGAAAGTGTAAACAGAACTAGGGTCGCTAGACTGACCTTTTCGTCTTAATATAGTGCTAATATCTCGGAAAATTATAGTATTACCCTGGTGAATGCCGTAAAACTAGTGGCTGGCTACCAAAGTCGTGCGCCGCCGAATCGAGCCCGAGATTTCACTTTTTTTCACGGTATAAAACTTACTGGCTCGAACTCCAGGGGGGCTTTTCCAGCTATCTAAACCCAAATCCATCATGTCTGTCAACAAAGAAGACCTCGAACAGCTCAAACAGAGATCAATTGCTGCCAAAGATCTCTCATACTCGCCGTACTCAAAGTTCAGGGTGGGCTGTTCCATTCTCACGAGCTCCGGCGAGTACATCGATGGGGCAAACGTCGAGAATGCATCGTATGGAGGGGCAATCTGCGCCGAAAGAACCGCAATTGTTAAGGCTGTGACGTCCGGACACAAATCGTTCAAGGCGATCGCCATCTCGACGGATCTGGAAACCTGTGCGTCGCCCTGTGGAATCTGTCGACAGGTTATTCGGGAGTTTGCCGACGCCAAGCTGGAAATGCCCGTCTACATGTTCAACACCGACGGCTCGAAACACATCAAAATGACTGTGGCAGAGCTTCTGCCCCACAGCTTTGGTCCCGACGATCTCGAGACGAAGTAGATTTATGTACAAGATAAATGGATATATTACCCGGTCTAAATGTTATTTTTTCCAACAGCCGTATTTTCTTATCAGCCGCACAAAAAGATAAGAAGGACAATAATCATTATTAAAAGTTCGCAGCTCCCGAAGGTGAAAAAAAACATACGGTCCAACGGTCGAACCCAAAGGCACATTCTTTTTGAAGGTGAATAGGCAGAACATCATGACGGCATCCAGCGCTTATCTCAGCAAGTTTCGGGAACTAGTGAAGAAAGTTCCCGTTGTGGACACCCACAACGACTTTCCGTACACTTTGAGAACCCAGATCCATTACGAACTGCACGGCGATGACAACAAGTTCAACTTCGACTCGTACTTGACGTCGCACACAGACCTTCTTCGGATGAAACAGGGTGGACTGGGTATCCAGTTTTTCAGCTGTTTCATCGAATGTCCAGACGACGACGAGCTGTACGAGGATTTCAACAAGCCTAACAACGTTGTTCGGGACACTCTCGAGCAGATTGACATTGTCAGACGTCTGGTTAACGAGTACTCGCACAAGCTGAAGTTTGTCGAGACTGCGGATGAGGCATTGCAGAACTACTTAGAGTCAAACAACGAGTCGATCTCCGTCACTTTGGGAGTTGAAGGACTCCACCAAGTGGATCTGTCGCTCGCAGTGGTGAGACAATACTACGATCTTGGTGTTAGATACATCACTCTGACACATAACTGCGACAATCCGTTTGCAACGTGTGCTTACTCCACAGTTTGCGGCAAGGAGGACAAGGGGTTGACCGCGTACGGAGCCGACTGTGTGAAGGAGATGAACAGACTGGGAATGATGGTGGATTTGAGTCACGTGTCGTACAAAACGATGGTTGATGTCCTGAAAATTGCCGAGGCTCCTGTTATTTTTTCGCACAGCTCTGCGTACGCCATGACGGCCCACGAGAGAAACGTTCGCGACGACGTTTTGCAGATGGTGAAGAAGAACAACGGTGTTGTGTGCATCAACTTCTGTCCGTCGTTTGTCCAGAAGAAGGACGCGGACTGCGCCACGATCGACGACGCTGTCGATCACGTTCTTCATGTGGTGAAGACGATTGGCTGGGACCACGTCGGCGTTGGCTCGGACTTCGAGGGAATTCCCGAAGGTCCGGTCGGTCTGGAGGACGTTTCGAAGTACCCGGACCTTGTGGCCAAGGTTTGGGAGGCTTCGGGAGCTACGGAGGACGAGATTGCGAAGTTCATGGGGCTGAACGTTCTGAGAGTTTGGAAAGCCTGCGAGACGGTTGCGGCAGAAAAGAAAAAAATGCTTCCCGTGGAGTCCAATTGGGAAGGCAGAAAATGGGAGTTTCAGCAGTTCGTTCGGGACTACAAGGAGCTGTATCCTGGATCCTGGGATGCCAAGACGAACGTGTACAAAGATACACAGAAGTTGGTTTTCAAGCCCAATGACGACGAGAAATAGTCCCAACACCGAGGATTTTCGCGACCAGATCTGCAGAAATCCACCCAGAAAAAAATTACATAACGTAGTAATGCTACTAAAAATCGGCGGTGACTCACCATTATTCGCTGGTGAAAAAATCACAGAAAGCTTAAAGCTTATCTCAACTTATGACGCGATGATGCTGCACTGACCAAATCTCGCCAGATCTTTGGGACCTGACCACAAAGCAAGGTTGCTCTTGATATAAAAAAACAATCTAACTTGTTTCTTTCTGCAGCCACAAAAAAACGGTCGCCGGTCAACGCTGATCCCTCCCGTCCACAATATCCAACTATTTCCGCATGTGGTAAACTCCGTAGCTTAATATTTTCAGCGGATTTGTTATCCAAAAACATAAAGCTTCTAGCTAAAATATTGATTTAAGCCCTGTTGCCGCTCCCCTTGACAGCAGAGAGCTCAATTGCACCACAGCCGTCATGGCCAAGCGAAGGAAGTCAGGCTCCTATTCTCGAATTGGGTGCAACCAGTGCAAGAAGGCACACGTTAAGTGCGACGAGACCGTTCCGTCGTGCCAGCGTTGTGTGAAAAAAGGTCTCGATTGTGCCTACCACTCCAATTTCGTGCTCAATAGCTCCCCGATTGACGTCGGCACCAGTCCGAACTTCCGGGTCGAGTTCAAGAAATTGGACTCTATCGAAACCTTAGCTACCGCCGCGACACCTCCAAAAGCCAATCTTATCACACCTTTCGACCCCGGTCTCGGGCCTGAAAACGTACAGCCCCTGCAATACACGCCAAATATCAACGTTTTTGATCTCAGATGGTGCAGTCGCACACAGATTGACTACATCAGTCTGTTCCAGGAGTTCGATCCCCTGGAACCCGAATCCCAATTGGCTGACACAAAATTGCTCGATTTCGTCTGGACTCTCTGCAACAAGACGCGTTATTTCTTCGTAATGAGCCTTTATCCACAGGAACGGTTCTCGGAGGCTCTGCAAGCAATCAGGTCGCTGTCTGGCCCGTATCCGATTCTCCAGGACGTGACGATCTACAGCTGCTCCACACTGGTATGCCAGATCTACCACCGGTCTAGCGCCGAAGAACTGAGCTTGTCCTGGGACAAGCAGGTCAAAGTGGCGAGCTTCAGCCGATGTCTTGCCACGTTGCGCACCAGAGCGGAGGAAAGTACCTGTTTTGCCGAGATTGTGTGCATGGCATTTGCCGTGCTCAACATTTTCCTCACGGCTAACTCGGTGAACAGAACCTGGCGAACACATATGAACGGCTGCTACCAGCTTCTGAACAAGGCAGCTGCAACGAAAAAAACAACACAACCACACAGTCCCTACGACATAGAGGCCTTGAAGCTGTACGATATCGCCAAGGAATGGTTCTACCACTCCGTTTGCGTGGCCCAAGTCAGCACGATCGACGGATTCGATGTGGTGCGGCCTCTGCGGCAGAACACGCTGAAGAATACCAGTCTAACAGTGGCATGTGACATCAACATCGTCAGTGCTCACACTATAGAGGTGCAAAGAATAGTTGAAAAATTGCAAGATTTCTTCCTGGACGTGAAAGAAGTAGGCGTCAATTTGTGCGGGTCCAACATCATCTATTATTCGCTCACCAACACCGACATCGCGCTCCAGAACATGGTCAAATCCTCGGGATACGACATACTGTTCGAGCTGAAAAACGTCCATATCAGCTCTGAAATCCCCATGACAAATGACTACAAGATGTGCTTCACTTTGAAAAACTGCACCGTCTTCAACAAACTCGCTTTGGAGCTGTTTATATCGTACTTTCTCGTGGGAATGCGGGACCAAGACATGTTTCGCAAAAAGTTAGTGGTTCTGCTGGAGACTCTGTACGCCGCCCCGTACTATGCCACCTGCGGAATAAACTGCCATTGGTCAATATTTATCGCTGCTCTGCTCTCAACGCTCATACACGACGAAATTCTCTACACCAGTTTCCTCGAGCTTTTGTCAATTTTTTTGGCCAACGGGATGCACGTCGCCGCAAAGTCCATCGAACGGCTGGCCCACATCAGACAGACTCTGCGGACAACAGAGTATCACGCCTTGCTGAGCCCTCTTCACGATTATATACTGCTATGAAAATGACCGAAACCCCGAAATTTGTATCTGCGATTCGTCTGCACACGACCCAAATCAGGGGCTACCAGACTGCGTAACAGACACAGACCTGAGCAAACAAGAGTAGAGCTTTTGGGACAGGGAACAGGGAACAGGTACCGTCGACTTTGAGAATCTGTGGTTTACCCCGTTTCCAAACACTAGACTGCTACCGGCTCGGATTACTGTGTTTGATTTCCTGTTATCCGAAAATCGATAATTCGAGTGTGAGGCTGTTCTTCCAGCAATTGATCTGCAGAAATCCTTCCTGTTGTGGGGTGCGTGCCACAAACACCATTTTAAAATTCTAACCTTTTTTTCGGAAAGACGGTTGATTTTGCGGATCATTTATCACCGTCCGTTCCGCTTGTGTCTTTTTCCTGAATCTCGAATTTTGGGAGCTGTTAGGTTCGACTTCCTTTAGCCACCAATTTCTGTCTTCAGTTGGGCGAAAGAACAACGCTATAGAATCAGCGTTACACTGTCCCAACCATGGGGGAGCTTTCGGTTGGAGATGAGATTCCGTCTCACAAAATAAAGTGATCGGCGTTTGATTCTGTGAATTTTGTTCACCAGAGGCTATTTTGAAATCACTCGAACAACAGTAAGCCAGTCAGCAAGCCAGCCGGCTTTGTTACCACTGAAGTTGTTCCTTGAGAAGTTTTTTGTAACATTTGTTACGTCTCTGACAAATACGTTTGTTACCTCTCAGCAAGATTTATTTCTGGTCGATACTAACTACCTCGCATCCTCAGACCTAAATCATCGGAGACATGGCTTGGGGTTTTCTTTACAATTAGTGAAAAAAGAAGAAGGAAAACAGCCATGACCGTATCATTCGCAACGCCCAGCACTCAAAAAACCCTCACCTTACTTTCACTGTGCCGTACCCAGAAAATGTGCTCCACCTGAGGTTATCAAACACCCAGGGGCTACTGTGCAAAGCTCGCATATATCGTTGGAAGGAGTATGCGCTGCGCGTCGCCAAAAACGGCAATTGATAAGATGAATAAATTTTTTTTTCCTCGATGCATCGCGCATCTAACTTCCACCAACAAAGATACCAAAAAGCAAAAAAACTTGTAGAGGTGTATATAAACCAGAGAGAGTTGTCGATTTCAAACACTCGTCCAGAGAAGACTCAAACAGCACAAACATGACGACCGAAAAGGATGAATTCTCAGATACCGCAGCGGAGATAGTTAATCCCCAACTTTCGGCAGTTCTTTCCCTTGACGGCAACGTTATCGCCATCAAGCCAGACGACTATGACGATGCCTTGAAGTACGCAGACGAGTCCGAAGATATAGTCTTGGATCCGGCCTATGAGAAGAAACTGTTGCGCAAAATCGACTGGTACATCTTGCCCATGGTTGCTGCCCTCATGTCTTGCCAGTTAATGGACAAAACCACCAACTCCTACGCCGCTCTTATGGGTCTTCGGAAGGACCTTGGTATGAGTGCCGAAGAGTATTCCTGGGTTGGATCTTCCTTTTATCTTGGTTATCTGGTCTTTGAATACCCGGCTGGTGTGATTTTGCAGAAGTTTCCCCTCTCCAAGACCCTTTCTGCTGCTATTATAATCTGGGGAGTTGTTCTGATGTGCCATGCTGCCTGTCAAAGTGCTGCAACGTTTTTGCTTTGCCGTACACTACTCGGAATTTTTGAAGGATTTATGAATCCAGCTTACATTCTGCTCACTTCGCAGTGGTACAGAAAGGAAGAGCAGTTTATGAGAACTTGTTTCTGGTACGGTTCGCAAGGATTTGGTACTGTTTTGGGAGCTTTGATCGCATACGGACTCAAAACTCACAGATCTGGTGATTATTCATTTGCTTCGTGGCGGTTGTTCTACATCATCACCGGAGTGATAACTCTCTTTTTAGGATTCCTTTCGGCATTCCACATCCCGGATGTTCCTGTTAAGGCGTGGTTCCTCACCGAAACAGACAAGAAATACTGCGTTCAAAGAATCAAAAGCAACCAACAAGGATTTGGAAATCACCGTCTGAAAGTCCATCAAGTGAAGGAAGCATTTACGGACCCGATCACGTACATGATCTTTATCTACGCGGTTTCATACGCCATTCCCAACGGAGGATTGAACAATTTCGGCTCCATTTTGCTCAACACTGATTTCGGGTTCTCCTCATCTGTTTCGATGCTGATGAATATTCCAGGTGGAGGAATTGATATTTTCATCCCACCTGCTGTTGCCATCATCAATCACAAGTTTATCCAAGATAAACGTCTGATCTCCATGATCATTGTGAACTTGCTTTGTGTTGTGGGAACCTGTCTGCTTACTTTTACCGATCCAAGGGGATCTAGACTGACAGGTTACTATCTCTTGTACACGTCAACGACATGTATGGCTGGTATCGCTTCGGTTGTGTCTTCGAATGTGGCTGGTCACTCCAAAAAGGTCGCTGTTAGCACTGTTTTCCTCGTTGGTTACTGTGCTGGAAACATGGTTGGTCCCCAGACGTTCCGCGAATCTCAGGCACCCGGCTACGCTGGAGCAAAGACAGCGATGCTGGTTTCTTACTGTGTCGGTGCTCTTGCCATGGCAGCCATGTATGTTATCTACAAGGTGAGAAACAGACAGAGGGACCTAAAGAGAGATGAACTTGGAGACAAGTATGTCGTTCCAGAAAACATCGCGTTTGCGGACTTAACCGACCAGCAAAACCCGGAGTTTAGATACGAGCTATAGGAAGCGTTTTTTTCCCTAATCTAAATTAATTTTATTCAAAGTGATCGCAAATAAAAAAAATTAGTATGTGCATCGAGTGATCTGATTATCACACCGGCAAATAACATTATTAACATGCTCTTTAAGAACCCAGAACTTGTAACTGACTGACTCTCTTCATTTATAAAATCTCTATATACTTTTTTTCAAAGTTTTGACTTCGCTTTCTCATCCGTCCAGTCAATATCCTTCAAATCAGGGAAGTCATTTCCAACTCTCCAGTCACAAGTATCGGGACTAAATGTCTCCCCGTCCTCCTTCCATTTCCAGTACTCGCGCAATTCTCCATCCAAAGTTCCATTCAGTCTCGCAGCAATGTATCCTCCGATGTTTGGCAAGAACTTGAAAGCATGTCCTGAGTCACCTGTAGCTACATACAAGTTGCTGTGTCCAGGGACAAGATCAACAATAAAATGGGAGTCGGCAGTGTCCGCAATCCAACAGACTTTGCTACCAAAAAGCTCATGAAACTGCAGCTTTGGGCAATACTTCGCTAGTATTTGCCGTGCCTCTTTCACACAGTGTTTCGGAATGGTGTCTGTTGGGTTCTCGTTGTGATATCTAGGAAGGGATATCTTCTTGGCAGGATCATGAGGATCCAGGACGTAATTCGAGGCTCCAACACCGGGAAGAGCAATCTTCAAAATTCTCGTCTGCGGGTCTGGAGGAAAGAAATACCCCATTTCAGCATCAAACACAATCGGCATATCTTTGTAACGTCCAAACTCGCTCTCCGAGAGCTCAATATGCGTCACAAAAAGACCCGTAGCTCCCTGCTGGTTCTTGAGATCAACGACTTTTCCCGTTGCTGCTCCACAGCAAACAAGGATCTGGGCTGCGGTGTGGCGAGATCCATCTTCGGTGATAACATAGGATTTTTCACCTCTTTTTTCAGCTCCAATTGCTTTTCCTTTTGAGCCAAAAATAAATTTCACACCCAATCTTTTGCACTCCAAATATGTTGCTTTGAGAGATCCAGCCGCATGTGCCAGTCCAGACTCCGCATTGAACTTGGACTCTTCAAAGTCTTCCATGTTGTTGTCCTCCAGAAGCGGGAAACGTTTGGCAAGCTCCGAACCGCCTCTGAAGTACTCTATGTTCAAACCTTCTCCAAGCTGGCGGAGATTTTCAATACCTTTCTTTTCAAATTCCCGACGGCCAACGTGGTGGGCTGGAGTGATCATGAGTCTTCCGCACTCATTGTACACATCCGAATAGATTGGGTCGGATCTCCATAATTTCACAGCTTCAACAGACATCTTGGTATACACGATATCGGTGTATTCAGATCGAATGATTTTGTTAAAGTCGTTTGCAGCTGACCATGGTGAAGGAGGCTCATAAGCATCGATTGCCGTAACTTTGTAACCTTGTTGTGCAAGAGCACGAGCAGTGGAGAGCCCAAAGACTCCACATCCAACAATAAGAACAGACATTGCTTAGTCACGAAGTATCCATAGCTTGATTCGGGTTTGTCTGCAACATAGCATAGCATATATATATATATGTATATGTAATGTTGATTAGATGCCCGAATTTTACATGACAGATGCATCGAGACATGAAAAAATTTCCAAGGCAATCGGATCCGCGCGCATTTCATCACCGTTAAAGATAAGAAAAAGCCACTAACGAAAGACCCTTTCTTCCAGCTTCTTTCACAATAACAACGATGGGGATCCAAAATACCCGCACACACCACCGGAGTCTGCGAGGACTCAGGAAGACCAGAACAGGCTGTTGGACCTGCAAAAAGCGCAAGAAAAAATGCGATGAGATTAGACCAATTTGCACCAATTGTCAGAGACTGAAACTAAGCTGCAACTATGGGACGCTTTTGAAGTGGTCTGAGATCGTCGTCGGGCAGACAACGACCCACAAAACTCTGCCAAGTAACCTGAGGTTTTCTATGCTGAACACAACTTTTTGGGAAACAAGTATGGCTTATCGTATGGCAGCACAGACCGTCCCGACAGTGAACCCGCCTATCGACTCTGACTGGACCGTTCAATGTCCTTCTGAGGAGTCTGACCATTTTGAAATCTCAGAAAACTATTTGTTCAGCCACTACGCAGATAACATTGGCAGGACTCGCACGTTTTCCGACTCAAACGACAGATTCAATGAGTTTGTCTCGATCATCATTCCCCGCTGCAGAAACTTTGCTGCGCTATACAAGTCTGTTCTGTGTCTTTCATCAATTGATCTCATGAAACAGGAACTTGGAAAACCAAGGATCATTGAGGAGAGATCTGTTGCGGCGCGCTATTACTCGTTGTTTCTCACCTTCAAAGAAGAAGCCATAAACGAGTTGCACATAATTTTGGACAACAGCAATATTTCGGAGTTACAGACCCTAGAGGAGATAGTTGTCACAATTATGATTCTGTGTTCTTCCGAGATCGCCAATAATTGCAACCGAAACTGGGTGAACCTGATGAATGAAGGGTGTCTTGTTTTTTCTGCTTTGCATCATAGCCAGATTCTCAGTTCCCCGTTGCTCACTTTTGTCTACCGATACTTCTCGTTTCGGTACATTCTGCGCGCATGTTTGCTGAGGAAAAGACATCTGACAAGCTTCATTGAGAGCTGTCCATGGCCCCAAGTCGACACTTTTTTCCAGTCAGACGAGATCGATCACATGTTTGGGTGTTCTCCCAGACTGTTGCTCACAATCTACCAGCTGACCATGTCCAATCACCACAGAGAACAGTCAGAAATGGCTGCCAAGGTACGCGAGAAAAGATATCTAGAACTGTGGAACAGCCTGACGAGACTTCAGCAACACTCTGAGGAGCCCGAACTTGCACTATGTGCCGAAGCATATTTTCTGAGCTGTAAAGTGTACTTTTGCCATCTGGTATGGCTCGAGGGACTGGAAATATACGAGCAACTGAATTTCGAGCAGATTTATTATCAACTGCTACCACAGCTGACAACGGCGCTGGAAAACCTCAGTCGTGCTGGCTCCAAAGTGTTCTTTCCAAACTGGTGCTTGTTGACACTTTCCTGTTGTTATGTTGGCGGAGACGAGCAAAGTGAGCTCGGAAGATGCAGAGTGATGGAAATTTTGGGGCTTTTAGGGGAAAAATGGCCAATGAGTACAATGAGACAGCTGGAGAACGCGATAAGAACGATCTGGAGCGTTCACGACCTGTATGATGAGTCCGGAGAGTTTATGGAAACCGGGGCCCAAGTGAGGTTTGATTGGAGGGACATAGCCAACGAGGCTGGATTTGTTCTTCCGTTGGTTTGAGTAAAGGGAAGGGAATTTTGGTGGCAGACGAATCTTGATTATCTTACTGGCCGGAAAGAGGTCCGAGAGATTGCGTCGTTTTTGATAGAATGGACCATACTCAAGCGTTCTGTCTGTGACAAACAGATATGCAAACAGAGTTCCAATTTACCATTTAATAGATATTCCTCTTGGTTTCGAAAAAAAAGCTTCGTCTGAGCGTTTTCGCAATATAGCTAAAAATAAGTATCATGGTGATATTCTCGCTGAATTTTACCACAAGCAAACTAGTTTGACGACTAGCTGATCAACCCCTTGGAACGGTACCTTTCCACAATTTTCCAGTATCTTTCTTTGGTCTTGTTTCTCCAGTAGTAGCCGGTAAACACCATCACAAAGAACGTTCCAACACAGAACAAACAGATGAATGCAGAAGCAACAAAACAGTTTTGCAGACCGACGTTCGTGACAAAAGGCGTGATACCGTAGTCCATGGCAAAGTTCATGGTGTTTCTGATGATGATGGCCACAGTGATTGCACCAGAGTTCATTTCATCGTAACAATCCAAAATGTACGTGACCGACGAAACACATCCAATCGTGCACAATCCTGCCATCAATCCAAGTCCAAAAACGACTCCAAACCAGTGGACTCCCTTGGCTGCACCGACACCCCACAAGATCAGGGCAACAGGACCCAAAATCATGTACACGACCAAGACCCAAAGTCTGTCTTCTGCTTGAGAGACTCCGTTGTGTTTCTTTGCAATCTTAATCTTAATCCAATCAGTAGACCAGCCCGCGTATGGATAGATGATTAGCACAAAGATGACCGGGGACACATAAGCCAGTCCGCACATAGCGGACGAAAAGTTGTAAGGCTCGGCACTCAGCACAAGGGACTCTGTAGCGTTCAAAACAGAGTACCAGAACAAAGAGGAACCGTACAAGAAACCACCGTACAAGACGCCGGGGAACTGGGCCATGTAGAATGCTGACATGAAGTAATCCCAAAGACGGAACTCAGGTCTCACTCCGTAGGTTAGCGACATTCTCTGCCACAAGTTTCTCACTGGAGGGTAGTTTTCCTCCTCATCATCGTCAATGAGGACGGCCTGGTTGCCAAGCTTCAACTCCCTGGCATCGACTGTCTCGCCGGTTTTCTCGTTTGCACTGGTGACCGCAGAGATCACGTGACCGTCAGTATCTCTCCTCACCTTCAATTTTCTGGTGTAGTTGGTTTCCTCCATGAACAGGAACATAAACACCAGGCAACCAGCCTCGAAACAACAAGCGATCCAGATCGTCCACTTCCATCCAGCTGCGTCGTTGATAAATCCAGCAAGCATTGGAGCCATGTAGTTGGATCCAAAAAGCGCGACACCGTAGACACCCATGTATGTTGCCCTTTCGTGTTCAAAGAACAGATCAGCAACGGTAATTTCCGGCAGAGACTCGACCGGGGCAAAGAAGAAACCTGCGAGAATCTTGCAGGCAATCCATTGACCGTTGCTTTTGATGTATGGTTCCCAGATGTTGAAACATGTGTTTCCAAGAATCGAAATCAAATAAATTGGTCTTTTTCCGTACTGTTGCGCGAGAGGCATCAAAATAAGGTTTCCAAGTCCCAGGAACAAAAACATGTATCCGGTACCATCATTGAGCTGAGACAGTGAGATATCCACGCCAGGAGCCTCGGAGATTGCCGGGAAAATCGAATAAATACAACAACCCGGAATACTACCGGCGAACACGTAGACGATGATGCAGAACATGGCGACCCATTTTCTGTTTCTGGACCAATTAAGCGGATCGTTAGGATCGGCCGAAGGTGTCGGGATCAGAACGATATTTTTTTCATTTTCGACGACGTCGTTAGCTGACTTGTCTAGGTCCACCAGGTGGGTGGTACCAGGAACCGCAGAGTAGTCGATCTCGGTGTGCATTGTCTGATCTTACGGAGTCCGAAGTTGAACAACACCGACAACAGGGAGATTCTGTGGCTTATATATATAGTGCAGCAGCCGAAAGCACTCCATCTATAATCAGATTGTCTCTGACGATCGTAAAAGTTGTATCTGCGATAATGTGATGATCCAATGAAAAGAAACCCCCTCCGTTCGTGCGATAACTATACTGTCTGGTTATCTCTGCAAGATAACCAAAGCAAATTAGATTAGCGAGACTTTTTCCGAATTAGGAAGTTGCTCTCGACTATACAGAGGACAGGAACACTATTCCAGAGATTTTATTACCAACGTACAGCTACTGTACCGCGAAAAGGACGCTGCAAACTGGAGACTTACAGGCGGTGTTGCAATCATTCATCGAGACGATAGAGGCGAACAAATCAGATCAAAAATTTGAGAGAGTGAATTTTAGAGGGTGTGTTCGAGGACGAAAATTTTCTTCGGACCACGTGTTCCAAACGTCTTGTCCGAGCATGCTGACATAGCTGCAAATTTACTCTCATCGCACGGCGAAGTTGACACATTCAGCTATCAATTGTACCTCGATCCGTCGCCAGTTCCCCTTTCCGCTGTTGTATGCAGCTCTCCTGAAAATTTCTCGCAATTCTGATAAGAAGCTGTGATTTCCTGATTGGGAAATAAGTTTCGCTAAATTGATTTCAAATCTTCAAACGAACGAGATTTTAGATACCGAACACACACGACAGATCTGAAATTACCGATCGACGTATAAAGGAGTGGAACATTGGCATTTTATGGCGTCAAGAAGGAAATTGGGAACCACCATTCAGCATGTACACACCATACACCAACGACACAGAGAATCCAGAGCTTTTTGCCAAGTTTGAACCAAAAATCAAAGCGTACCGCGAGGCATTGGCTGCTGGGATTCTCGATGAGTACAAATTACCTGACGAGTTTATTCCGGCCGAGCTCGGCGTGGATGTCACCTCAATTCCCGACAAAATCCTCACTGCTGAGGAGCTTAAAATTACCGAAATGAAGGGAGTTGATCTGGTCGATGCAATCGCTGCTGGAAAACTCACTGCGGTGACCGTTTTCACCGCGTACGCAAAAAGAGCCACCGCCGCCCATCAGCTCACCAACTGCGCAATGCAGCTGTTTATGGACGAAGGACTCGCCAGGGCCAAGGAACTTGACGAAATTTACCAAAAGACCGGAAAAACTGTTGGTCCTCTGCACGGACTGCCTGTGTCTCTGAAGGAACACTACAACTACAAGGGAAAGATCACACACGCTGCCAGTGTTGCCAAAATAGACAATGTTCCCGACAATTTCTCCTTGACTGTTGAAATTCTGCTTGAGGCAGGAGCGGTCTTCTACATCCGTACCACAGAGCCGCAATCCTTGATGCACTTGTGCTCGAATAACAATATTATTGGCCTATGCAAGAACCCCTGCAACACCTCTTTGACAACGGGTGGCTCTTCTTCGGGTGAAGGAGCTGTTGTTGCCATGAAAGGATCTGTGTTCGGACTTGGATCGGACATCGGTGGCTCCATTCGGTGTCCAGCAGCCTTCTGTGGTGTCTGGGGTCTGAGACCAACGCAAAAGAGACTGTCGGTGCTGAATGTTGAGGCAGCCGCCCACGGAGTCAACGAGACTGTTGCTTGTGTTCTCGGACCTTTGGCACGCAGTGCTCAGGACATTGATCTGTTCATGAAGGCCTCACTGGCTGCTAAACCATGGGAGAGGGATGCAACACTCATTCCTCTGCCTTGGAGAGACGTTCCTGTCCCGGATTTGAGTAAGTTGAAAATCGGTATTGTCTACGACGACGGCGTTGTCAAACCTACTCCGCCAATTCTGAGAGGATTGAAGACGGCAGTCGACAAACTGAAGGCAGCCGGTGCCGAAGTGGTTGAATGGTCGCAGCCGGGCGTCCAGGACCTTGTGAAGGCCGTCGGATCCATGTACAACGCGGAAGCCGCACGCGCACAGAAGGAGGTCCTTGCTGCTTCGGGAGAACCGCTCACGGAGCTCACTAAAATCGCACTGTCCTTCGGTTGCGGTGAAAAGGGAGTCTCTACCTGGGAGGAATACGAGCTGTGCGAGTTAAGAGACCACTCGCGCGTGGAGTACAACAACAAGATGAACGAAATGGGTATTGATTTTATTCTCTCGCCTACATATGTCTCTGTGGCCGCCAAGCCAGAGAAGGTTCATTACTGGGGATACACGAATCTGTGGAACGTTCTAGATTTCCCTAACGTTATCTTCCCTACTGGTCTGAAGGTTGACCCGGCTCTGGACCAGCCTGACAAGACATACAAGTTCAGAAACGAGCTCGAGGAGTACGAGTACGGTCTGTACGACGATGCCGAGGAGTTCAAGGGCGCACCAATTGCTTTGCAATTGACAGGAAGACGTTGGTTCGACGAGGAAGTCGTCAAGGCCGCCCAGGCCATTCACGAGGTGGTTTCTGCTTGAGTATTTAGGCCTCTTTTTCTGCAACTGGTTGCATCCTCGCTGTGTAGTTTTTGGAGAAAATCTACTTTTTGGAAAATACAACCGTAAAAAAAAAAAAAATTGCAGCTCCTTTCGCTTCGGGTTGCGGCGCTCTCTTATCGGCGTCCAAGAAATAAATAAATTTTGATGAAAAATATCTCCGGTAGTTTTTTTCCTGAATGCTTCGAGTTGAAAGTAGGTCATATAATGGTGGAACTTTCGAGTGACAGGGTAAGAAAGACAAGAAGAAGGGCGGAACGGAGCCGAACAGGGTGTTTGTGCTGTAAGTATGGCTGAAAAAACAACAGATAATTGATGTGTTCTAACAGTTGCGAAGGCCGTAAGCGGCGAATCAAATGCGACGAAACCAAGCCTGACTGTTCTCAATGCGTTCGGAGCTCATATCTGTGTGTTTGGCCCGACAAACTCACCAGATCTGATCTACTAAAGACGTTTGAACTCAAGAGACTGCCCAAGAAACAGATCACGTTTGTTTATGGCTGCTCCTTCAAAGACAGGAACAAGTCACCCGAATTGGCAGCGAGACTGGGAAACGAAGAAGAGACGCCGTCAACTCTGTTGACACCTGAGTTGACAGACTTGAACTCTGCCATAGTCAACACGAGTCCTTCATATTCCTGTGAGTCGCTCGAGATCATTCAGTCCGAATCTCCGGAGTCCGCTCGGAAACCCGCTTTCCAATACAGCCAAATAGTGGACGACGCACTTTTTCGGATGTATCTGGCTGCAATTGGTAAGGAATTGTCGCCGGTGACTCTCAGCAGTCCGGTTTCTCTAATGAACGGGTATAACACGTGGATGATTGGCGTCGACATGACTGAGAAGGAGGCATATCTTTACAATGTGTTTGTCAAGGGCTTTATGGTGTCCGTTTCTCCGCAGCTAGCACACAAAAATCTGCAGCCGGGAACCATTTTTATTCCCCCGGGAACAAATAATCGGATATTGAGAGAGATTTTTTATGCCTGTGGAGCCGCATACTTGTGTTGGGAACGGGAAGAAATGGCATCTGAAGCAGAATACAGGTTCCGGAGATCCCACGAACTCGTTTCCAGATACTTGCGCGAGATGCCTTTGAAAGGTGATGAACATTGGCTTTTGGTTTCTGTGCTGTGTCTGTGTTTGCGGGAGAAATATCAGGGCGGAAATAATGCTCGATGTGCAAGTTTGTTGCAAATGGCTCTGAAAATTATACGTGGCTGGCCGGTTTTCAACGTTGATAGAAGAAAAAACGTGGAGGCCAAGGTGGAACTAAATATGGAGATTGAGGGTATCTCGCTGCTGTCTTCCGAAGAAAATACAATGCTGAGCTCCACCGAAAAGACGCTGCTCGAGAGTTTTCTTTACAACTACTCCGTCAGTCTGTTGATCTGCAATAAGGAGCATCTGCAACTTCTGGACTCACCTTTTGAAGTGTTTGAGGAATTCAAGCCGTTCTTGAGACAACAATTGTACTCCTGTCCAGCCCCATGGATGAATAATCCGGTCATGGGTGCAGCGTTGTCGGCTTTCGAGCTCGTCGCGAAGACCAGTTGGCTGCATTTGCAGTACCCGTTTGATCAGGAAAAACTCAGACTTGCCAAGGGGGTTCACAAAATGGCCAAGTATTATGTAGCCCCGCTGCTGCCTCCTGGAGTGAAAGAAACACAATCGAAACACGTCCAAAAACGGCTCATGGACAGCTGTTGCACCGCTAGGATGGCGGCAAGGGCCGCATACATTATGCTGTCGAAGCTGCTCTATCCGGAAATCACAACTGACGACCCCGATATTCAAGAAGCTATTCAGATGACGATCAAAGATGTGCAGCAATTGAGCATCCACAGTCAGGTCTCGGCAATTCTTACATGGCCATTCGCTGTCGCTGGAACTGCCATAACTGACAAAGAGGATCGAGAGTATTTTGTGTGGAGGCTGCTAAACTTTGGCGATGCCATTCGTTCGAGCTGCTATGTTGGAATCGTCAAGTTCCTCGAGATGGTTTGGGGAGACGAAACGAACCCGGGGCCCGGGTGGGACGCGTTGCTGGACCACAGGTATTTCGAGAACCTATTTATTTAACGATTAACGAGTAATAAAAAGTTTTGTTGAGGAGAATGCGATCGAATCTGCTCATTAACCTTGCCCAATCAATCTGTTGGATTAACTCCTTATCTTATCTACAAAAAAAAAGTCGAGATTCGAATAAAAAAAAAATTTGGTGCAGAAAAATTGGTGATTTTGAAAGCCTTCCTTCCTAGTCACGCGTCCCTCCAATCAAGTTGAGAATGACTGCTCCGACGAATAATCAAGGATCTGCACAAAACAAGCCCATTGTGAAGAGAGCTTGTGTTCTGTGTCGGAGGCGAAAACAACGATGTGATGGGGGACTACCTTGTTTCCGCTGCCAGCGAATCTCGGGTGAGTGCACATACGAGACTCCCATCTCCCAACCTTCCGAAGACGTCACAACCCGCTTCATGAGCTCGGTTGATTCTGCGTGAGTGAGTTCCAACAAAACGATGTTTGAAGTCAACTAACAATCCTAGTATTGCATCGATGAGACAGGAAATGGACGCTATGAAGAACCGAATCGAGATGCTCGAAAGAGGAAAACTGTGAGTCTACCATTATCTTTTCAACCTGTCATCTACTAACAGCAGCATTAAGTACTCCACCCGCATTGAACTCCTCTGGAACATCCCCGATCTCCCCAACATCCCGCAAGAAACAACGCGTCGAGATCCAGAACATATGCCTTCAAAACGCACCTATGACCACTGTTCAGAGTGTGATGAACATTTCCGACGTCGTGGACAACCACCAAGATCCACAACCATTGTCTCCATTGGAACATCTCCGGCACCTCAACAGCCACAGCAACTGGTGCTGCGACCCGATCACCCTCGGTCTCATAACTCCGTCCGAGGCACAGAGACTCGTCGATAGATACTTTGAAAACTTCCATTTTATGGCTCCCTTGCTCACCGTGAACATCTACAGAGATGCGGAGCGAATGCGCAAAGCCTCGACACTTCTTTTTCTCACTGTCTGTTCGGTTGCATCCAGAAACTGGAACACCACTGACGTTGCCAGCCATCCAAAACTCGAAGACTTTGCTCTTCTGTTGAACTTCAGTCTTTCACAGCTCGTTATACAGGCAAGCTCCGCCAGCATTAGCTTGGAAGTTCTTGAGGCTGTTCAGCTTTACACCCATTGGATGCCGTGCGAGCCACGTATGGCGAGCTCCACGCCGTTCAACGACGCGTCGGTTTGGAATCTCACGGGCCTCGCCATACGTTGGGCAAAATTCTTGCAATTGGAGAAAAAAGTGATTGCTGCCTTCAGGGAGGGGAACAATCCTGGGGTTGGGGACTTTCGTGTGTTGAGAGTGTTACTGAATTTGCTTTCTCTCGATTACCAGCTAATGCTTTCCTCTGGTCTCCCTGTTTCCATCGACCCTGTCCCTCTCGTCTCCATTGCAAAAACATATTGTTATCATTCCAAGGCTGAGCCTGATGATTTCCGATTGCTGGGACTTGCAGAGCTGGCCGTGGCGTTGAACCAAGTGTCTCAGGGCAAGACAAGCATGTCTTACGAGTCTCTCAAGCTGGTAAATTTTTTGCTGGACGAATGGTTGGCCAGATGGGAACCAAGAATGAAGTCAAAACCTGCCGGAAGAGCCACCACTTTGGGAACACAGATACCGTTCACTTCGATGAGATGGTACAAACTGACTCTGAATGCTCAACCGTTGTCAAGACTCTTTTCTCAAGAGGAAATTCCCGATTTTGACGAGAGATTCCTGCTTACTTGTCTCAACAAGAGCGTGCAATCGGCCGTGGAGATGCTGGTTTGTTTTCTTGTTACACCAGGTGGCATCCAAGTTACGGGTTATATCCCCCCTACAAGAGAGAGCTGGAGTCTTCTAAACATTGACTCGACTCTGATCAAACAATTTATGTACTCTATCGACTCCTACTGGATGACTCACGCTTTTGCAATCATCCTGCTTTCCATTCTCTACGGAAAAGGCGCGATAGATGAACAGCTTTTTTGCAAGATTCCGTCACAGTTTGATCGTCCCAGTCTACCTCCATCAGAACAATCCCCATTACACAAGTTGTTGCTGGTTGGACAGAGCATTTTTGGGCAGCTAGAACACTGTCCCTGGCATCCCGCTTATCGACTCAAGGAAGTGGTCCAGGACGTTTGTGAATCCGTGTCTCGAATCAACGAAGATGTCGATAATTTTGACTTGAACCAGCTGTTTCCGATCCCTCTGGATGATGTTTTCGATCTGTGCAACTTTCGGCCAAGAGCAGAAAATCCCTAGAGGTTGTCAATCCTTCCATTGCTAGTGTCCAATTCAGATAACAAGAGTGTAGCAAACATCTCAATAATGAGTCTCACTCCAGCGTGAAAGATGCAGGTGATTCACTCAGTTAGCTGGTAGGATTTGTTTTTTCTACTTATCAGTTTACTGCACCATTTGTTTGCATACATATTCCAACTACAAACACTACCCTTGGTATGGAAACTGCTGCATCCAATGTTTCGCTATCTCCTCTCTCGTAGCAAACCAAACCCCCTCTTTTGACTTTGCATATTCCAGAAATTTTCTCAGACCTGCGATTCTTCCCGGACGGCCAATGATTCTTGAGTGAAGACCAATGCTCATCATTTTCGGGTGCCCGTTCTCACCTTCCCGATAGAGCTCGTTGAACGAGTCGGTCAGATAGTCGCAAAATTGATCGGCGGTGATGTATGCCTGATAGCCGGCGTTTTTATAATCATTTGTGTCCATAGTGTATGGGATGATTAAAAGTCCTTCCTCTTTTGATCCGCCTGGATATGGAACCCAATGTGGTAGATCGTCCGAGTACGAGTCCGAGTACCACAACAGCGGCAGACCTTCCTCCTTGAAAGTTTGCGCTAGCAACGAACGAGACCTTTCAGAAGCCTTACTGTGGATCATACCGTAGTACCATCCGCGTGGAGGGGAGCCTGATGGGGTTGTTCTTTTGATGGCTGCGATACACTTGCGGATGTTCTCCTTCTCTTCTTCAACCGTCCATTCAGACCTGTCCACCCATCTCCAACCGTGGGATCCCACCTCATGCCCCGACTCCTCGCATGCAACAGCAACTTCGGGGTTTAGCAGAAGAGCTTGTCCGACTGCAAAAATGGTGGCTTTTATGCCGTGCTCGTCGAGTAGCCGCAAGACTCTCCAAATTCCTGCTCTGCTACCATATTCATACAATGACTCCATATTGACATCTCTGGCACCACCAACGGTAGCTGAGACACCAGGTCCCAGCTCACTTGCCAGTGTTTCAGTAACATTGTCGCCGTTAACTGGGGTCACCTCACTACCCTCTTCATAGTTGACAACCACCTGTATAGCGATTTTGGCATTCCCAGGCCATTTAGGGTCAGGAGTGTCTTTCCCGTATCCTCGTAAGTCTCTTGGGCCGTAATCGAGCGAGTTCATTGTACGACTGTATAAGGTATTCGACATATCAAAAGAAGCCAGCTTGGTCTCACTATAAAAACATACTTTGAACCGGCCCCATATCGCCGCGATAAAACTGTCTATCAATCTTTTTTTTTTTTTCTTATCGTACCTCGAGGCTTGCGTCGGAGCCACCCCCCGATGCAGGATGCAGCACGGAGCGATGTTCCGACGCACGAATATAGAGGAAGAGGATCGCAAATAAAAGTAAAAGAGAATCCTCTGGGCTGCCGTAAACGGGTTTCAATTTAATGTAGTCACATCAAGACACACCATGGTTAGACAGCTGGAGGACGGAATCTACGTGCCATTGCCATGCTTCTTTGACGAGAATGAGGAGGTGGATTACGATTCTTATTATAAGCATGTGAAATGTGAGTTTTTTTGCACATCTCAAAGTCGTAGTACTAACAACTCAGCCACCTGTAAACATGGAATTATGCCCGTCGTCTCAGGATCAATGGGTGAAGCAATTCATCTCACACCTGAGGAACGGATCTTGTTGATCAAGACTGCAAGAAAGGCATTGGACGAAGAAGGTTTGCAGGAAATGGCCATAATGGCAGGGGCTGGTGCCTCTTCCACTCGTGAGACAATCAAAAGAGCAGAAGAGGCGGCGGAGGCAGGCGCTGATCATGTACTGGTCATCCCGCCTGGCTATTACGCCGGCTCGATGACTCCAGAAGCATTGGAGAAGTTCTACCTCGAGGTCGGTGCAGGTTCTCCGCTGCCTGTCTTGATCTACAACTTCCCAGCTGTGACTGGAGGAATCAACATGACCAGTGATCTAATCGAGAGAATCGCCATGAAATCAAACAACATTGTGGGAACAAAGCTTACCTGCGCTTCTGTGAGTAAGCTGGGCAGAATTGCCCAGAACTCTGACAGCTTCGCAGAAAGAACTACCAAAAGACCTTTCTTGGCCCTGGCAGGATTCATTGACTTTTTGCTTCCGGCCATGGTCGTCGGGGGAGGAGGTGCAATTACCGGTGTTCCTAACTTTGCACCAAAGACCTCTCAAAAGCTTTGGGAGGTCTGCCAGAAACCATTCACAAAGGATAATTTGCTGGAAATCAACAAACTTCACCATCTAGTTTCCGAGGCAGATGCTGTTGCTTCCAACGCCAACATTCCTGGTATGAAATCACTTTTGTGCCGTTTGTACGGGTATGGCCCAAACGTTCGTGGACCATTGCTTCCTGCGACTGAAGATGCTGCAAGCCGTTTTTTTGAGGCCGAGGCGATCCAGGCAATTCTCGAGTATGAAAAATCTTTATAGATAAAGAATCTCAACAAGATTACTCGGGCCGAAATCCCGACGAATTTTCTTTTTTTTGATTTTATCAGCGGAGCAAAAGCCGACTACCCCGACTTCGGAGCACTTCCCGACTCATCCTATTCTCGATAGACTGGTCTAGAAAGTTGAGCGACGTTGGGCACTAATCACGTCGTTGAGCTATATGTATATAAATGTATGCACTTTAGATCCGCTTAAGCCATATAGAATTCTGATCAGCAACAGCACAGATACAAACAAGAAGATGACCGTCTCACCTTTGAAAAAGCTTGTGGTCGAGAGACCAACCAAGGAAACCGGAGAGGCATTATACCCGGCTTATCTTCGTAAGTAATTGGCATTAAAACGATTATTTTTTTGAATTTCGACACTAACATCCTTTAGCATTCTACGATCCTCTTGAAAAAGTCGAAGACATTGGAGAGTTTGAGCACCATGATCCTGGTCATAGAGCCGACCAAAACATGCCTAATCTTCTCAAGGATGCAACCAAGATCGTCGAGGTTTCACCATCGATTGGAACTGAGGTTTTTGGAGTTCAGCTATCGAAGCTCGATTCTGCCGGTCTTGACGAGCTTGCCCTCCTTGCTGCACAAAGAGGTGTTCTTGTTTTCCGTAACCAGGATTTTGCGGATATTGGCTTCGATAAGCAAAAGGAAATTGTCAGCCATTTTGGCCCTCTTCACATCCATGGATGGGCCCCTCATCCTGCTGAAGGTCCTGCTGAGTTTATGATCATCTACGATCACAAAGATGATCTCAGAGTGAGAAAGTCCTGGAAGGGACAGAGTCCTATTCAGTTCCACACGGACCAATCTGCCGAGCCTCAGACTCCGGGTACTACATTCATCTGTATGCTTGAATGTCCACCTACTGCTGGAGGTGACACAATCTTCTCAAGCGGCTACATGGCATACGAAAGACTGTCTCCGAAGTTCCGCAAGAGACTAGAAGGTCTGGTAGCTATCCATTGCAATGTCGCGGTTGCTAGCTACGAAGTCCAAAACAACGGTTCTACTGCTATCCAGCGAAGATCTGTACTGAGAACCGAGCATCCAGTGGTTATCGTTCATCCTGTGACTAAGAGAAAAGCACTGTATGTCAACCCTGTCTACACCGAGAGAATTGTCGGTATGCAAAAAGAGGAGAGTGATGCTTTGTTGGGATTCCTTTTCAATCACATTATAAGAGGCCAGGATTTCTCGTGCAGATTGAGATATGAACAAGGAACAGTTGTGGTGTGGGATCAAAGAGTCACTTGCCACTCCCAAACCCTGGATTACCCGATTGATTCAGGTCGTCGTCACGCCTTCAGATTGACGCCTCTGGCCAATAAGCCAATCCCTGCAAAGGAAGACTCGGACGACGAAAGACTGGACGAGTACCTGTACCATTAGGTCAATGAGCTTTCTTTGATTTCTCTGATATCACTAGTAACAGATTGGTAAAATCCGTAAATTGTTTATCTGCGGGCCGACAAACGTGTGCGGCTCTTATTGTCGGAGGTCGGGCCGACAAAAACTAGATATTTCGGTGCTAGCGATCTTTTGGGACCGACGCACCTCGACTGATAACACGATAAGGGCACAAACTTTTTCACTGGAATTGTACTGATTAAGCAGTGTCTATTCGATTAGAATCAGAGACTTTTGAGTTGGACCGTTCGATCTGCAGACTATAAAAGTGGTGAAGAATCGCATTCTTGTCAAAATGTCGTTCAGTGTTCCATCATCTATCGAAATGTCCTCCGAAGAAAAAATCATCTCGCCACAAGTGACGTGCACTTCGGTGAGAGAGTCTGTCGACCCTGAAGACCTAGAAACCTATGAGCAGTTCGTTGAGCTTGACAACCACTATAATGCGAACCCAAAGGAGAAGAAGAGAATGATGACTAAGGTTGATCTTCGGTTGCTCCCGTACTTGTCCATGTGCTATCTGTGGTGTAGTTTGGACAAAGCCAACGCTGGTAATGCCAAACTTTTCGGTTTTCTTGAAGACACCGGAATGACCAGTAAGCAATTCAATGTCGCGCTGACTTGTCTTTTCATGACCTACGGATTGTTTGAGCCATTTTCCAATATTGCTCTGAAAAAGTTCGGTCCTAAGATTTGGGTTCCAACCCTCATGATTATCTGGGGTTGCGTTTCTCTTTCTACTGCTTGGGTTAAGAATTGGCACCAGTACATTGGAGTCAGACTCTGTCTTGGAGCGGCCGAGAGTGTCATTTATCCTGGCTCTTACTTCATCTTGAGTTGCTGGTATACCAGACCCGAACTTCAAACCAGAATGGGTATTTTCTACGGTGCAAACACACTTGCTGGCGCTTTTGGTGGTGTTTTGGCGTACGGTATCGGTAACCTCGATGGAAATGGTGGCTGGAGAGCATGGAGATGGCTTTTTCTCATTGAGGGTGTCATCACAGTTGGAGTTGCACTTGTTGGATATGTCGCTCTACCAAATTTTCCTGGGGAAGGGAAACTAAAGTTCTTTAGTGACAAAGAGTTGGATTACCTACATCTGAGACAAAAGTATGCAAATGGTCCTGCTGGAACAGACCAGAAATTCAAGATGAAAGAAGCTTTGAAAGCTTTGAAAGACCCACAAGTCTACTTTGTGATGCTCATGTTCTGGTTCGGAGGATCCGTGCCAACTTACTCTCTTTCTTATACTCTCCCAACGATGGTGAAGAACTTGGGATATTCTGCCGTCAGGGCTCAAGCCATGACAACTCCCCCATATGTTGCTGCTACGATCATGACCGTTGGAATGGCCATTTGGGCTGATAAGAGTCAGCAGAGAGCCAGAACAATCATGATATGTTACACTGTGGGACTTATTGGAATCATAATCTTGTGGATTACCGTTCACCATCCTAATCTTCCAGGTGTGTCATACTTTGCAATTTTTCTGGCAGCCTCTGGATACAACGCACAAGCTCCAGGTATTGGTGCCTGGCTGTCCCTGAACATTCCAAATCCGACCAAGAGAGCTTCTGCCATCGGATTCATGATGATGCTCGGTTCCATTGGAGGAGGAGGTATTGGATCCAACATTTATCTTGGAAACCAGGCTCCTTATTATCCATTAGGATTTGGATTTTCTGTTGGATGTACCGTTCTGGGTGCTATGATTCCATGTATGTGCAATTACTTCTACCTCAAGAGACAGAACAAGAAAAAAGATGCAGTCTCAGAAGAGGAAATCAGCAGGTACTCTTTGGAGGAGCTTGCTGAGTTGGGAGATGCCGCACCAACTTTTAGATACTGTTTGTGAGTCTTGATACTTTGAATAATCCCGAGTTAATTTCTATTTTGGTCCAATGATCTGACCGATGAGGCAGATACTCCCGCAGAAAATTACACGATCAGATGGGGATCCGTCTTCACTAATTCTCTAATCTCCTGAATTGATCTGAACTTGACGTTTCCAAAATATTTCTCTCTATGTCTCTGAACATCTGTGTCTGGCAATCCAAGAGAATGAGAAGCACCCCACAACTTGAACTGCCCAGAGACAAGTTTCTCTTCATCCTTTTCGACAGTTCCATCAATTATCTCCTGAACAATCTCGTTCAAAGACACCCTTGTGACTTCCAGACCGTACTCAGGGAGATAATCTGCCAGAATTCTGTTCCACGTGGTAGTCTCACCGCAGACAAAAGTGATCGGTTCCCAACGAGTTTTTGACAAGAATAGGCTCGTCACCGCTTTTCCAATGTCTCTAGAAGAGGTGAATGTGGTCAGTTCATTACCAGTTCCTGGAATAATCGCCTTTTTGGTAGTGAAATCAATAGGAAAATCGTCAAAATGCTTAATATACCGGTTTTTGAGTGGCACAAAATAGTCGGCGAGCCAGCCGGTACAGAGAAGAGTATACTCAATCTTTCCTTCTAAGGAGTTCAGTTTTTCCCTAATGGGCTGATGGCTTTCGTTGTAGAACCAAGGCTGATCCGGATAGTTGAGAAGGTCTCCAACATACTCCGAGGGAATGAAGCGTCTGCAAGAAGAAGTCTTGAGCATTGCCTCGATGATGTTGAGGTGAATGGTGACATTGTTTTCCGTATAATCTAGGATTGTGGAAACCAAACCGTCACAATCTTCCAAGTTTTTGGCTAAGTCCTCGACAGATGAGTAATCAACAAATCTAAAAGTGACACCTTCTTTCTTCTGAAACCATTCCTTGTTGCTTCGAGAGAGGACAACCACCTCTACAGAGTTCTGCAACAGCTCTTCGGTTTGATACTTGGAGAGATCTCCAGGACCGGCAATGGCAATCCGCATTGAGATATTTGATCGTGAAATTTTTAGTATGAACCTTGAAACATCTAGTGTTGACAAATTTCGATCGACCTTATTTATGAGGTTGAAAAATAATTTCTGATCTCGTTTTCGATTTCTCTTTATATTTTTTTCAGGAATAAACCATTCTGTTATCTTTTGATTGTTTTTCCCCATACAAAAAAAATTACCACTCCGCCAAACTATGCGGCTTGAAAAATATACAGTTGTATCTTTCAAACTTTAATTTTTAGTTCAGTGATGCAAAGTACATTGGGCTAGGTGGCAGAATAAAGCATTTCAAATGACCTCTTTCCCTGCAGTCTATTTTGAAGACACATTGCTCTCTGCTCAAGTTTGCAGCTCAGTGTATAAAGCTTCCTTGACTGCAGATGAGACATCGTCAACTGCCTTTGCTCCCTGACTCAGCTCATTCATAATCATGAACGGGTGCGGTAGACCAGGGTAGACAATGAGCTTGCTTTGGGTTCCATTCTTCAGCAGTTTCTCGTGGTACTGTTCGCACTCGGACTTGAGAATATCGCATCCTCCAACAACAATCAATGCTGGAGGCACGTTTTTGAAACTTTCGTCCGGATAAAACAGGGGACTTGCTTCCGGATTCGTGAGGGTTTCGCCAGCATCAGGTAGGTAAATTTGTCTGTACCACATTGTTTTGTCTACTGTCAACTGAGGTCCAAACTCGCACTCCTTGAAAGATGGAGTTGTCTCCACAGATGTTGTCTGATCGACAACCGGAGCAGAAAGAATTTGAAATTTCAACGAAGGAAGATTTTTGCTCAATTCCGAGCTAGCATATTTGTGGCATAACATCGCACTCAAGTTTCCACCTGCCGAAAGCCCTCCAACTGCAACACGACGGTTATCTATCTCCAACTCCTTTGGATTTTCCATAACGTAGAGAAGGGCATCAAAACTGTCGTGCACACAGGCTGGGAAAACAAACTCGGGGGCCAAACGGTAGTCCACAGTGATGACCACACACTTTGCTTTATCTGCAAGATGGGTGCAGAACAAGTTCTCACTGTTTATACTTCCAAGAACCCATCCTCCACCATGATACCAAACAGTGCATGGCCAACCGTCCTCAGGCTTGTCACCTTTGGGAACGAAAACTCTTGCCGGAATTGTGGAGTCTGCAGTAGAGTATTTTCTTGGAATTTGGATGTCATAGACCCTTGCCAGCTCTTTGGCAGGAGACTGGCCCGGGATCAGGTTTCCTCCAGCTTTTGTCTTTTCAACAGGAAACTTGTGTGTTTCTAAAATGTCTGAGCGATTGCTAAGGTGCTTCTCAAAGAACTGGGCATATTCAGGATCCACCTTATCCACCATCGAAGGATGGATCTTGTGTGGAGGAGTAACCAGCTCACCGGGCCACGAGAAATCCTCGTTCAGTTTCGTTTTGTATGAGAGTGTATTTCCAGTGCGCAGCATTTGAAAAAGGATATTGGTTAGTTATTGATAATATTTCTTGTGTATTGTTTATGTAGTTGCTCACCTTAAATATCTTTTTTCTCCCACCACCTAAAGCATATCACTTGTCTTTTTAACTCTCCTGATTATTTGGTGGCGGGAGTAAACCTTTTCGGAAAAAGTTCAAAAAAAAAAAATGCGAGACAGAAAAAGAATAACAATAGGCACTAGTCTTCACTGTCCTTTCTGTTGCAAAACTCTGGCTCAAAAAAGTCTGTACAAACTCTTTCTTTTGAGCCCAGGCTTCTTCTCAAACAAGTTCCTAGCAGGTTTGAGTACTCGCGTCCTCCTTCCCAATTGGAATTCCGGAAGCCGTCACGTAACACCTTCAAAAGACCAACGGTGTTGTTGATCTTACTGATCTTCGACACAACCCCAGCAAACTCTTTGACACTTTGATCAAAACCCATTGACTCCGACATGGTCAAAGAAGTCTCAGATCTCCCAGTGAGACGATAAAATTCACTTCTTACTCGCCTTAAGTATGAGCCTGCATCCTCCAGTGCAGGGATAAACTCTAAATCGGTCTTACCGCTGGTCATAACAAAAGATTCCGGCCCATACGTTTCAAAAGAATAAGCCCAAAGTGAGAAAGCTGCTGAGAGTACCACACATGGGCGATAAAATAACGGGTCTTTTTGGGGTTCATATGTGTAACTCAACGATGTAACAGAATCCTGAGGCGATATCAGCATCTCACATAGAAACAACAACGAGGTCACGAAACACAATGGCCCCGCAGTAGACTTTGCCCATTTGCTGATTCGGTTGGCAACTGTGTCATAGTCTTCGGGAGATATAGGAACGCTTAGTCTTGCTGGTGCCCCTGCATAGACGTAGTAGTCGTAATGAGAAAGATTCAGGTTAATTTGGGCGGCATGGTACTCAGGAAACTTACAACGTGTGTCGTGCAAGAAAACCTTTGCCGCGGTGGGTATCGCTGTTTGACTGCAAAGTTCCTTCGGAAGTTGTTGGCTCCAGAAAGTCAGGGCCGAAGATAATGTCTCCATCCGACTGTTATTCGCCGGATCGGTGGTGGGCAGAACCAGCTGCGAGTTTCTTTGATCAAGCTGAAAAACCAAGTTCATGAGGCCAGCAAACAGTATTTTGTGGCCAAAATTGCTTGTAGTTACCGGTTTCTTTTCCAGTAAATTCTGGATTGCGTCCAGAAAAAGTGGCATCTGAACTTTGGAGTTGGAATTCAGCTTCTCGTCATTGCTATCAAACTCCCAGATCTCGTCAGAACAAGGCAACGAGAGACGTATTTGATTTGCAGAAAGACTTATTGCGTGTCCAAAAACTACTGCGTTCACGGTGTCCATGTAAAACGACATCCAGGTGGCTCTTTTCATTGATTCGCTTTCAATCCAGGTTTTCCACATATTATTGGATCGACTGGAGTCAGAGTGCACCGATTTGGAAGGATCTCCACCAAGAATGGGGCTTCTTCTCAATAATTGGATCTTGACTCCGCTGTAGATACACACCCTCTCATGCAAAAAACGCGAGCTTTGAGTCAGCTCATACATCTCCAAAATGAGAAGACTTTGAATGACCCACGATTTGCACGATGGCCTGGCTTCGTTGCATGAAAGTATCAGCCACCTAAGTGGATAGGCAATTTTGTCGGCAAGATCATCTGGGTTGGTGAGTACCAGGTCTCTTGGTCGGTTCACTTTCTTAGCAAACGAAGCTCCCATCATTATCATTGACAGAAGAAGTAGCGGATGGACCTGGAAGGTCGAAAAAGATGGCCGATGTAGTATAGGATATTCAGTATGATACATTTGCCAATAAAGTTCCAGAAAATATCGGATTGTTGAACTTGTGAAATCTTGATGATGTTGAAGAGCAGGAATATAGTTGATCATCGCCAAGATTAATGTGTCATCGACATCGGTTTGGTAGTTGGCACTGGGAAACTCTGGCGTCGCATCAAAAATTCCTTTGAGCATCTCCACGGTTGAAAACTCGAGATTTTCGCCATAATACCCGTGTATAACCCCAAGCTCTGAATGTATTGGATTTCTCGAGATGTTTTTTGAGTCGCTGGTCAGCCACTCAATCAATCTGGCGGGGGAAAGAGGTGTTGCAGTTGGGATCTGTATTGCCGGTGCACTTGGAGATCTTATAGGTGTTTCAAGGTTTTCAAATGAGCTCTGAACAATTTGACTTGGTGATTCGATTTCCCCGCTCGTCACCTGGACCGGCAGAGGATCTTCTTTTTTTTGAGTTCTTTTGACATGTCTTTGCTCATGTTTGTTCTTGATATCGGAACGTGTGAAGCGCCGCTCACATCCGGGCCATTCGCATTGGTATCTGGGGCTACTGACATGACAGTTTCTATGTCTAGCCAACAGATCAGATCGCGCAAACTGCTTATTACAGCCGGAGTGGTCGCATGTGAATGGTCCTGCTCTTCGTTTTCTTTTCTGTGCAGTCATTGTGATGTCCCAAATCCCACCACCGCGATATATGGAATAGGATTACTTTAAGTAGGCGAAACTACTTTTGCACACCAACTACTGAATCTTTTTTCACGTCTACGGTGGTGAGGCATGCGGATCCTTGGTGGAGGGATTGCTGCATAGATAAGAAAACAACGTGCGGCTGAAACGATTTTTTTTTCTTTCTGATAAGGCCCTTTCCCGAGGAATAGTGATAGATAGACAATAACCACTCATACATATATATAAAAAAAGCTTTCCTATGTTTTTCAAGGAAATCTATCTTTGGATTATGTAGCCTAGAACGAAGCCACCATGGAAGAAAAAAATAAGGAGTTTGTGGATGTTGCCACCCTCGAGCCTCCAACCGCCGAGGACGACACTCCAGTTGAGGATACCAGAGTCGTAGATCACGCTTTGGAAAGACGAATTTGCAGAAAGTTCGACTTGAGAATTCTTCCATTGATCTCTGTCATGTATCTTTTCAACACATTGGACAAAAGTAATATCAGCAATGCCAAGACAGATGGAATCGATGATGATCTTGGGATCAAAGGCCAACAATGGAATAATATGCTTTCCATCTTTTATGTTCCATATGTCTTGTGTGGATTTCCAATAGCCATGGTCATCAAAAGGTACAACGCTGCCAATGTTATTCCTTGTTTGATGTTCACCTTTGGTAGCATCACTCTTCTTGTTGTCTCCGTGTTCAACTACGGCTCACTACTGGCTGCTAGATGGTTTCTCGGGATGTGTGAAGCTGCCTTCTTTCCCGGTATCATATATTACCTCAGCACATTTTATCGTCGTGACGAGTTGGCAAGAAGACTTGCGATGTTTTATGCTGCTGCGAATATTTCCAGTGCGTTCTCGGGATTGCTTTCTTTTGGTGTTTTTCAAATCAACAGCTCAAAACTAAAGGGTTGGCAAATCTTGTTTTTGATTGAGGGGGGTATCACCGTTATTGTCGCGGTTTTTGCATTTATCTACTTGCCAAGAACGGTCCAGACTACAAAATTTCTGACTGAAGAGGAGAGGGAACATGCCATTCGCAGGATTCAATTGGATTCGTCTTCATCTGTTGAAAAGTTCAGTTTCAAAGATGCCTTCAAAGTCTTCTCACACCCGGTTGCCATTGCATGGATGTTCCAGGAAATCTTCTTGGGTGTTCCGCTCAACTCCATCAATAACTGGTTTCCGCAGATTGTTCAGTCACTTGGGAAGGGTACTGCAATGACTAACTTGTACACTGTTGCCCCTAGCGTGTGGGGTGCGGTGAGTCTTCTTGTTCTTGCGTTTGCTTCTGACTATTTCCGTGTGAGATCCGTCTTCATTATGATTGCTGTTTCATTTACACTCATAGGCTTTGTTGTTTTTGGGTGTGTCGAGACAAAGAAACACATTGGAGTTGCATACTTTTCCTGTTTTCTGATGACCACTGGAGGGTCCGCCTCCTCGGTTCTTACGTCAACCTGGTATAACAACAACACACCAAATGACAATAGAAGAGTTGTCATTTCTGCAGTTGGGGTTCCCCTTGGAAATGCAGCCGGTCTCATTTCTACGAACATCTTCAGAGCCAAAGATGCACCAAAATATGTTCCAGCTTTGGGAATCACCGCTGGTTTTGGTGGTGCTTGTTTTCTTTGTGCAGGGACTCTTCTTTTGTTCATGATCTACGACAACAGACGCAGGAACAAGCTTCAAGGAGTCAATTGGACGTATAGAGACGTTCCTACGTACATGCTGGCCGATGGTCCTTCCAATCCAAACTTTAGGTGGATTTACTGAGATGTCTATTTTACACCAAAGTCACAAAGCAGAAAGTATCAAAATCACTTAAACGTAGAGTGTATTAGCAGTTCGAAAGATTGATTTCTGCTCTCTCCCTTTGTTCATTTGGTTATGAATGAGAGAGTTGGAGCTCTACTATAGTCTCGTTGTTTTCCCGCATCTATGGATCTTCAAGTCTCAAGTTTTTCATTTTTCAAAAGTGCCTGATTTCAAATGCTTTCGGCCTTGTTATCAGCGTTTTCGACATGTTCTGTTGTATTGGCCTTCTCAACCAAGCTTTCAGGCGCCCTTTGGAAGAGACTTCCTCCTCCAAAGAAAACAGAAGTCCGGTTTAAGAATATGTGCTCGACCTCTTCCAAAGTTTTCTTTTTGGTCTCAGGGAAAAAGAGGTAGAAGGTCAAAGCCGCAACTGCGTTGGTGACGGTAAAAATGATGTACGTCTTCCATGCAAGTCTCTCGGTAAGAATCGGGGTAATCATTGCGATAACGAAGTTGAAAATCCAATTGGTGGCCGTACTGATAGCACTTCCTTTGGCTCTGAGTTGGAGAGGAAGAATTTCAGGACCATAGACCCATGGAACACAGTTCATTGCAAAACCAAAGAACGCTGTGTAAGTAAAGAAAAACGCAACAGCTCCCACGGAACTTTTCTTGGTCCCAATACTGAGAAGAATGGTAATTAGGAGCATCGAGGCTGCTTGTCCAAGTGACCCCCAAATCATTGAACCCCTTCGTCCCATTCTATCCAAGTAAAATGTTGGGATGAATCCAAACACAAAAAACGTGAGCATAATGCAGCCACCAAGAATAGTGGCCAGATTTGTGTCTAAACCAACGTTGGTCTCCAAAACGAGAGGAACATAGTAAACAACCAGATTGATACCACCAAACTGATTCCAAAACTGTGCCACGGCAGCAAGGGCAATCCTATTTCTTCCGTGCATTGCGTCCCTGCCACGGAGGATGCTCCACCAGCTGATTTTATCACCCGATCCTTCGACCTCTTCCAAATAGAGAAGCTCGTCAATCAAAGTGTTCACTAGGGAATCATTAGGTGGCACATTGTTGATTCTCGAAAGTGAATGTCTTGCTTTCTCTAATTTCCCTTGTCTAACTAACCATCTTGGAGACTCTGGACAAAGAAACAGCATGAACCATGCAAGCACGGCAAATAGCATTTGAATCCCAACAGGTAATCTCCATGAAGTCTGGTCGAACCTTTTGCTGCATCCATATCCTATCCAGTACGAGATACTGATTCCCAATGCCACCATCTGTGGTTCTGCTGCCACCAAGCCTCCTCTGTGGTTTGCACTACACACCTCCGACTGAAACATTGGTGTGGTACTGGTTTCAAGTCCAGTTCCAAGGCCTGAGATGAACCGAGCAATAAAAAGCTGAACAACGCTGTACGAGCTTGTTTGTAATATCACACCAATGATAATCAGTGTAAAACCTAACCACATAACCTTTTTTCTTCCCAGTCTATCACCGAATTTGAAATTTGCCATGCATCCAAAGAAGGATCCAATGTTGTAAATCGACACAAGGATTCCTAGGTAATTGCCTTGTGGATGGCCGAACTGTGCCTGAAAAACTGGGTGGTTTTGGATGTTGGCCAAGGCACCTTGTTCGAATCCATACAAAATGAATGCAAACAAACAAGTCAACGTTAAAATGTTCTGTGTTTTTGATCCCGGAGGGACCACCTCGTAATATGATTTTAAAGTCATTTTGAGTTGTAAACACTGAGCTCTACAAGTTGGTTTCACAAAAAACATGTCACCATGTCTCCTTTTATAAGACCAGCCCCCGACAATAGATATGCATTCCTGAACCCCGCCGCTATTCACATTGTACGCCGCTCACCTCAATTTCCCGAAATAATATACTTTTAGGCAGGGGAGAGAAATAAAAACCCCAGACTACCTTCCTGTTTCGGAGATCTCTGTCGCGAGTCTCGCAATTTGAGACGGCAACATTACATCATGCATGGTTGGCATACTTCTAGGTTCAAGCCTCGCAACAACGATGAAAGCGGAAATTGGACCCCAAACACCAATTTGGGGCTCGGGTTTGAGGTGGTCGTCCAGATGCTCCAAGGACAGCTTGAAGCTGTACTTTCTGAGGTGTACTTTCTGAAATACAGACCAGTTATTGGTTCCTCTTCAAGCAATGCAACACAGGACTCTCTCTATTGAGCTCTAGCCAAGGTAGTTTGGTTGTTTTAAGAGGGATATCAACCTTGGAACAAAATATTTGCAGCATGAGATTTAAGCTATCGTGCAAGCAGTTTTTTTTCTCACATTTCAAATACTCCGCGGGCTTTATGGTGACCCCTCTTGTAAAGTACAAACGCGCTAACAGCCTCGTTGATCGCGCAGATTAGACCAACCCCACCTCCTTCCCAATTTTTTTTTGCAGATTGAATGACCACGGTACAACTGAGCCATCAATAAAAGGAGAGCAAGACATCCTGCACATCACATGATACGCCAAGCCGGTCAGATGACCTTTCAAGATGGGAGTCATTTGAATCGTTTATTACAAAAAAGAGTATTTTGCTCCCCGTAATCGAGCGAGTTGAAATCTCTATTGTTAAAGTTATCGGACAATTAGCTACCCCGCAATAATTTTCTAGACCCCATGAAAATCTGCAGACGGTCTTGTCTTTTTCCTTTTTTTTTGCAAAGCAGTCGTCGCGTCGCGTCTGTTCCTCCTGAATTGGCGGAACTCCATCTTTTGGTCATTTGCTCAACATGTGTAAAAACTGTTGCATTCGTTCAAAGCCTTCGAATGTCTGAGCGATCGATCCCGAAGACTATCTATCTTGCCATCCTTCGCACTTTTATTTGTCCTCATGAAAAAAAACACTACCACATAAGGCTATAAAAGCTGTTCAGATTGCCCAAAAAAGAAATAATCAAAGCTCAAATGCTGGATAAAAAAAGTATAAATTCTTTGTCACAGGGTGGGAGATCATTCGGTTATCGAAACCTTGTGACATAGAAATATGAGCTCCGATGACATCAATTATGCTCTGGTGAAGTATGCAAGAGGAAATCTCAACAACTTGCCAAATTCGAAGGACTATGAGCGCATGATTTCAGGCCTTCCGTACGACTCGTTCACCGAGGAGCTGGAATCTGCAAGGGTGTTATCGACCGAGGCATGCATCCAATTGCAAAGTTGGAGATTGAAGGATTTTGCTAGTCTGAAGGACTATAAGAAGGCCAAATCAGATCACATCAAAAGCTTTTTTGGAAAGGTCGGTGAAAATGTCACTATAGAACCTCCTTTCAATTGCGACTACGGCTTTAATATTGCAGTTGGAGATAATTTTTACGCGAACGTGAACGCGGTTTTTTTAGATTGCACACTGATTGTTATTGGCAATAACTGTCTGCTTGGACCAAACGTGACTTTGACAACTGCCACACATCCCTTAGATGTTGGTCAGCGGGTTGACGGACTAGAGTATTGTCAACCCATCTTCATAGGGGACAACTGCTGGCTAGGCTCCAACTGTGTTATATTGCCGGGAGTCACCCTTGGCGACAATGTGGTTGTTGGGGCCGGCGCTGTTGTTACAAAAAGCGTTGAGAGTAATAGTTTGGTTGTTGGTATCCCTGCTAGAGTTGTGAAGAGGCTAGACCCATTGAAACAATAGCGGTGTAGTAGTACTTTTTCTCGAACACCTAGAGTTATCGGAATATAAATCATGAAATTTCATTGTGAGATTTTTCTCAACCTCAACCTCAAAATCAGTAAAATCTTGTTGCACAAAAAACACTAAAATTCATAAATTAAGCTCTTATATCCACAAAAGCCCGCCATATAGTTTTTTCCCCTTGTTTTGTTCCGCATCGGCTTCTATTGCCTGTCTGTTTATGGAACTAAGTGCCTCCAAAGAGACACTTGGTCCTTCATAATTTTTACCTATGAGGAACCATATCAAAATGACAATCAGGAAAAGTCCCACCATGACCACAGAGGCATAATTCATGGACTCCACGTCAGTGGGGAGGGTGAATGGAAAACAAACAAAAATCCCATTGAAAAGAAGAACAATTGGGGCGCAGAAGTTACAGATGTAACCTAAGTAATTCAACTTAAATGCTCTCTCTGGGAGTTTGGAGCGGCCCTGAAAAAGTAAAATTTCCTGCGGAATAGTGTAAGTGATGTTGAGACACAGAACTGCTGAGGAAACAATGGAGTTGAAGGCAGTTGAAGAGGCCAAATAGAGAAGCCCATAGATTGCGCAAAAGATCATACTCGCAACAGTCGTTCTCAAAGGAATCTCGCTACGTTTATCGATGTGGCACCAAAATGGTGCAAATGGCACTGCATTGTCCCTGGAAAGAGCATATCCCATTCTACCGCATGTAATAGTTTTCTCTTCTGACCCCAGCCAAATAGTCTTTGTAGTGGTCAAAAAGTGATTCATAACCGCGAGAAAGTATTTGTTTGTGAGCACATTATTCACATAAGTTGGAGAGACTTGAACTAGACCGGGACATCTTTTTGTTGCCGCAGGGAAAAAAGAGCCCTTCCATTCTCCGTCTGCGTCGAGTACAGGCTTTGTCTCCTTGTTCATTTGCTCGATTGTCTCAAGGGGGAGGAAATCTTTCAGAACACATCCACCGTCTCTCTTCATGCAATAGATGACATCCTCGATTGGACTGCCAGCTGGTAGAGTTTGAACCCCTTTGGGGAACTTTGTTGGATCAATTGGTGACATGCTAGCGTTGATGCGTATGAGAGTTGCTGAAGATGACCAGGAAGTGAAAGATTGTTTATCTTTTATAGACTCTTATCTTTCTTCCCCCGATAAAGAATCAAAATTTTCCTTTTTCAGTAATTCTCGGGGGTTAGAGCTTCTGAGTTCGAGCGCGAGACAAAAGGCTTTTTTACTATAGTCGATCTCCCTGAGCGGGTTGTATTTCCGTATGTGGTACCATCCCGGGTCTCTCTGAAGAAGGTCTAAGCACCTCTTGATCCTGCTAGGGTACATCATAAGAGATTCTAGCTATTTACTTCAGAGCTTGTTGGCATGTCTCTAACCATACATACTGTATAGTTGAAAGGCATCCCTATACTGTCTCACGTGAAGCAGCTCATTTCTCAATTGGAGTTCCCAATTTTTGTTCAGAACAAAGAAGAAAACCTGTGATTTCTTTTTCACTGCCGATACTTCTTCAAAGCCAGACTACTTGCTTGCTAAATTCACCACTGTTTTTAGAAAAAAACAAGCATCCAATTACTGTTGTCTTCAGTTGAGATAGTTCTGGATCTGAGATCTGTCAGACGTTTTCTCAAGAAAGTTGGCTCCCAAAGAAACGGATCTCGTGATTGGTTTCACAATAATATACAGCATAGTACGTAATTTAAAAAAGTGATCAACTGGTTAATTAAATTTTTCCACTTTTTAAACAGTTTTAATGATGACGAAATAAAACTTCATTACAACACACTTACTGCTTTGGTAACTAGCTATGCTCAGATGATGCAAGAGACACAGCAACCTTTCATAAAATCATGTTGTCAGAGAGAACTCCGACTGCTTGAGGTGAGAGAGATGCCGTTTCTGATCTCACGCAAGAATCGAAGAACTGGAAAAATTATTGAGACAGAATTTATACGGTACCCTTGTCAGCATTGAAGGCAGCAAATAAATTGCTCATACTGACCGTCTAACAATGCCACCCAGTCACAATAAAATCTGTCACTTGTTTATCATGGATACAAAATAACTAATCTTTATTCTAGAAACTGTTCATTTTTCATAGGCCTTGATCACGGCAGGACGGGACCTGATCTTTTTTTGCCATTCCGCAACATGTGGAAATTGTGACCAGTCCTTGAGCTCAAACCAGGCGAGACGACGGTCGTCAATGTAAGAGACCCAGGCAATGTCAGCAAGCGAGTAACCACTGTCAACAACGTATCCGCTTTTCGAACTAGCCAGTTTGTCGTCTAACAATTGAATGTAGTGGAAAGTATCTTTCTTGAACTTCTCTTTCACGACAGGGTCAGTGGCAACAAGAAAGTTTCCGATGGAAGGGGAGAAACCAGTAGTTTGCAACGACACCCAACTCAGGGTTTCGTATTTCTCGGCTAAATCCTTGCTTAGAAACTTATTTTCTTTGTCGTACTTCTCGACCAGATACTCCAGAATCGGTGTTGACTCAATAATTTTAAGACCTTCATCTTCCAAAACGGGAACCTTGCGGTTGGGATGGATCTTCAGATAACTAGGGTCAGTACGGACAACCTGTCTAAGTGTTTCGGCGCTAGTCCATGGAATGTTGAGCTCGTTCAACAAGATGAGGACCTTTCTTGGGTTAGCCCCAAAGCCGTCGTCAAATGGGAAGTGGTACAGAGTAACCATGTTTCTAATTTATATGTGTTTTTTCTCGAGTTGTCAGTCAAAATAAACCAAGCGTCAATAATTGAACGTTTTGAGCAGATTTTTACAAATTTATAGTCTCTTGGGTAGTGCAAAATGAGGTGACATACACCACTTTTATGACTCTAAAGCAGCTGACTAATTGCAAAAATATTTATCAGTTGCGCGAATTTGTTACTCCGGTGGGGAAAATAATCTGCCAGAATGATTACGTGCATTTTGCCCGTCCCTTACGAAGATATCACGCAAAAGAGGAAGACGAAATCGGCTTATGCAATGGGGAACCAACTGAGATCTAAAGAGATAAGATCGGGCTTCCAACACAATTTCGGCATTTAGAAAGAAATTGTGCCACAGATTGGGGTGGGCACCCATCCGGTTCTGATGCCGAGCCGACGTTTTGATTTTCCTTCCCCGCTAGAGCTGTGGACATGCTGCACACCATTCTTCTGCGGCGACCGAAGATTCAAAAAAATCCAACATATCGACAATCCCCTCTTCACAAGTTGCAAACGTTTTGCCTTCGTCTGGTCAGACTGCAGAACGATCTTGAAGAAAAACAGAAATCCCCGAAGGCAATAATTCATTCCCGCATACCTAGCCAGCTCCCGAAGCAGTTGTAGATTCCTTCCCGAACTGTGAGAAAATGTTTTCGCACTGTGGTTAGTAAGAGCCACAAACTTCGAGCCACCGCAGTTTTCACGTTGAAACTGGTGAAGACCACAGCTTGTTCGGGAAGACTCCCTCTAATTCATTAATAGCATATAGCCAAGATTGGCTGCAAGTTGCTCCATAAATACTTCGGTGCCCGCCCGTGAGTCTCCTCAACTTTGAAATGAGAGTAGGGGATAACGATGGTTGAACAGTCCGACAAGGAAAAAACCTTGGATTTCGTCTCCACTGAGATCGAGACAGACTTCGTGTCTGCAGATGCCAAGCGTGCCAGAAGAAAGTACCTTCAAACACGTCCATGGCTTGTCCTTTGGGACATTATCGATTTCTATCCTAAAACCTTGACCGTGGAGGAGAGAAAGCTGCTCAGAAAACTTGACAGAACAATCCTGCCATGGACCATGCTGACTTTTTTCATCAAGTATCTCGACCAAAGTAATGTCACTAATGCTTACGTCACAGGTATGAAAGAAGCCCTAAACATCCATGGAAACGAGCTGAACTGGTTCTCGACATATTTCTTCATTGGATACGTTATTGCTCAGGTCCCGCTGCTTCTCGTCTTGAGCAGACCCAAGTTGATCCGGTTTGTCTTTCCTACGCTGGAACTTCTCTGGGGAACGCTGACTCTACTGCAATCTTGCGCCAAAACTCCGCAACACTTATACGCCATTCGATTCTTCATGGGTATTCTGGAAGCACCAGTCTTTGGTGCAACGCACTTTGTGCTGGGATCTTGGTATTCCAAGAACGAACTCTTCAAGAGAGCCGGATTGTGGTTTACAGGAAACTCACTTGGGTCGCTTTTTTCCGGAGCAATGCAGACAGCTGCCTATGAGAACTTAGACGGAAAATTAGGAAGGGCTGGATGGCAATGGGGCTTTATCATTGATGGTGTCATCACTCTTCCGGTGGCTTTTGCTGGGTTCTTCATCTTTCCCGGCCTACCAGACAGTCCCAGAGCAAGACTTGTTTTATCCAAGAGCGATCTTGAGGTGGCACGTGCAAGAAAGATTTCTGCTCCTCCCAAAAGAATCACCTTTGCAACAGTGCTGAGGTGTCTCAAGAAATGGGAATGGTATCTGTGTGTTACAATTTACGTGTTCTTGTGTCAATGCTATACTCCATCTGGGTACATGGCTTTGTGGCTGAAGTCAAAACCAAACGGACAATCCTTCACGGTCAGCCAGATCAACAACTTTCCCTCCATCACATACGCATTGAGCGCTCTTGCGTCCTGGATAGGTACCAGTCTGGCTACTGTCTACCCACCTTGGACCATTTTTACATTTTGCGCGATTCCTCCGATCTTTGGGTACATTGTGATGACTATTTGGTGGGTTTCGAATCCGCTTAAATTTGTCGCTTGGTACAGTTTCGCCTTCCAAGGATCACATTCTCCGCTACTATACTCCTGGATAAATGTGCAATTCAACCACGACCGAGAGTTCCGTGCTTTCCTGATTGGCTCAATGATGAGTATTGGGTACTGTACCACCATATGGGTTCCTTTGCTCGTCTTTCAAACAAAAGGAGATGCCCCACGGTGGAAGATCGGATGGCCATACGCGTTTGGATGCTTTATTGCTTTATGGGGCTTGATGATGTTCTTCTACTGGAGCACAAGGCACAAGAGTGACCTGTTCGCAGATAACGTCCTTGAAGTTGAAGACGACCAGGCTTCGGAAGCGGAAAGTTCTGGAAAGAAAACAACAAAAATCACCACTCGTGTGACAGACTCCGACTGACAAAACACAAACAACTGTTACTTCTTTTTATACATAAATCTATTTTTCTAGTTCCCGTCGGCTATTGCTCTCATAATTTCGACGGTTCCGTTTCCTCTTGGAATGAATTCAAAAGCCGACTTACTCTTTTGTTGCACAGGGAAATCCGCCGAAGGGTCTCCGTACCCTCCACCCCCAGGAGTGATGATGTAAATTCGATCTCCAGGGTACACTGTGATTGAACTTTTTCCTCCGAGATTGATCAGACTGCCATTTGTACGCTTCACAAGGGTCTCACCTTTCTTTCCAGGACTCCCTCCTGCCATTCCGTAAGGGTTAAAAACCCTTCTCTCACCAAGAATACAGGCGACCAGCTTGCTAGTAACCTCGATCTCTCTTATAGCACCATTACCGCCCTTGAAAAGACCGCTTCCGCCACTTTCAGGTCTGATTCCAAAGCTTCGAAGAAGAACAGGATATCTCTGTTCATAGTGTTCAGCGTCGGTGATTTTGGTGTTGGTCATGTTTGTCTGCACGGCATCACTTCCGTTCCAGCCGGGACCTGCACCACTTCCATTGCAAACAGTTTCATAGTAGCCAAATCCATCTTCACCATCCACACCGATTGTGAAATTTGACATATCCCCTCCGCAAGCAGCAGCGAAACCAAATGCCTTGAAGATAACGTCAACAATTCTTTGTGAAGTCAGCCCATTTCCAGCACAAACAGCAACATCCTCACCAGGCCTCAGGAAACTGCCCTCTGGAATGATGATGTCAATGGGGGCAAGACACCCTTGATTCAAAGGAATTTCACCGTCAACCATGCAGCGGAGAGAGAAAATAATGGACGAATGAGTCACTGCTATTGGAGCATTCCAATTTCCGTTCACTTGTATTCCGGTACCGGTAAAGTCAAAGACCGCCGAACCATCGTCTGGATTAATCGTAACTTTCAAATGAATTGCACTACCATCATCCATGTAATCCTCGGCTTCTAAAACGGATTCTTCGTACTTAGCACCAACTTTTTTCAGAAGATTTCTGATGGCCACTTCTGATGAGACTTGGATTTCTTCCATGTAAAGATGGACAACATCACGACCATATTCATGCATAAGATCTCTGATCAAAACTGCACCTTTTGCGTTTGCTGCAATCTGCGCTTTGATGTCCGAGATGTTATCGCTCAATGTTCTGGTTCCATGATTTCCCGGAATTGAGGCTGGTTGTGTGTAGAGTAAGTCTGTCACACATTCCTCGTTAAAAATGCCTTTTTCCACCACTTTTACTGCTCTCATTATAGCCCCTTCTTGCCAGAGCTCCGTTGAGTTTGGAGGCATTGATCCAGGAAGAATTCCACCAATATCTGCATGATGGCCTCTTGACGCAGTCCAAAAAATAATTTCTGTTCCTTCATCATTGAAAACTGGGGTCATCAAGGTGATGTCTGGTAAATGAGTGCCCCCAGAAATTGGTGAATTGGAAATGATAACGTCTCCAGGACTTAACTCTTTTCCCCAATAATCAATCTGCCATTTGACAGCAAATGCCATAGAGCCGATCATTGCAGGGACATGAGGGGCATTGGCTACAAGTCCACCTGTTGCTGAAAAGACCGAACATGTGAAGTCAAGACGTTCTTTGATGTTTGTGCTGACACTGGAACGTTGTAGAGCCCGTCCCATTTGTTCGGCAATACTCATGAAACGGTGGTTGAAGATTGAAAGTTCAATAGGATCAACGACTTGGTCGGAGGACTTTGACTCCGATTTGGGAACGTCAATGATAACAGATGATTGCAAAACTTTGGCGACAGCACCTGGAATGATGAGCAAAGTTTGGGTCTCGTCAACAACAAAAGCAGGACCCTCAATCAATTCGCCCGGCTCCAAGTCATTCAGCTCATAGACTGGAGCAGCAGAGAACTTTGAGCCAAAGAAAACTTTTTGTGTTGTTGAAGGAGCTGTTTTAACAGCAGTGAACTCTGTTGACTTAATCTCACTCAGGGGGGAAATAAGAACATCAGAAGTTGATATCCCAACTGACCGAACACGAAGACCATCAACAATCACCTGTCTGTCCGACTTGAGTCCAAATTCCATTACATGCTGTGCTTCAAATTGCTTTAAAACGTCGACTTCTTCATTGTATTCAATCGTCAAAGCTGTGTTGCTGCCTCTGTATTTCATTGTCAAGAACTTGTGAGACTGAACACTTCGGATTGTTTTGGATTGCAGATGAAGCTTTGACTCCGATATTTTTTGCATCTCCTTTAGTTCCTCTTCCAAAAACTTCCGTGATTCTGGTGAATATGCAGTGGAACAGGGTCTGTGTTCCTCAACGACAGTATCGGCCAAGGAAATTCCATATGCTGAAAGAAGTGATGAGTATTTGTGAATACTAACCCGTTTGATTCCCAATCTTTGAGCTATTTCGCAAGCATGTTGCCCCCCCGCACCTCCAAAGGAGCAAAGTATGTGGCTGGAAGTCTTATAACCTTTTGACTCTGTCAGTGTTCTGATTGGTCTGCACATGGACTCGTTTGCAACTTTGATGAAACCTTCAGCAACCTCATGAACAGTGAATGATTTCCCAGTTTCCAAGTTTATCTTTTCGGTAAGCTCTTCAAAAAGCATCAGCGGTGCCTTAGAATCCAACGGCTCGTTTTCGTCTGGTCCAAAAATTTTGGGGAAGTTCTCCACCACCAAGCGACCAGTAATGAGATTTGCATCTGTAACAGTGAGTGGACCTCCTTTACGGTAGCATGCTGGACCTGGATGCGAAGAAGCCGACTCGGGACCAACAGTCATCAACCCATTTTCCCACTTCAATATCGAACCGCCTCCAGCCGCAACTGTGTTGATGTCAAGTTGAGGAGCTCTGATAAGCACTCCGGAGGTCACGGTTTCAAAAACATGATCAAGTTTTCCACCATATCGTGAAACATCCGTTGAAGTTCCACCCATATCAAATCCAATCAGCGGAACACTGTCAGTTCTATCATATGTGCTCTTGCTGTAACCAATGACGCCCCCAGCAGGACCTGAAAGTAAGGAGCACAACCCTGAAATCTCTCTGAAATTGATCAGACCACCATCAGATTGCATGATTTGACAGTCGACTTCGTCAAACGTGCCAGCAACAAATCCCGACGCAAAGTTTTCAACGTACTCTTTAATGACAGGGGTAACATAAGCGTCTGCGACCGAGGAGTTAGCCCTTCCGACAAAACCAAGCATGCTTGAGACTTCAGAAGAAAGGACAATGTCCTGGAAACCCACATCTTTGGCCAATTCCCGGAACAACCGCTCGTGAGCTGGGAAGATATAAGAGTGAAGGAAGCACACGGAAATCGACCTGTAACCTTTGTCGAATGCCTCCCGAAGCTGATTTTTTGTGGTCGTAACATTCAATGGCTCGATAATTCTAATTCTCTCCCCACTGACCGCCTGTGCTTCTTCGTAATCTTGATAAAATGTCAGATCAGCAGCCTTGTACTCCGTTGAGGTCTCAATGGTGACACGCTCATCAATCTCCCAAACGTCCTGTGCAAGGACATCCCTGCGATTGATCTTGAAATCAAACATGTTCGGACGACTTTGATCGCCGATTGTCAGAATATCCTTGAAACCCTTGGTAACAAACAGTGCGACCTTGGCACCCTTTCGTTCAAGGAGTGCATTCGTACTCACAGTTGTGCCTAGCCTAATCTCCGAAACATCGTACAGGTCGAGTAGCTGCTCACGGTTTATTGAACTGCCCCTGTGGATTTCAAGCACACGTCGGATTGCCTCCGTAGGAGCATCCTTGTAATTATTCGGATCCACCGAGAGAATCTTCAACACAATGTTTTCTTTTCCATCACGTGTAGCAATGCAGTCTGTAAAAGTTCCTCCGCGGTCTGTGGGCGTTAGCAATTGCCTGGTTGATAACAAAAGTTTGGGCACTCACCAATTGCTATCTTTAAGTCTCTAGACATTTTTTGGGGTAGAAAGTTCTCTATCCTATTAAGCGCTAAACCACTTCAGAAATTGTAGTTATCCTTTATAACAAGGCCGGAACCTCTTTTCCGTTTTCAAATGATTCCACCTTATCGGGTCGGATAAAGACGCCCGCGATAAGGACAGCATGGGGTTCGGGATCGTATCTCACGCGATAAGGGAAAAATTTCTTACGATATATACTAGAATTTTTTTTACCTGACAGGGTCTTTGAAGCAGTCCATCGCAGCTAGTATAATCATCCCTTACAATGACAAACGATTTGACCACAATAAGCCCTCATGATTTTCGTATCATGTGCCGCAATGCCATGTACACCAAACAAACATCAGGAATTTGCGAGGGTTATGCTCAAGCTAATCTAATTGTTCTCCCAAAACAATATGAACAAGATTTTGTGAACTTATGTCGTCGCAACCCAGTTCCGTGCCCGCTCCTTTGCAGGACTCCACCAGGAGACCCCAGAGCTGTCGATGATACAAAAATGCTGTCAGATCCAGACTTTGATCTGAGTACTGACTTTCCGTCTTTCAACGTTTACAAAAATGGAAAATTTCAAGAAAAAAAGACAGACATCACTTCTGAATGGTCACCAGACCATATCGGTTTTCTGATTGGATGTTCACACTCTTTTGAGACGGAGCTTGAGCGCAATGGTCTTACACCAAGACACATCACTTTGGGACGCTGTGTTCCAGTTTATAAGACCAAGAAATATCTTGATCCAGCTGGCATTTTCACCGATTGTACCTACGTTGTCAGCATGCGTCCCTACAAGTTGGAGGACTTAGAAAAAGTTCGCAGAATTACTGCCAGATATGGATTGACCCATGGTGAGCCGATTGACTGGGGGTTTGATGGCGCTACGCGTCTCGGGATAGAAGATATTGACTCTCCTGACTTTGGCGACAAACCACAAATGGAGGAGGGAGAAATTCCAGTTTTCTGGGGTTGTGGCGTGACACCACAATTGGTTGTCATGCAAGTAGGCGAGAAAATTGAGGGCACTGTGATGTCGCATACTACAGGCTCTATGGTGGTCCTGGACATGCCGAGTGAGGATATCAAAAAGTTGTCGTAGGCGTTTTGATGATTACATAACCAAGTTCTTTTAAATGAAACAAGCAGTTAACCGCATAATAGTCTTCGGTGGCTCTTCTACACTGACTGAGCCTGGTTGCTCAGAACCAGAAATATAAACATCTTATCAATTGCAAAAGAAGCTGCCGTTCCAGCCGTCCAAAAATGTCAAGCACCGTAAATTCGGTTTATTGGCGACCAAAAGAACCAGATAAGAAATTTCTTTCGCGCGGCACTGCTTTTCCGCTAGCAAATCTATTTCTGTATTTTCGCACCCGCTTATCTACGATAACTATGGATATGCAGATCTCGAACTGAAAAATCTTATCGGTGTCAAAAAAAAAAAAAAAAACATGCGAGGCATATATATAAAAAGTATAAAAGCGCGGCAGGATTGCTCATAAATTCTCGAACATCATCGACTCATAAGTCAACTATCACTTTTGAAGATGTCAACAAAAAGCATTGAAAAACAACCGGAAGTCGACGTCGATGTCACCGAGAATATAACAGGACAGATACCGGAATGGACTGAATGTCCGTACCCGGAAGCGCAAACAAAGTTCATTCGCAGAATGGATTTGAGAATGATGCCTCTGTTGTCGCTGATGTACTTTTTCTCTTCGCTGGACAGATCGGTCATTGGAAATGCCAGTGTTGCAGGAATGAAAGTTGACCTGGGACTGACGGATTCTCAATATTCGACGGCTGTCTCTATTGTCTACGCAACCTATCTTCCGTTCATGCTGCCGGGAGTTTTCATCATGATGAAATTTTTCAACGACAAAAAAAGACAATATTTGGGATGCATGGTGGGACTTTGGTCACTGGTGACTATTTTCACACTTTTTGCTAACAGCTATGGTTCATTGATTGCTTGCAGATTGCTACTTGGGTTGTTTGAGGCCTCGTTCTTTACTTCGATCTCAGTGATTATTTCTGATTTCTACTTCCAAAGTGAGCTTTCTCAACGGGTGTCGTACCTCTTTGTTGCTTCAGCATTTTCGAGCGCATTTGGTGGGCTGATTGGAACTGGTATTACCAAGATTCACACTGGAAGTATGCCTGCATGGAAGTATCTGTACTTGATCGAAGGAATTCTCTCCTTCCTGTCAAGTATTTACATGTATTTTGGAATGCCCGACACCCCAGAGCAGATGATCAGAAATGATGAAGAGGCAGCCGTTCTGGAATGGAGAAACCAAATGAGACATTTATTCTTGATGGAGCCCTTCGACAAAAAAACAGAAGCCCTTTCTGCAATCAAAGATCCAAAACTTTACCTTTCCACCATCATCCAGTTCTGTCAAGATGTGTTGATGTACGGATTCTCCACTTTCTTGCCATCAATTCTCAAGTATGATTTGGGATACGATTCTCTCAAGGCGCAGTATTTGACCGTTCCATGTTACATTTTTGCTGGTCTGAACTTCCTTCTTTTTGCTCGCCTCTCAGACAAAACTAGAATCAGAGGACCTATGATTATTGCGCTCGATGTTTTCGGTCTGGTTGGTTACGTTCTACTTCTCACAGATGTCGGTAGCGGTGTGAAGTACTTCGCCTGCTACCTTATTTGCTTTTGTCTCTACGTCCCTGGTCTCAATGAGTCATGGCTGGCAACAAATACAGCACCTCGTTTCAAGAGAGCTGTTGCCATTGGATTCAATCAAACTCTGGGAAACATCGCCGGAGTTGTCAGTCCTCAAGTTTACCGCAAAAGTCCGAAATACACCTTGGGGCACGCTTTCACTTTGGGATGTATTGTCGTTGCGATGATCTGTTCTGGTATCAGTACATTCCTGCTTGTGAAGAGAAACCGCGATAATGTTCGGGTCACAAAGAGCGGAGTTGATGACAGAAACATCAAGAGAACTATTGGGGACGATGCTCCAGAGTTTAGATTTGTTATCTGATAGAATTTAAATACGGTTAACAAAATTTCTCGATCGACGTTACATTGTCACGGTAATCAAATTGACATCACAGAAGATGAGATGTGGAAATGGTGATCTGAAATTTTTATTTTCGAACCACATACAAATGCAAAACATGACACCAACAGAGAAAAAAAGACATTTAATTTGTATTGGAACAAAGCTGAACGATAACCAGCCAAACGATAAGAAATAAAAATTTGAACGATGTTTTTGGTAAATGTCTCAAAAGTCACAATTTAAACATCAGTAAGTAGTTTGATAGTACTCAAACTGCTGATAGACTGAAAACAGATAGTCCATGGCCGCTTCACGGTAAGTGTCGTCCTCGACGTGGAAACCTTTCAGGTCAAAGACCATTTCTTTCGGACCTTCTCTGTAGTCAGGCCATTGAGGTGTGGGGAAATTCTCACACCCGTAGACAGGATCTTCAAAGTTTGGATTCAGTTCAGAAATGAAGTGTGCCCACATTTTTGACATTGTCTTAGCAATACGAGGACTGTTGGGGTCTGAATTCCAAATAGATCCAAGGGTAGAGTCTTCGAGATTAAGATTGTTGTCAAAGACATAGACGACCTCTTGGTAGTGACCTGCACCAACATAACTTAAATCTTCGGTGCTGGAATCTTGGATGTTGAACCGGTATTTGTAAGTAGGAACGCCGTATTTTGCACTAGCTCTTGCCATTTGCCGGGAAGTTCCAACATAGGTTAGGTCACCCCAGAATGTGGCTAGTCTTGGGTACTGTGGACCATAACTATCTGGGTACACGATCGGTGTGGTATTATAAGTTGGATCCAACGGCGATGAAAACTCTGGGACTCCCAGTGGATATAGCTCGAGAAGTGTCTGAATTGTAGTGTTGGTAACATATGGGTACCTGACCCTGATATATTGCTCAATATCAGCTGTGGTATTGAGATTCTTATCACAGAATGTTCCTCCTTCATCAGTGTTTGCGCCGATCAGAATCGGAATTTTATCAAAGTTCCCTTCCTTGATCAATGTAGTGCCATAAGCGGGAATAATGTCTCCGTCCAGATACTCAAAGCTGAAATAAGCATCTATAACACCATTGGTGACATTCCAGACGTATTGTAGTGCTTCAGGAGGAACTGTCTTCAAACATTCCAAGGTGTCCACACTTCCGGTACAATTGCAGTACGCAACAGTCTCATCATAATGGGTCTGGTTGGCTGGGTTAATCTCAATAATATTTGGGATTGGAACTGATCCGCTCTCCATTATAAGACCCTTCACATAAGGCTGCAAATAGCCTGAGAATTGCAGTCGACCGATGGACATTGCGCCAGCGGATTCACCCCAAAGGACAAGATGCTCAGGATTACCTCCAAAGGCTCCAATGTTTTCGTGGACCCACTCAATAGCCTTCAGCTGGTCACGCAGACCAACGTTGGTTAGCCCCTTTCCAACTGCTTCTTGAGAATTCAAGAACCCAAATCCGCTCAGTCGGTAGTTGATCGAAACACCTATGAAAGGCTTACCAATCTTCACACTATTCTCAACAATGAACGAGAGGTTGTACGCAGGACGGCTATTGCTTCCATCATAGAGAGCTCCACCATGAATCCAAATACCAACAGGAAGATTTTCGTAATCCCCATGTGGCTTGATCACGTTCAAAGAGAGACAATCTTCAGAATGAGGCAAATGCGAGGTATCGCTTCCCCCAGTTGCAAAGCATGCAGGCCCATACGTATCAAAAGTCATCACATCTGCCCATGATTGATTATAGGGTTGAGGCTTCTCAAATCTCAGGGCACCTAGAGGTGGCTCTGCATATGGGATACCAAGGTAAGCATCCTGATTGTACCCTTCAAGATAAAGTCCAGCTATAGTTCCATTGGAAATTGTAACCAGAGGAGAAGGTGCAACCGGAATTGCCAAAGAGCCTCTCAAATATCCAAGAACGACACTCAATGCAAGAACCTTCATTTTTCTTATACTTCTAGTATAAATGTCTTTCATTTCAAGTGGAGGGAAATATGGCCAACTTATATATCATTCATCTTCATTGTTGTGCGATAAGGGATGCAGATCAATCGCCAATTGCATTTGACTAAGAAGAGTATGGCTCGACACCTATTTGCAAGCACACTTACACTTGCGAATTCTATAAACATTACATCGCTTATCTCAACAGATCTTGAACATTTCCTCTTTCGGGAAAACTTCGAAGCCAATCCGGAATATCTATTGTCTAGCGGAATTTGTTTTTTATGGTCTGTAAATGTACCAATGGGGCAGGTTCGGAAGAGCTCTGAAGAGAATGAAACAATAGGTAGGGCCCCAAAGCTCATGCAAAGTTCTATCATCTTACGGCGAGTCTCGGACATTTCAATGTACACATGCATCGAGTTTTGCACTGAATTGAATGCAATACTAGACCAAAATGACCACCGCACAATCATTTACGGAAATTTCAGTGACTAAGAGTAACATCATAGTGCTAGAATCAGGTTCATCGGGAGCATCTGTATGGACTTCAGTCCTCGGGGTAGAATTCTGGGTGCATTGTGTTCTCGACCAAAAAAAAGTCAAAAAAAAGAAATGCGGAAAAAATTAAGGAACCGTTGTTATCTTCGGCTTATCCAAATTCAGGAGGAAGAAAAAGCCGCAAGGCTTTAGCAAAAAAGCGGCACATCCGACAGATTCAACTGATAAGCGGAAGTTCCGCTCAAGAAATATAGACGAATGTCTTGAAAATACGATGCAGAATTTCGCTAGACGTTTTCATGGACACCGTGATCGTCGGCGATAGATTTCAAAACCATGATTCATTAAAACAATGTCGTTTTCGTACTTAGGAAAACGCTTCAAAACGTAGTCAACTCAAAAACTAGGCTCCAGTCCTAGTAAAAAATGTTCTCGGTGTTCGAGAATCAGAAGATTAGGCTGCTTCTGCCTCTTCATCAAGGACACTTTCTTCGTGAGACGCAGTCGGCTTGATATCATCCACGACTTCTTCTCTCACAAGAAGGGTAGGGAATGTCTTCCATTTCCGCGCTGGAATACCCATAGCAAACATCTCATCAATTTCTTCAAAGGAACGGTGAGCTGTCTCCGGAAGATAGAAGTAGAAAACAAAGATAGACAAGAAAGAGCAACCTGTGAAGATGAAATTGATCTTAGAGCCCATGTTCGCTTGGTCCGGATTGAACATGTATGGCAAGACAAAAGCCCACATACATTGAAAACCCAAGCCAAGAAGAGACCCCATTGCGTAGGTTTTGGCCCTCAAAAAAACCGACGAGACCTCAGCTGCCAGAATAGAGGGGACCGGACTTATACCAATGTTAAAAACAAAATTGTACATTGCCATAAAACCAGCTGATGCCTCCATTGCTCTGATGTTGGATTTTGCTAACCCAGTACATGCAATGATAAGGTTCAAAATCGTGATCGCAATCATGCTGCCAATAAGCAAAGACCTACGACCGAACCTATCAATGAAGAACCACGACGCAATCACACCAAGCACCGATAATGCTTGCGCACCACATGAGATTTGGAAGGACTTTTTGGTACCAAAACCGGCCAGCTGATAATAGTATGTCGAGTAGTTGGTGACATAAGCAACACCACACATTGGCTGCATAAACATAGGGAAAAATATGATTAAAGTTCTCCTTAGGTTCTTCTTGTTGAAACAATCCAAGTATGTTCCAGTCTGCGACGATATTTGCTGTGATTCTCTCACAGTAATGGTCATAATAGCATACTGCTTCTCCACCAATTCGTCATCGCCGTACATTCTTTTCAACGATTTCTTTGCCTCTTGGTACCGTCTCTTAGAAATGTACCAATAAGGGGACTCCGGCATGTAGGTTGTACTGACCAACGAGGTCACTGCAAAGATCCATTGTGGAATGAAAATTCCCTTGTAAGCCATTCTGGTAGTGTAGGTACTCGTAGTGTTATTGATCAAGACGCAAATCAGTGGACCTATGCAGAACGCAAGAGCAACAGCAGCAATGAAGAAGCCTCTGAGGGCCAGAGGGGAGCACTCGGAGATATATGTAATGCAGCTGGTAGACATAATTCCCAAGCAAAATCCGTTGACAAACTTTCCAGAAAAAAAGACTTGGATATTGGTGGCCACATACATCATGGTGATGAACGGTATAGACACCAGAATAGCTCCGGTGAGAACTCTCTTTCTTCCGAGACGGTCAGTCAACAGCGAACCGGCAATATAACCGACAGCATTGGCACCTAATGGCCCACCCACGATTGCCGACTGCCATTCTGCATCAAGAACATAGGAGCCTTCGAATAAGTACCCGAAATCCTTTCTGAATTCGGGGATACTAACAACCATTGCACCTGCTTGGTTTTCATATCCCACAAGAACTGCCGACCAAACGGCACAGAAAAGGAAAAACACCGTCCATGGATATGCTTTGACTGCTTCCCACCGAGTCAATTCGTGTTCTGTTTGTTGCTGATCCCTTGCAAGATCTTCCAATCGAGTGTAATCCTCATCGGAAATGGTTTCAGTAACCTCTTCTTCCTTCTCTTTGTTTTTGAATCCGAAAGGCATTGTTAGTTTGTGTTGACTCTGAGTCAACCTATCTCAAAGTCATTGAAGAAGTCTCTACGGCGTTTTTATAACCATTTCAAGATTAGCCGAGGTGCAGATCGAAGACATAAACCGTGCATGAATATCTTTCATGATTAAAATGCGGGGTCAAATCCCGAAAAAAAAAGGGTTCATCCCTTTTTCCGCCGAATTATCCGGATCATCAATACACCTAGAGTGTTGTGGGGTAGCAATATATGAGGGGAGAGATGACCAATTTTGTTCTGGGTATGAATATAAAGTGCAACCAGACGTTTGATCTTTTGTCCGAGTGTTTTCAAAACACCCAAGTTCTTGAAAACTTGGCATTTGTTCGGTTTATCATTACTGATACCTCCATGTGGATGCATCGGTATATCTTGTGTAATCTTCCCCCTCCTTGCAACTTCTTGGTGTTTGATAAGATTTGCATCCCTCTGCATATGTCCAAATAGACACAAAATCATAACACTTTACGAACAAAATGGCAGAAGTTTATGACATCCAGCTCGATGGCTATAATGCTCTTTTAGAGTCTTCAACACCTCAAGTTTCCTGGAAAATCATTACAAAAGAAAAGAACTGGAAGCAAGGAGGCTATCAAATACAAATCACTTACGGCGACGGGAAAAATGTGATCTATGATCCCGTTATATCCAGTGATTCGGTTCACGTCGAATGGCCCGGTCGACCACTGAAATCTCGGGAATCATTCTCTGTCTCCTTACGCGTCTCTTCAGAAGCCCAAGTTTCTGTCTATTCAAAATGGAGCATGTGGACAAAAGGTCAAGTGGGAATTTTAAAGGGAGACTGGAAAGCTCATTTCATTGCACAAAAAGGTCAGCCAAAGGCAGATCTCATTGCTCCTGAAACCCTTTTTAGAAAAGAATTCGACCTTGGTCCAAAATCAGTCAAATCTGCAAGAATTAACAGCACTTCTCTGGGAGTTTATGAGCTTGAAATAAACGGCAAAAAAGTTGGGTCCAGTTTTCTGTCACCGGGATGGACAAGTTATAGTCATAGACTACTTCATCAAAGTTACGATATAAGCGACTTGTTGCTACCCGGAAATAACGCAATAGGGGCCCGTGTTGGAGCTGGGTGGTTTAGTGGTAACCTTGGAGCTTTCGGAGGTGCAACAAACATCTATGGCCATCACAGAGCAGTGAGTCTAGAGCTTCATGTGGAATATCAAGATGGTTCTACGCAATCTTTATCGACAGACAGCAGTTGGTCTAGCTCTTCTGGACCAGTTGTAAGTGCTCAGCTATATCATGGTGAGGTGTATGATGCAACAAGGGAACAGAAAGGATGGTCAAGTACGGGGTTCAAGGAAGCTGGTTGGGAACCAGTTGAGATCATAGACTATCCGGCTGGCAATGTCATACCACAGTCTTTTGGGTCCATTGAGTGCATCGAGACACTAAAGCCAAAAGATCTTATTAAAACACCCTCAGGAAAACTCGTGGTTGATTTTGGAAGAAATGTGGTTGGATTTGCTAAAATGAAGAAGACAAAAGCTCCAAAAGGACATACAGTTAGTTTTCAGTTTGCAGAGGTCATGGAAGATGGAGAGCTGGGCGTCAGACCTTTGTGTCTTGCAAAAGCCACAGACACGTACACTTTCAGTGGAGACCCAGATGGAGAAGAGTTTTGCCCACATTTCACCTACCATGGAGGAAGATACTGTCAGGTCAATAACTGGTATGGCGACTTCACAAAGGATTCGTTGGAATTTCTAGTCTTGAGTACTGAAATGGAAAAGACAAGTGACTTTGAATGCTCAAATGAAAGCTTGAACCAGTTACATCAGAATGTCATCAGTAGTATGAGAGGAAACTTTTTATCTGTTCCTACTGATTGTCCTCAAAGAGATGAAAGACTAGGGTGGACAGGAGACATTGCCCTGTTTGCTCCCACTGCTCTGTATTTGTTTGACAGTTTCAAGATCTTGAGAAACTGGATGGCAGATCTTAAAGCAGAGCAGGAAGAGTATGGTGGTGCTTGTGCATTCGTCGTGCCTAATGTTTTTCAGGCATTTGACACAGTTTTGGGAAAAGGAAACATTGCAGCTATCTGGCAAGATGCGGCAATAATTGTGCCAATGAGACTTTACGAAGCCACGGGAGACATCAGAATTCTTTCAACCCACTACGGAAGTATGAAGTCTTGGGTTGACTATATCCCGAAAGTGGAAGGGAGGGTTAGCTGGGCAGAAGTTCCCATCCAGTTTGGAGATTGGCTAGATCCTTCTGCACCCCCTGAGAATCCTTTTTTGGCTGTCACGGATGCCACACTGGTTGCTGATGCTTTCTTATACCTTGTTCTGACAATGTTGGTCAAAGCTGCTGAGACACTTCAAATTACTGAAGACGTTGAGAAATACCAAGAATTGGCGGAACAATGCAAGAAGGATTTCATTTCGCAGTACGTGGAACCATCCGGCGGTATGAAATCTGACTCCCAAACAGCCTATTCTCTTGGTATTTGTTTCAAATTATTTGAGTCAGAAAAGCAGGAAGAATTTGCGGGAGAGAGGTTATCACAACTTGTTCAAAGAGATGGCTACAAAATAAGCACTGGATTCGCTGGCACTCCCTTCGTTACTCAAGCACTTTCCCAGACAGGACACCTCCAAGATGCCTACAAAATGCTTCTGCAAACAGAATGCCCTTCCTGGTTGTATCCAGTCACCATGGGAGCAACAACAATTTGGGAAAGGTGGGATAGCATGTTGCCTAACGGAAAAATCAACCCAGGTTCCATGACTTCTTTCAATCATTACGCACTAGGAGCAGTCGCTTCTTGGATGCATGGGAACATGGGTGGTTTGAATTTGGAGCTTCCAGGTTGGAAGAAGTCCGTTTTGCGTCCTGAACCTGGGGGAGGGATAACTTATTGCAGAACTTCTCACAAGTCTCTTTATGGGCTCATAAAGTCAGTTTGGGAAATCAGGGAAAACAAATTTTACTACGATATTGTGATTCCACCAAACACCTCAGCAACCGTGATTTTACCTGACGGACAAAGATTCAATGTTGGGTCTGGTGAATGGTCATATTCTTGCCAATGGGCGGACGGAATTTGAATGTAGGGTCTTTTTTTTCGAGTGTGTATGTAAGCCCTGAAATTTCAGATTTATTTTCTCTTCAGCCGTACAGATTGAGTAATGTGACCTGCGCCGCTCGAACAATCGAAATCAATCAAGATAAATTTAGTTTTTCTATCGGACTAAATAAAATATTACCTGGTGTAAGGATGTATAACACGTGACCTCTATCCGTGTATGAATATAAGTTCTCTTGCTTCGTAGCACGTATAGTGATACGATCGCAAGCCTAGAGCGAACTGTCCGAGAGTTTGAAATAACCTAGGATGATTTGTGATAAAGATACTCGTCGCCTTAACTAGCTACCGAGGATCGAAATCTCTATTTCCCTTACTTCTCTCTCTCTGTGAGCAGGGAGGAAGAAGTAATGTAAGTGGTCTATTTATATTGTTGGGAAGCATCGGCAACGCCGGCAAGAGTAGACAATTGTATACTCTCTGATTGGTTTGCAGTGACTGTCGTCAGTAGCGCCGTACGCTGCATATACCTAACTCGGTGAGCTTGTAGGATCAGACTCCTCCGAGCGTTCGCTTACGTAAAGCTGCTTACGTAATATCTTGACATCTTTGCACGAGACAAGATATTCCGACATTTTCAAAACGTAAATTTGGGTCTTTACAACAACTTTCTTGATCAAATGATTACCTAAGTTTCGAAAATAAACCTAGAAAAGGGCTTACAGCAAAGAAGCTTACGAGTGTCGGGATACACGCAACTGGTGAACGCGTACAATAACAGTATGTCGAAAACTATTGATCCGGATGAAGAAACGATAGAGGAGAATCAATCAAAACAACTTCAATGCGTGGCTTTAAGAACCAAATTAAGAAATCTGGAACCAGAGGTCGGAATGGTTTCAACAGGCCTCTATAACTACTTTGAAGAGTTGAAGAGCTTGCGGACATTGATACAGCACAACAACCTCTCCCACGAGATACCAGAACAAGAGATAATAAATACCGCATACAACAAGCTGATATGCAGCCATAGAAGAGTTATCAATGATCTCAATAGGCGAGATGGTGTCCAGGCTATTTTTCATAATCTAGAGGATATGTCCTTACATATTTTGAAGTCAGAACAGCGCAGGGCGCTGAGGATTATGCGGCTCATTTTTTTTAGTGTTATATTGGCGTCAGCTCTCGCAGGATGGTTTGTGACGAAAGCCATAATGGGGAGTCATTCCCGGCAGCAATAAAACACTTGGATGAACGGCAAACGAATGAATTCCAAATGTTTTTCCTACCTCGTCCACTCTCACTGCAAACAAAATGTTGCAGTTTTCGACTGGGCGTACGCCACAAACGGAACATATGGAGCCTTGGAGTGTTTAATGTCGTCAGAGTTGATTTCAGAGTACTGATGCAATCCCAATGAGTTGACAACCACACGAGCCCCATTTGCCTTCTCAAGTGCCTCCCACAATCCCAACGTTAATCTAAAGTGGCCCAAATGGTTTGTGGAAAACTGAATTTCGTTTCGATCTTTGTCAAGAGTGCGGTCGTGGACTGCCATGATACCGGCGTTGAGTAGAAGAATGTGCAACGGTCTTCCGGAGGAGACATATCTTTCTGAAAGTTTATCAATGGTGTCAGGCTCAGTCAAATCAAGTGATTCGATCTCCACTTGATGAGCGAGGTCACCCAGTGATTCCACGGCGCTCTCGCGATTTCTCAGCGGAACAACTACATGGGCCCCTGCCTTGATCAGAACCTGACAGATTCAAGGCCAAGTCCCGAGTAGCCACCAGTAACCAGAGCGTTTTTTCCAGTGAGGTCGATACCTTTCAGGACATCATTGGAAGTAGATTTGTCGTTGAAACTTGAATTGGCTGGTTGATGAACGGTCATTTTGCTTTTGAAAGTGAGAGAAAAATCCAACTTCATGAATTACTATGATCTCTCACCGACTTTTATGACATTATCGAGGATTACTAATACACCATGACTACTGCGCTCTCTTAATTGATGAACAATCAATCCACCTCTTCTACAGGTATGTCTTGGCTCCGAATTTTTTTTTGAAATACGGATTTTAGCTTGATTTCCGTATATGCGTCTTTTGGAATTCTTATATCTGCGAAACCTACACCAAGGGATTAGCGAAGGACTCACATCGAGCAAGCATTTATCTACCAACGACAAAATTGAGATTACATAATAAACCAAAAACGGTGATCAAGACTTTGATTTCAGTTGGACAACCGTGGAGGAATTCTTCTCATGTATTTCCAAGTTCTCGTCAGACCCTTCAAAGGTCAGATCGTCCAGGTCGGGTCTTCTTCCGGTCTCAAAGTCCATGTCACTGTACTTAACAAGTCGGGTCTTGAAATAAAGATCGTAGAGCAGCCAGATAACAAAGAAAAGTGGCAGCAGAATGTATCCGTCAATAAAAGGACCCTTTTTGAACGGCTTGAAGACTGTCCAACCTTGAACAAGGGTGAGCAAAACTCCAATTGTGATCGCAAAATAGTTCGACCAAGGGAAAAATGGCACGACATATGGAAGATCTTCCAGTAAGTAGCCTTGTTTCAACCAGCCCCTTCTGAAACGGAGGTGAATGATCGATATAGAAGTCCACACGATGAAAGAAGCAACACCAGCAATGTTCACAATATAGCTGTAGACACTTGAAGAACCAGACTTGAAACTCAGCACCGACAGAAAACAGAACAAATGCACAAAGTGAACGGCCACATATGGGACACCACTTTTGGTTACTCTAGAGAAAATCTTGGGTCCAAATCCGTTGAGAGACCAGGAGAATAAAGTTCTGCTTGCCAGATAAATGGAAGAATTGATAGCGGAGATACAGGTAATCAGGACTATGGTGGCAATGAAATATTTGGAGTCAGCCCAACCAGCTTCAGTCAGTGCAATAGTCAAGGGAGACTTCATGACCCTGCTGGTGCTCGAAAGATTTGGGTCATTGTATGCCACCGTGATGCCATAAGAAATAGTCAATCCGAAATAAACAATGAAAACTCTACCAACTGTATTTTTCACTGCTGTGGGGATTGCCTTTCTTGGGTTTCTGGCCTCGGAAGCAATAATTGAGACAGACTCTACTCCAGAATAGTAAGTTCCAGCGTAAACGAACGAATTCGCAATTCCTTTGAACCCATCTTTCAGTGGAAAATTGCCAAACGGATTATCTGGTTTGTGTCCTTTGATTCCTCCTGCCGCGTAAATGATAGCAAACAAATAGAATCCTGCAAGGAAAAGAAGTTTGAATATTCCTAAAACGTATTCTGACTCCCCGTACCAGTCCACACTAATGGAAGAGAACACAGTGAAGAAAGCCCAGAAGATCAAAACCCAACCCCAAAATGGAACAGTCTCGGTAAATGCGGCCATGGACGAGGCGAGGTTTGTGTATTCAGCAACCAGAACAGTTACCCAGACGATCACATAATAAATTGAAAGAGTCGCTCCAAATCCCTTGGAGACGAACCTGGACCCCAAAACTCCAAAGTTGCAGTCGAGAACAGAGTTCATTTCTCCGATGCTGGCCATCATGGAAAGCACCAAAATACCAATTATTGCGAATCCTGCCATCAGCCCTGCCGGTCCGCTAAGCGCAAGGGCAGTACCCATCCCGATCAAACACCCAGGCCCAATGATGCCGCACAGTGCGATCAGGTTGATCATCCGGTTCTTCAGTCCCGCTTTCAGTCCACTTTCCAGGATCACTGGCGTGGGTTTGCTCATATTTGTCAGGTACTATGGAAGAAGTCATGGTGTATTCAACTCAACGGTGATGAGTGCCGGCTATTCACAGTCTTAAATGATTCGGAGGTCTTCATACGAAAAAAAAAAATTGACATACTGCAAAATATCACGTGCATTTGCGCACGGCTGGAGAGCAAGTCCGGAGAAACTCAACCACTTCAGGAACCGCGGAGCTCGTTGCCGGGCTAGCAATGATTTCATCATGTATTCCACCATTCTGCTCGTGCACATCAGCAGTACCAACTAAACTAGCAAAAGCCCGAATGTCGTCTCGCAGAACTTCATCCCCACCGATCGTGATGAGGGTTTTTGAAGGAATCACGCCAGACCAATCGGTTTCGTTGTCTTTATATGGGTTCAACTCCTTCGACTCAAGCAAATCTTTGTCGACAAAAAATTCCCCCATTTCGGCCACAACTCGTGCTGTGAGGACGTCTTTGTCAGCATTCGAGGCATAACAACCTGTATCTTCGGGATGTAGGTTCACCCAAGGAGAAAACAAGAGCATACCGGTAGGCTTCACTTCGACCTTTGCGACTCCGTCGTAAGGATACTTCACGTGACGAGCCAGCATGATGCTGAGATGACCACCTGCTGAATCACCACAAAGCACAATGTTGTTGCTGGTTTTTGCCAGCTCGTTGTATACTAAAGCTGCCTCTTTGAGCTGGGTCGGATGCTTAGCTTTGGTTGATAGAGTGTAATCCAAGATGAGAATGGAAAGACGGTCGTTGTTTGCCTGTAAGTACAGTTCGAGCAAAGTGTTTGCGGCAAACGGCAGTAATCCAAAACAGTATCCTCCACCGTGAGAAAACAGAACCACCGGGTCCTGTGGCGTTCTTTCCTTTGCTTGAACAAGCCAGCGGGTGTCTGGACCGTCTTTAAGATCAAACTTCTCGTTGAAACCAGGCAGTTTTTTCGCTTTTGGAGCGATAATTTCCATGTTCAGATCGAGCCCAAGATTTGGAGACGCCTCAGCAATTGGTGAGACTGGCAGGTCCAGCTGTTTGACGCTTTTCAAGGAGGCAATGTACGCTTCGCCATATGGCTGGAGATCGTCCCCTGGCAGCGGCAATTCTGGATGAGACATAGTTGAGTTGCGCTGAAGTGGTATGCAAACAGAAGGGGCATGTCTCAATTATATATAGGAATAACACAGCTAACTCCGGATTAGTTGCTCGGAGTTAATTTTCTCAACTCCGTGGTTTCTTTTTTTTTCAGCAGCGGAATCCTGTTTTACAGGAACGACTTTTCTCTTTGCCCCCAAGGCAATCAATCTGTTCCAGATGGTATAGCAAATTATCGTTGTAAGAATGGCTTCGGCTAGCAAGGGCGTACATCGAGACGTCCTTAGGCACTGTCTCCACCAACCGCAATAATGAGTGTTTTAGTTTGCTCTTCTGGAAAATCTCTCCAACGTCGCCCTTCGGCCCCACAAGTTTTTAATAGCGAAGATTGAATCGCGAAGTTCAGGATTCGTAGCACCAGAAAAAAGGAGATGTCGGGCAGTCGCTTTTGCGAAGATTTTGCCATTGCAAAGTACTGCAACCGTTTGTGGTACGCAAACTCTGACAAAAGGTGTTCCTCCTTCGCCTCCTTTGAAACATTGCAAGGGATCACATTCAGTGACCTAGCGAACCGGAGGCGAGCAGCCTGAAAGCAAGTTGTTGTCAAAGAATTCCTCTACCGTAGATTACACCTATCATTGATAGACATGTACCCTCTTTCAACAGCCTTACGAGATCGTCAAGGCACGCATTTTCTCCAGTTTGTGCTGTAAAGTTTGACGATTTCCGTCCATATGTCATTACCAGATCATGGTTGGACAGTGGTGTCTGATTAGAGGATTCTCTCCTTTACGTTAATTTTTTTTCACTTTTTCGCTCAAAATAGATAAATTATCAATTAAACCTCTTCGACAGGAAGCGAGAGATTCTCCAGTGGAACAAATCTACGCGCGTCAAGTACTTTTGAAGGTTCTGTCTCCATTTAGATACAGTTCCAGTCTTTCAATATTCTCTGTCTCAATCAGTTTGTGGAGCTCAGCATAGGTGCGACGGCGCTCAATATAGAATGCATATTTTGCATCAGCTCGCTTATAAGTTTTCCCATATCCCGTCAAATTTCAGCTGAGCATTTAAAGTTCTACAAGTGAATTAGATCAATGTCCGACAAATAGACGGAGATCTCCTTCCATGACTGCAAAAAAGTAAAAGTGCGGGGTTTTTTTGAGCTATCGTGTGGAGCCCAGATCTGCTGCGGCTCAGATCTGGGGAATTAAATGCAGCGTAGCCTCGGATCTTGGGTGTTGTCTGAGTTTCTAATGATACTTCTCACGCAGCACGAGGCTTGGCTGTGAGTTGTGTGCAACCTAATTTTCGATAAGGAGGTGCGATAAAAAAAAACAAAAAAAAACACAAAAACTTGTTCGCCCAACTAGCCCCCCCCACGAGTGAACATGAAAAGATCGTCGCTATTAGCGTACCCACTTGAGATATGGTTCATCATCTCTCGAGAGTTGAGTCCTAGAGATGTTCAGCATGTCATGCAGACCTCTTGGAGGCTCTTCCAGAGACTCCAGAACTACGATATATGGACCCGTTACGTGAAAGAAAACTGGCAGATTTCTGGTGGTTATTCGGTGTTCTGTGCCCGTAACGGATTCGATGCTGCGAAAAAATTTGTTAGTCACGTTCGTCAGCCGGCACCTCAAGACTATCGCGAGAGCATTCAACTAGCAGCCACAGTGTGGGGTCACCCGGACCGTGTTGCAGCGGAGTTTTACAAAGGCCGCAAAAAATACGGCCTCAATGATGTTCCTGCAACGGATGTTCTAAGGACTTTGGGGTTCTTGACTTCTTTGAATGCCATCCGCCAAGCACTGGAAAAAAAGGATATTGAGGACCCAGAAGAGTTTTTGTTGCGGCTAAACATGGTGCATCCAGATCACTTTGAGAAGCTTACTCGCCGCAAAAACTTCCTCGAGAGGTGTGTTTCAGAGTACAAAAAGGCCCCAAGTGGCACTTCCGTTTACAAAAAGCTCGAAAGACTTGCGCGCATTGTGAGAGATGTCCAGAAAGATCTGATGAGATACCAAGGTAGAATTGAAGGTGAACTGCACATTGGTAACTTTTCCATCATGGAAGTTTATGCCGGAAATTACGAAGGAGATAGCCTGGTTCGTGCTTCGATCTTGGGCAAGCTATGCAGTTTGGTTGATATTCCTGTCAAGCAGTGCGGTAGCAGTCTTGTTGTCATAGAAAACGGCGCAGAACTTGTCTTTTCCATCGGTGACGAATCATCAACTTCGCACAAGGACGCTTTTTACTGCTTTGTGCACGAGTTTTTCATGTTGGAGACTCCGAAGTTCGACGCGGGCCGTATACTGTCAGCCTACTTTTCTTGTATGGAGCGCCGAATGCGGCCAGAAACGTTCCAGAAAATTCTACTACAACATGGTACGTGTGTCATGGTTTTGGCATTGTTGCAGCAACGGACCAACCTTGTGGAGTTGTCAGAGTTTCAGACTATGTTCGAGCAAGCAGGAGTCCGTTTCCACGATCCGCTCCAGTTGCAGTGGGACGACTACCACGGAAGCACGTGGGTGAGGAGGGTACTACCTCGGAAAGCTTGAGAAAAGTGTAGGTCATACGGAAAACCCCGAGAACTATTTGTTTTGTTCCGCCTGTTTACACCTAACAGTCACCAATATTAAATGTCGCCTTTTCCTTAAAAAGAAAAAGAGGAAATCCCGATTTATAGTTTTGTAAAACCTTCTCTTTCAAGAGGTACTCGATAATGGAAAAATGTGATAAAAGCCCTTTCTCCCACTTGATGAACGCAATATCAGGGACAAAAAAAATCACTTGAAATGAATTCCATAAACCCAATAAAATCTTTTGTGGGTAACAGGTTCGCCTCTATTTCAACAAATATATCTGAAGTGAGAGATATTGATGCTCAGCTTTTGAATGAGATTGGTTACAAACAAGAGCAAGTTTTTGGAATTGCGTATAGCATTATGGGACTTGTTCCTTCTATAGCTTCTCTAGCTGGAACTGGTCTTGTTTCTGGTCCCGGTGGTTTTCTTTGGCGCAGCTTGCTAGTGCAATACCGACATCCGGTGGGTTATATTACTGGACCTTCCACTACGCCCCCCGAAAACTGAAAGTCCCATTATCATTCTTGATAGGTATGTCGAACTCACTGGCGTTATGCACCGGGGTTGTTTCTGTGGGGTACGGAAATGCTCAAGAGATCATGGCAGCAGTGTTTCTCACGTTGGATGGAGAGTTTGATATAACACGTCCCAAACTTTATGGAGTGTTCACACAAGCAATTTGCACTTGTTTGTCATCCAGACATATTGCAAGGCTTCAAGGTCTTTCTTCCGTTCTTAATACTGGGTTAATTGTCTGATATCTTTGCCAGTAGGAACAAAAGATTTCAACGACGGGGACTTCATCTTCAGAAGTATTCACTCCTATTCAATTCTGCCTCTGGTGTTTGGACAATTGGTGCCTTTGATTCATATGTCTGAGGAAGCAAAAAATGCCACCTACGAGGTTCCAATTGGTGTTGTCAGCTCCATATCAGTGTGCGGCTTGATTGGATTCTTTGTTATTGTGTGTTTGAACGCTTGCATGAGTCAAGACATCGAATCTCTAATAACAACCAAAACTGGGTTTCCATTAGCTCACTTGGGAGACGCTGGGCTATTTCTTTGATGTCAGTGGCTAATGGGATCTTCAGTTCTTACTGCATTGTCTAGGCAGGTCTGGGCTTTTGCTAGAGATGATGGTCTCCCCTTATCAGAATTAGTCAAGGTCGTCAAAGTTCCCATACGGGCATTGATTTTAGGCTGTCTATGCTTGGCTGGATCCACTGCATCAAACGCTTTATTTTCGTGGTGCACACCTATCTAGGCAGAAGTGTTTTCAAGCCCGGTGCTTTCTATTTGGGGGATAAAGGGTTCAAAATCGGCGGTTGGGTGACTTGTCTGTGGGGCTTATCGTTATTTGTATGATGCCTAGCAGCAAAGTTATTGGTTACCGTGATATGAACTACACTGTTGTTCTGAGCTGCGGGGTTTGGATTCTACTCTTACAAGTTCAAGTACTACCACGGAGACTGTTCTTGAAGCAGAGACTTTTTTGGTCAGTGGGAAGGATTTGAATTTCTGACAGAAGTGACCCGTCCTTCCCACTAAGCAGAATCCGGTAGGATATTGTGCCGGATGACAAAATTTTGGGCCCTAGTGTTTTGGGTTTTCGGAGAATGGACCATGAGTAGGCACCAGGTCGATTTTGGAGGAAAACACCCGGAAAAATCGTACCTTGACCTGGTTAAAAAATTGGTTTTTCGGGAACCCCTCTAAAAAATCCACTCAACACCAGACCCATACCCCCCTAAAAATGACGGTATACTGGATTTTGGGTCCAAAAATCGTACCTTGACCTAGTAAAAATGGGGGGATTCTCAAGACCAGGTGAAAAAAAGGGTTTTTCCCAGACCCATTAAAAAAATTGGGATTTCTCAGACCCATTAAAAAAATTGGGATTTCGCAGACCCATTAAAAAAATGAGGTTTTCCCCAACCCCATGAAAAAATGGAGTTTTCTCAGACCCAGTGAAAAATGGGGAATTTCTCACACCCCATGAAAAAATTGGGATTTCGCAGACCGAGTAAAAAAATGGGGTTTTCCCAGACCCAGTGAAAAATATGCGATTTTTCAGACCAAGTAAAAAAATCGAGATTTCGCAGACCCAGTGAAAAAAAAGGTTTTCTCAGACCGAGTTAAAAAATTGGAATTTTCAAACCAAGTGAGAAATTTGGGTTTTCGCAGACCCCATCAAAAAAATGGGTTTTTCCAGACCCATCAAAAAAACATGGTTTTCGCAGACCAAGTGAAAAATGGGGGATTTCCCAGACCCATGAAAAATGAGGGTGAACCGTGTAAAAAATGGGAAATTTCAAACCAAGTGAAAAATATGCGATTTTTCAGACCAAGTAAAAAAAAACGGCCATTCCCCAGACCCTCACCTCGCGAAATAAATCGGGAGAAGGCCCTAGCCTAAGATACCCCGGGAAAGGGATTTGGATTTTCCTAGCCCCAATTCCCCCACAGGGGTAATGGGGAGGAGGTCTATTTAAATGCCAGCACAATGCCGCCGCCCCCCTCATTTTCCCTTTTCTTTCCAGCTCACCATGGATACCGACACAGAAAACGACGACCACTTCAACGACTACCCGCCGATCGAGTATTACACGATCGCCTTTGCGAGCAAGGTGCGTGCCAACATCTACCAGCATGGCCAGATCCAGCATTGTCAGAAGAGAGACCACGACACCGAGAAGTTTATAGAAAACCTTCGTCACCCATACAAGGCCGAAAACTAGGGCCTCTGCGTAGTCCAACATCGGGTATCTGGTCCACATTTCCTCTTTTGAAGAAGTCAACAAGAACAAGGTGCTGCTGTTGAACAGCAAACTCAAGGCCAACCTGCGAGAAATTGTGAAAAAAACCCAGCCCTCTGCACCTCACAGCAGGTCCGTCGCTAAACTTCTCGCTGAAATCTACGACCTGGCTGGATACACAACCATCCCCGTCCAGCTGCACCAGCGTTTTGTTCCTATCGACGCGCAGTACATCACCCACCATTTTGGGAATTTTTGTGCACTCAACCTGCCCGACCTGCTGCTGCCACTGCAACGTTCGTGCTGCTGCGACAACTGCCATCTGGTGTCCAGAAGCTCGAAGGATGCCGACAATTGCTGCAATACCAAAACCCACATAGAGTGTCTGTTCCACTCGTTTGGAAACAACCTCAAGGTCCCCGTCTACACTTCGCCGGAATTTTTTGATGTGCTTGACTGCAAGAAGAAAAATTACGAAAACTTGCCCCGCGAAATGGAGCGTCAAGACAACATCCGCAATGAGAGTATGTTTGTGCGGCCGCTCTATAGCAAACTCTCGCTCCACAGCGTTAGCCGGATCGAGTCCGTGTTTGATTCTCCCAAAGTGACCTACATCCGCAAGGTGTTGCAGAACGTGCTGGGAAATTTCCACTGCTTCAAAATCCGCGAAGCACATCGGCTTGTCAAGGCAACGAGCCGCGAGTCTCTCCACAACCTTCTCCGGCTCTTCCATCAGACCGGCACTTCAGAGTTTCTCTTTCGGGTCAACGAGGCGAAAAGTGTCCACAACAGCGCCCGGCTCGTTGGCGATGCATTGATTCGGCTCGCAGTGGTTAGCGAAAATGAACACACCTACTACAAACCGCTCGATAGCTCGCTAACCATTGACTATGAATTGGTGATTTCTGATGTCGAGAAACAAAAACTGCACACATTGCTGCGCCAGCTCGATAATGCGTACAATCTCTTGAACCTCCAAAAATTCCCTGCAGCCATCAGCGGCGACGCCGCAAAGTATATGGATCGGTGTTACAAAAACAGAGAGGAGACTTCGGATATCGGCTTATATTATAAACAGGCGTTCGACACATACAAACAATCGTTTGAAATATTCTTGCCAAATGCCCACGCCATTTTTGATGCAGCAATGGATTTCCTCGAATGTTTGGTTCACA